>VWZL01005124.1:15847-135547 GCA_013396915.1 Stercorarius parasiticus | reverse complement strand
CGGCGGCAGGGCTGGCGGCAGCCCCGGTGGGCAGCTCCGTCCGTGCCCGCCTCCGTTCCTCGGTGTGTGTGAGGATGTGGAAGGGAAGCGCAGCGCAGGCANTTCCCCGCTGCCTCCGCCTCTCGCCGCCACCACGGGGAGGTGGAGCTCCGGCTCCTTATCAGATCCCCAGCCCCAGCCGGGACGAACGGGCATCGGTAACCGGGCAGAGCCGCCTGCCCGGCTCTGGACGGCGGGCACTGCGCTAAGCCCCATAGCGGAGGAGAAGGGGGGGATCCCCGCAGCCCCCCGGGACCCCCTCACTCCAGGGACCCCTTCGCTCAAGTGTGGGACAGGTCTCCCCTTTTGCTCCCCTCCCAATGCTCTTATTCATTCATTCATTTGTTCATTCATTCTTTTTTTTTTACATCCGGTAAAAAGAAATTTCTTCACGCCCCCCAGCCCCTGCATGGGGAAAGGGGACCCGGCCGGCAGCGCACCCCGCTGCGCTGAGGCAAGCACCCCTCCATGCGAGCAAGCCCACCGGGGGCTCAGATCCCTCCACAGCCAAGGAGGGCTCCTGGCAGGCTGCAAGCAATGGCTCCATCAGCCCTGCCCGGGTGAGGTGTTGGGGCCAGGAAAAGCAACTGTCGCCTCCTGCCACACCTGGGTGAATCATACTTTTATGGCAGGGTGTCGGGACTCAGGAGCAGAGAGCACCTTTGAGCTGCAAAAAGCACCTGCAAGCTCCTGGCTTGCCCTTGCCGTGCCTTTGCAAGCTGCACCACCTCAGCTGGGTCCTCACTTGCCCCGTGGGACCTTGGATGGGCGAGCGCAAGTCCCAGGGGGACTGGGGACAGCGTGTTCCAGGGGTGTCCCTTCCCTTGGTGCCTTCACTAGCCCCTGTGTTCCTGCCAGGAGACCAGTGCTCCCTGCCAGTGGGCTGGATCTGCAGCCTGGCCCTGCCAAAGGCCTCAAACGCTCCCAGCTGTAGACGCTGGGGTGGCTCTCAGCACCCCGCGAAGGGCCGGGCACCCCACAGGGGCTGCAGGACCCCTCCCCAAGCAGCACCCTCCTTCTCGGTGGGTTGCAGCATGGATTTCTTGCCAGGATGCTGGAAAGTCCTTTCTGCTTTGCCGCCGCAGCGTGAGGATGGGAGCGTTGCTTCCCGCTGAGCTACGCCAACCTGTTGCGCAGCTCCCTTCACCGCATACATGCTCGGCTCGGCTGACATGACTGCACCATCTAGAGGCTGTGCTGGCCTGCTCAGAGCAGCCCTGGCTCCAGCTCACCCCAAATCCCCCTGCTTTTACCCCTACAAGAAAGGAGCTTAACCCCTGGCAGGGCTTCCTCCTGCTGGGCAGGAGAAAGGGGCTGGAGAGTCATCCCCTCTGGGTGGAAAACCCTGCCCTCCTCCGAGGATTTCCTGAAGCGTAGCCATCTCTCCTACTACAGAGGTGTTGGCTTCTCTGTGGCTGTGTGTTTGTTGTTTGGTTGGCTTGTTTTTTTTCTGGGTGTCAATTCTCATGAAGCCAATTTAGCAGAAGATGCGAAGCGAGAACCCGGGGAAGGTCAAAGCCCACTGTGGAAAGGCAGGGAAAGGAGCTGTGGGGTCTGTCAGGGTTTACCCCGTTGATACAGCATGAGCTGGGGATCTGGACAGAGAGAGGGGAATGAAACTCTCTGGAGACAAGGTGAGATTTAATTTATCAGTCACTGGCAGCCCTCCTTGGAGGGCTGGAGAGCTGTAGTGAAGGTGAGAGCTGAGGCAGTGACCCTGCGGGTCCAAGGCTGGCTGTGGAGCGGTGAAGGCAAACTTAAGAGATCACTGGAGATTGGAGGCACAGGTAGTCGATAAGCTACGCGGGGAGCTGCCAGGGAGGCTGTCCACACAGGCACTTTACTAGATGCCACCTATTTGCTGGGGACCGGTGCCTGCCATCTGCAGCCTCTGCTCAGGCGTGTTTCTTAGAGACGGGTCCAGACTCTAAGATCATGATGGGAAAAAGTGTCCCAGCCTCAGGAACCACCTCTTCCCAGCCCAGGGGAGCTGCCGGGCAGGAGTAATTAGTCTGTCTCTACCTTCTTCCTCTGCCCGCTGCCTTTGAAAGCAGTCAGGCTCCTCCCCGAGCGCTCCTTGCCCTCTGACAGCAAGGAAAAGCCCGATGCTGGCATTGTCACTCCCTGTCCTCCCTTTGCTTGGGCGTTATAGTGTGAGTCACCAGTCCTCACCTTGCCTTCATCATTTCCCAAAAAACAAGGCCAGTCTAAGCTACGGGAAACCATCAAACTGCTGCTTTGGCCACTGAGTTATTTCATGAGACCCTCCGGGTCCTTCCCACCCACCTGCCCGGGTGCTGGCAGTGCCACCATCCCTGGAGATGCTGCTGGAGGCGCTGGCTGGCCCGGTGAAGCGGATACCCAGTGCCGGGATGCTCTGGCATCATGCAGAGACAGATGCTTCGTGGTGCCGGTGGGGCCCTGTCAGAAGAACAAAGCCTGCGAGGGAAGAGCATCCAGCTAAATCTCTGGGAAAGCGAGAAGAAAGGGAAACACAGAGAGCAAATGAACCTTACAAGAGAATAAATACCCCCTCCCCAACACACACACGCAGCAACCTGGCTGCCGTCTGCTGCAAGGAGTTCAAAGGCTCTTCTGTTCTCTCTCTCATCAGCTCTGGGCTCCGCAGGAGAAGCAGCAGCACGGATTTGGGCAGCAAATGCTAATAACACAGATGTTCTGACAATTTGCTTGTTTCTACAATTAAAAACAAAAAGATCCTCAAAACCCAAATGCAAGGAAATGAGCACATTAAAGAACTTCTCCTCCGCGTGCCTACCATGTAATGAAGGGCTGCAGGTTTGCCGGGGCGGGGGAAGGGGCTGGATCCGGAGCCTGATCCGGAGCGGGAGTGGAATGCTGCGGGAGAGGCACAGCCCTTGGACCGCACCGTGCTGGTGAGCACAAACCAGGAGACGTGCTGACCATGGGCTGCAGGCAGCCGAGCCCCACGCTGGCATCCATGGAGGGGACGGAAGGCTCGGATGGTCATTGCCTGCCTGGCCTGTGGGATACTTGCTGCCAAATTATTGGGAGATTGTTTTTATTACTGTTTTAACTCTTTTTTTAACCTTATTTTTCTCTCGGCTGCACTTTCACTCACTCATTAATTTTGGTATTTTTCTCACGGTATATAACCCCTGTCACGGCTGCCATGGCAACAGGAGGGAATGTGCTCAGCGCTAAAATATCCTCTCAAAAATAACAAAAATAAGACAACAGAGGCAGCTTCTGTGGGCTGCTGCAAATGCAGATCTGGCCCGGCTTTGTGGTGACGGAGGATGAAAGATCCTGCAAGCCGGGGAAGCCCCTGAGCTCTCGCCCTCCCACAGTGCTCAGCCCAACCTCCCATCTTGGGGCCACACGGGCTCCACCATTGCCATGCTGGAAACTCCTCCTGGGGTGGACCCCTGGGGCTGAGGACCACAGACTTCCTCATATGGCCTCCAAAACTCATCCTTGGGGACCACTTTTGCCAAAATACCACTGCAAAAGAGGAGGACACATGGATATGAGCTAGGAGAAGAGCGTGAAGGTATTGCTCATGGGGGTTTGCTGGTCTCTGGTGGGTTCTCGTCCACACGTGGATCCCTGGGTGGAGAAACAAATGGTGATGTGAGGTCCCTGACATCAGGAGCTGCAGCCAGTGTGGTGACGTGGATGGTGGGGCTTCTCACACAAACCTGTTGTCCTTTTCTGACACGATACCGGTCTGGTTGAGAAAGGCAATTGTGTTGATATAGTACACTCGGATCTCTCTGAGGCATTTGACTTACTTCCACCTGACATTTTGATTAAAACTTGCATTATAAGAAATTAACAGGGCACATATTAGATGGATTAAAAATGCTTCCTTGGCAGATCTCAGAGGTAGTTGCTAATGGGTAGATATCGGTAAGTAGCGCTATTTCTACCTACCTCCCCCCAGGGAACCCTACTTCGTCCACTGCTATTAAACATTTTTATCAATGATGTAGATGAAGATATGAAATCTTTGCTGGCAAAGCTTGAAAATGACACCAAGAGCGATGAGATAGAAAGGAAGGAGGACGGTTTCATGCAGAATCACCTGGTTAAATGGTCAGGGTGCATTTGAATACAGATAAATGCAGGAATATATCTGGAAATGAAGCTTGCATGTTAAGCCTGCAGGCTAGATACTGGAAAGCAATGACTCTAGGCATGCCTATACAGGGCGGAGATATCAACACTGGCATACAACCCGGCACCAAGGGAGCTCATTTGAAGCCCTGCCGGGAGCACCTGCCTCATCCAGTGATGTAGATTTGTCCGTGGAAGAGGAATTAGGGATCATCAGGAACAAATAGCCCAAAATGAACTTGGTGCGCCCTGTTCTGGGTGTCTGGAAGGGGAGAGCTGGTGAATGGCTCACTGCTGGAGCACTGCATCTGGCACCCACACTCAGGGGAAGGCAGGGGAATACCGGGACAGCTTGAAGGAGCACCACAGACCCGACCACAGGCTGGAAAGCCAGGCCTAATGATGTGAGGCTCTTTAAAAAGTGTGTTGTCAGGTGATCTGAGGACCCCAGCCTGTGTCCTCCCACTTGGAAAAGATAGTGGGTAACTGTTAAATCCCACAGAAAGGTGTAACAAGAGCAGGGCTGGAGTTGAAGAGAGGCAGATTCAGCCTTGAATTGAAAGCCAGTGTCCCAGTGGTGAAAGCATTTGAAGGTTGGAAGAGCTTTTCTCAGGGAGATGATGGGCTCACAACATTGCTCAAGCTTTTGTAAAGAGATTAGATCTCTCTTTAAAAAATAAACCATTTAATCCACCTTCTGGAAGCAACTCTGAAGCTGATGTGAGAATGGGCTGGGGGGAGTGACCTCCCCTGGCCTCCCCGGGGCGAAATCGTCCACCTCATCCCTTCCCTTCACAGGCCATTGGGAACAGATTGTCTGCGGTGCCCTGCAACTATTCAAGCAGTAATTAATTAGTCTCTTGCTTCAGGGTTCAGGTGGACTTTTGTAGAGAACAGGAAGGTTTCCGCAATCTCCCCCTATCCTCTGTGGCACTAAACATTTCTTCAAGTAGAAACAGCAGAGCATCAAAAGTGAAACCCTGCTGGCAAACCTAGCTTTGGTGCTCAAAGCCCGAGCTGATCTTGGGATTCAGACTTGAGATGAGCTTCCCAGAGACTCTCAGACTATTGGAAGCCTGTGGGAATGCTCAGCTTCCCTGGGCTGGGAAACACCCCCAAGGGGCAGCTCCTGCTGGTCCCAGAACCATGCCCATGCCAGGGACTTGGGCTGTGGTGGTCTCCATCCTGTCCCCTGCCGCTGACACTCTGTTTATTCCCCTACAGACTCCAATTCTTGCTCATGGGGCTTAACACAAGGGTCTCCTGGGTAGGAATCAGTGAGTTGTGCTATGCATGAGGTGTCTGGGGGTCCTCTGGCACCCTTTGCTGCCTCTACATCTCTAGATCCCTGGACCTGACAGGGTGCGGGTCTAGGAGCAGTCATCTTCAGCCATACTCTGGCCAGGACACTGCTGGTGCAGGAGTGGCTGAGGGTCTGGCAGAGCTGGCCCAAAGGGAGGAGAGGCTGGAGAGGAGCAGGAAGAGGGAAGCTCTCTGGAAGCACAGCTTTGCAAGGAATCAGCTGAATCTACCACATCCCTGCTGCTTTCTAAGCTGGCCTCACCTCCTCTGGGGGATCTGCTATTCCTACCTCCTCCGCAAGGAGAACTACACCCATTTCCTGCTTTTGTTAAGATCCAATGGTCTCCTGCTTGTAAACCCACCTCCAGCCAGCCTCCAGCTGCTGCTAGGAGATGGTCCAGCCCTGGAGACAGTCTCTGCAAGCAGGCACCGGTGAAAGGAGGTTTCCACATCCTCTGAAAAGGGGTTGTTGGCTGTTGGGGCAGCCGTGACCTCTCCCCACAAGATCCTGCCTTTTGGTTGCAGTCTAAGGGAGGTAGGAGGAAACTCGAGGCGAGGAGACCAGATCAGACCTGCCCTGCCCAGCGTGACTTACACGGGGGACGGGAGACACAACAGCAGGAAACTCGGCTCACGCTCTGACTTGCCCACGGAGTCTGGGCTGGGCAGGAGAAGAGCTGCTCTGTGTATGGAGAAAGAGAGAGGCTGGGCTCCCCTCACCCCCGCTCTTGGCAGGACAGACACTTCTCGGGGAGCCCTGGCCAGCTGTGCTGTCAAGCTCAGGGTTGCATCAGGGGCAGGCATCACAGCAGGGAAGGTGTTGAGTACCGACCGTGGGGCAGGGACCATGGCAGGGGCAGAGAAGACGTGCACGTGGACACCAGAAGATGGAGAGCTCAGGGTCAGCATGGACTTGGCAGGAGATGGCAGGGACAGACTGAGAGGTGGGCGCCAAAGGCAAAGTTAGTGGATGGAGACAGCAAAGGAGAAGGGAGGTGGAGGACAGGGACCCCAAGGTGCCATGAGCACCAGCAGGGTAGAAACAAGTTTGCTGCAGATGCAGAGGGCAGGATCAGGCAGCCCTGGCACTGGGACATCATGGATGGGGGAGAACGAGGGCTGGGAGTGGAGAAGTACTGAGGCCATGGAGGCAGCATCTGGTGGGAGGTCGGTGTGCCGCATGTGGCCTTCCTGCACCACCAGGCAGGAGCAGAGGCAAAGTCTTGGCGCCAGCGAGGAGCTGAGGTGGGAGGTGACAGCAGCGGTGGACCTGCATGGCCTTTGCAGTCGTTGGGATGGAGGCTGGAGAGTTGTGTTTGCTCTGGCAGGATAATGTTATCCCTTTATCTCTCCTCTTTGTTTGCTCTGCAATATCCCAGAGCCAACACTCTCCAGGGCAAAATCCAGAGACATTTGAGTGAGACTCCAAGGGGAATGCCGTGCTAAACAAGTGACAAACAAACTGGGTTCTGCTGAAAAAGTCTAACCGAGACCCTCTCACATGGGACATGGTTCCCAGCAGTGGGAGCCTTGCACAGCAAGACTGGCCACAATGGGCCTGAGCCAGTCCTATGCAGAAACAGCATATCCCTAAGGGAGAGAACGAGCCTCAACTGGTCTACAGGTCAGGAGTGTGGGGTCCTCGTGTCAGGATCTTCACATGGGGATGATGGATGTGTCAGGGTGCCTGTGCTGGTGTGGGGGATCAGCTGGACCTGGGATGCAGAGGGTGGCATACTGGGAATGGGATGCATGTGGTTGAGCATCGCTATGCTCTGTACTGGGGCCCACAATTTACACCCCCTGCTTGTGCCCAGGTGCCAGGATGATGGAGGCATCGCTGACACAGAGCACACAGCACATGCCCATCCTGCTTCCCCTTGTCCCTCAGCATCACTGCCCCAGGCTGGCATCCAGTGTGGGCCTTCGCCCCTCTTGCCCCTTGATGAACTACTTCCGTCCCCAAAGCCCAGGAGACCCCCTGGCCCGTGCAGCAGCATGTCAGCTGGTTTGCTTGGTGCCACGGAGGTGAATGTGCTCTCCCCACAAGCAGGAAGGCCAGGGAGGCAGAGGAGAACTGGCAGGGCTGTGTGGGCAGGGTGGCAAGATAACTTTGGGGCAGGTTTGTGAGGAGCTGTAAGCAAGATGTGTCCAGGGAGACTAGACTTTGCCCATCCTGGTAAACAAATAGCATTGATTGCTCCAAAGCAATAACTGACTCAGTCATCCGTTTCTCCTGCTAACAGACACAACCTGCAGGGCCCTGAACTTTTGTATATTTATTTTAGGACAAAAGCATTAAAGGGAAAATATCAAACAACAAATAATCTACATGCATACTGGCTTCCCAGGCATCCTCTACTCACCAGGGCATGCTGGTAGGTACAGCCTGTGCTGGTGAGTCCCAGAACACATAAGCATGTCTGCTTGTCCCCAAGCCCACACCAAGATTGTCTCTAGTCCCTCAATATCTACCATTCATCCAGCATCAAAAAGCAGAGCAGCCCAGCAGTTTCCTCCAGGAGGTGAGGTTGTCTCCAGACTCGTTTGCTGCACAGGGACTTGCATTTATTTTTCCCTTCGAGATGGGCCCTGTGGGTCCTGGGGACTTGAGGATTTACACAGCCCCTTATTGCGCAGGGTGCCCTTTGAACATCTATAGCATCTTCACATAATCCTCTACAACGGTCCTTTGTTGGTTGTCCTTCATGTCACACAATTGCCAGCATGCAGCCAGTTAGAAATGAGTTAGAAAAGCCCGCCCTGTGTTGGTGGGCTTCGTCTGAGGGGGTGAAGTTTCAGGTGGTTCCTTTGGCTTCAAGCCTGCTAAGGTCACCAAAGTGCCCAGCTTGGGGTACCCCCAGGACCAGTGACCTGGTTCAGTGCTCACTGGCAGCCCAGTCACTGTCCCACCGGGAGCTCCAGCTTCAGCAGCGATCACTTATGCTTGCAAACAGCCTTATTTCATCTCCAGAGAAAACTCTTCAAAGCCACCCAAGCACTTTGATTTGGGAAAGGTTTTCATTCCTGTGAAGATAAGAAAAGCTCCCTTGGCATGGTGCAAAGGCCTCCAAGAGGCACCACAGCCTGTGCGCATGTAAGCCTGGCAAGCAAGGGGATGAGAGACCAAGGTAGGCAAACAAGTCCATGGCCACCACCTGCAGTGTGCGTCACTGGTGGCCTGCTGCAGGACAAGAGCTGGCCCTGCACTGCTGGAACTGGACCCTGACAGGGCCAGCAATGATGTGGGATGACCCAGAGATAGGCTGTCTCAGCCCCTGGGAAATGGGGTGGCCACCTCCAGGCACTTGGGACAGGTGATGGGCAGATGTCTCCTTGCTGGGGTCTGGGAGGGAGGCGAGCAGCATGCCTGGTGAGGCCTCTCGCAGGGATGATGGTGTGGTGGCCCAGGTGCTGTACCCACCTCTCAGCTCCACTGCCCAAGGGCTTGTTTTGGAAGTGGGTGGAGTGTGTCTGCATTTTAGAGCTGTGAAATAACAAAGTGCAAGAGGGACAGATTGATGGAATAGGTTGAGAGTGAGGTGTGAAAAGCCACGTGGGGACTGGAGAGGATAGGGACCCAGCGCTCAGGGAAGTCTTTCTCGAGGGAATGATGGGAACAGTCACCACCATAGGGGGGACGTTCTTCCTGTTACCCATCCTGTGACCAGAGCCTTGCCCTGGCCCTCCAGCCCTGTCCTGGAGCTCAAAGCCTTTAGTCACAAGAGGCTTTGAGCTGCAGGATCTAGGGGCCCAGAAGAAAAAGCAATCTTGGTGTCCAGGTCTTCTCTGTAGCAAGTAAAACTACTGTCCTTAGTCAACTTGGAAGGGAGGTTTGGATAATGACATCCCATCCATCCAGCTGAGGTCCCTGGCAAAACCACCATGACCGAGTCAACAGGGAGCGAGGAAAGCCTTTTGGAAATCAAGACATCCCAAACCTGAATATGGAGATGGCTCTGTGAGTTAGAGGGATGTCACAGGGAGCTGCAGCCTTTGGTAAGAGCTGGAGGCAAGTGAATTCAGTGCTGCATGGCAAGAAATTTGGTCTCTCTCTGGTCTCTCCCACCCAGCAAATTCAATGGTGCTGTGCATGAGACGTAAAAGCAACGCAAGTGGAGCCAAGCGTGGGAAGTGCCACTGGGGTTAGAGAGGGCTGTGTGTGCCAGATATACACTTTTTCAAGCAAAGGGGTAGATGAGCAGAGACAGGAAAAACACTGGAGAGTGTTGGCCTGGCTCGCAGCGAGACATTTTGAGTGAACCTGATCACATTACGTTTTGCTCACAAATTAAATCTCGGCCTGATTACAGCAGTGTCACTTGGACACTGGAGTGGGCTGAAGAGTCGCACACAAAGGGCGTTGTGAAGCAGTGCTAGGGGCTGGTCGGCCCCTCATAAGTGGTGAGGAAGGTGAAGGGGGCAGCTGGTATCAACGGGGTGTTCTGTGGTGGGAAGTGGCAGCACGGGGAGGGAGGATGCAAGGCACAGCCAGTGCTCAGGCTGGTGAAATGCAATTGGGAAGGGGACTCTGTGCTACTCTCCTGCTGCAGGCATGGGCTGCCCTGTGGGTTCAGAGCTGTCAGGCTGATCCCAAGTGAAAGTTGGGCTGTTGGCCCTTGTGCAAAACCCCCTCCACTTCAGTGCGGCCCCACAGAGAGTTGTGATGGTGCAACTACAGAAGGCATAGGAGATCTGGGGAGGATAGGGCAATTGTAACACCATCGCTCTGCTGTGTCAGCCCAGCAGGGTCACCAGCACCCAGATCCCCTGGTAATGTGCATGGTGCTTATCACTTTCTGGTCCATCGAGTGCCTTATCGAGCACCAAGTGGCTCCTGAGCTGCCTGCAGTGGCAGTTTTAACTTGGCTGAAGGGGCAGTTCCCAGTCTGGGCAACGTGTTCCTCTGCCCTGCCCTTCTTTTGCTCTTTGTGACTCTATGCCTGCAGTATTAGTGTCCTGTGAGACATCAGACAGGTCCTGCTCAAAGGGGGTGCAGTTAAATCGGGGACACTGTTGATTTTGAGGATTACATTGGTGGAGCAAGAGAGGGCAGGGTTAGGAGCGAGTGAACTGGAGAGATGCTGGGAGTGATGGAAGGAGCACAGGAGAGCCTGGGAGACCTGTCCTACTTTTTCAACAGTTAAGGGAAGGGAGGGGGGGTCCCTCCTGATTTCTTGTCCTCAGGCCCCTTGGCACACACTGTCGGAAGCTGCAGTGGGGATTTCCAGACCAGCATCCCTCCAGACCAGCCTGTGGTCTCTGTGGTGCCCTGTGCAAATGCTCTAGAGAAAGGTGCAGGAATGCCTTGGGGCACAAGGCAAGCAGAGAAGGCCCTTGAGGGACGCGCTTGCTCTTCTTTCTGCCAAGAAAAGCCCAGGGCAGAAACGTTCATCTGCACCGGCTGCCTGCCTGTACACCCACCTCATAACATATGGGGGACTCAGGGGGGCTGGTTTGGGGGCACAGATGAGCTCCAAAGGACTGGAGCAGGCAAAGAGGTACTCTTCGAGCATCAGGACCTCTCCTGATGGGTCCCAAGGGCTTGAGGTTCCTTGCAGGGTGCTTTGTCACAAAAGGTTTTATAGAAAAGTCTTTCTCAGGCGTTTTTTTGGTTGTGGGTTTGTTTTTTTTTTTTCAGTCAGAGTCAGGTATTTAAAGCCCCATGGACTTTTCCATGCCTCTCCACCTATATCAGAAAGTGGGAGGGGAGGAAGTGATAAAACAGGTCCCATAATACATTTTTGTTTTGCAATCCTATTGTTAGCACTGAAAAAATATAAACCAAAACGGCATCAATGGAAGGCAGCACGCCCAATCCCTGCTGGTGAAACCAGCCCACTCGAAGACACCCTGGCTGTTTGGTCATTTGGGTGTTTGGTTTATGTTCCTTATATTTCAACCCAATTTTCTAAGAAAATGAGGTGACTTTAGCTCTTGGCTGATTCCACCAACGGGGGTGAGCTCTGCAGGATTTACCTTCCTTGAGGTGTCCCCAGAATCAGTGGCTAGATATGGGGAGGTGTAAAAAGTGCCCCAAAGGAGGAAAAGACATAACATGAGCAAATGGCAACCTCCCGCATGGCTGACGACATCTTCCCAGCACTACGGTACCCCTGTGCCACGGTGCTGGCAGCAGGGGCCAATTCTCAGTCAGGGGCCGGACCCTGATGTGCAGATGTGCAGAAATACAGGGGATGGAGCTGCTCACTGCTCCCACGGTGTCTTCCTTGTCTGTGCATGAACAGCAGGTTCCCTTCTGTGCTTGAATGTGTTCCTTCCTCCCAGCAAACGCTCCCTTATTTGTGCAGAGCATCTGCACTGGACGCAGCATCTTGGGGGAAATGAAGAGGGAAGGAAAACCCACACGCCCTGGGTTGTTCTGGGTCCGATCTGCAGCTAGCAGGCATGGGTGACAAAAGCTTGGCAGAGTCTAAACCCCTCTGTCTGATAAGGGTCCTGCTGGCCCCGAAGCCCTGGCATCTGCTCACAGCTTCGGTGGCAGCTCTACCTGCTGCCAGCCCATCTATCACGGCCTCAACCTGTGCCTCCTGTTGCTTGGGCACCACTTGTGTGTCCACGAGGGGACCAGACCTACAAATAACCTGGCCTAGAAAAGAGGAGCTGCTCGGGTGATGTGCGCTCATTTGAAGCGGCTGGATACGGCAGTTCAGGAATCCCTGCTCTCCGAGATTTCTAATTACGCTTCTGCATAATTGTTTCAACCATTTCCTCGTGCTGAAGCAAAGCTTATTGGTTTGTAATCCCTAGCACACCCCGGGGCCTTCTTTAAAATGTAGGCCCAGCATTTACTGCCCCCGGTCCAATAGTTGGAGGATGTGAATTTTTTGTGTTATTGCTAAGAGCTTAGTCACTTGGTTTTCAGCTCTTTGAGGACTCCAGATGTGTCATCCAGGCTCGGGGATTTGCTACCTTATGTGCATTCCAGCACTGTGGCTTTGAATCCTCCATCTCTGCCTTTTGCTTCCCCGCCTGAGGAGGATGAGTGTGGGAACATGGCCCCCTGCTCCTGCACGAGGACTTCATTTCGGGACGCCCCCCTCTTTGGCCAGCTGGTCCTGCATCTCCACCATGTTTCCTCCATGCCCCCATCCCCGGTAGGCTTCCCTCTGCGTGCATTGCTTTGGCTGTGTGTGCTCTCAGCCATCTCTGCTTCCCAATTTCCATCCCATGTTTTACCCGCTGCATTTTCTCCTTTACGTTAGCTCTCTGGAGGTTAATATCTGTTTTCTCAACAGTATTTGGCTCAAACAATCTCATACATCTGCCAATAAGAGCAATAAAAATCTTCCCTGTTTCTCTTCCCAGTTGTCCCTAAAGCACTGCCAGGCAGGCTCGAGCTTGACTCCCATCACATTGAACACTGCCACGTTTGGGTCTCTGCCTTTCCCGCAGCCCTGTGGGGCCAGGTTTGAGCCTCCTTCATCTCCACCCACCCTTCCTAGGAGATGTGTCGCAGTGAGAACTGTCCTTCCTTCCATCCCAGGCATGGCAGCTTTAATCACCTGCCTCCTTGTCTCTGGGATCTCTTTTTTGGGAGTCACAGCATCCCTCAGAGGCAGGATCGGAGGCTAAGTCATGAGCAGGGACTGAGTTTAAACCCGGCTCTGGCTTGTGACAGACCCACAGGGGGAGGATGGCTTAAATGGGAACTTCTACGGGAAGGGAAAGGGCATGCCACCCTGCTCAGAGAGAGGGCTTGGGCTCATGTTGATGCTAGGGCATGCATAAATGACATGCCCTGTGTGGCCTTCCAGCTGAGGTAGGACAGTGAGGCTTGGGAATTGGGTACACAGGGGTGCACAGGCATGGAAGGTGGTATCAACCAGCATGGACAGTACCGGAGCTTGAAGCTGATACCCCGGCAGGAACAGGTCCTGCAGTTGCTGTTTCCTCCCACCTCCACCTGCAGCCTCCTCTCATTTCAGCTTGCCTGCCTCCTGCTCCATGTGCCCCTCTGCAGACACCATGCCTCATGCTGAAATGACCGCTCCCAGTAGGATTTTTTGATCTTTCCCCATGACTTTCTCATTTCCATAAGCCTTTGTGGAGGCATGGGAAGTGCTGAGCTTCGGGATGGCCTGCCAGCAGGCAGGAACCTGGGCAGGGTGGAGGCTGACTGTTCAGCACGGATTGCTTGCAGAGCACCAGCGTCTTCAGCCAGAGGAGAGGGACATTGAGGGCCATCAGTGTCTTGCCATGATTTCTGCTGATGAGCACCTGAGGGCCTGACCCCACAGTCCAGGTCCACGGTGAGCTGTTGAACACATGAGCTTCCTGCACCCTCCCAGACAGACAGAAGTTAGGAAAGCATCCCTGGCAGATGCCATGCCCTGTGAGGTCATGCCTGGGGAGACACTATATGTGATGGAATAACAGATACGGGGAACATGTCTCTACAAAAGCCCCAATAAGGCTTGGGAATGTGGTGCCAAGAAGCCACCTGTGAAGCCTTGCACACTTGGGACCACTGGGAGCATGGACAAGTGGCTTCTTCCACAAGCCTCAAATCCTGGTGCTACTGTCCACGTTGGGATGAAGAAAAGTTATCTTGTGTTAGACCTGCTGTGGCTCCTGAGAAAACAGGAGGGACCAATTTTGGGTTCCAAGCAACAGCAGATCTGATGGAGCAGCAGCACTAAGGGGAGATGTGTGCCACCAGCAACAGCAACAGCTTCCCACTGCTCCAGAGATGCTTCACCCTGACAGATCTGGGGATCCAAGGCCCCTCTGGCCTCCTCTCAACAGCACCCTGCTGTCCAGCTGCCTCCCCACTGCAAACTCAGCCCTGCTCTATGCTGATCTCTCAAGCAGGAGGAGGGATCAGGCCAGGGCAGCTTCCCAGGGCTCCCAGGTCAGGCACCCCAATGGCCTCTCCCAGGTCCCCCCCATCCCTGGCCACCAGCTGCTTTGAGAACAGAAGGCTTCATCCCCAGCCTCTGCCCCAGCTACCTCCATCCCTTTGCAGCTGTGAGCTGGATGGTGCTGCTGATGGATGCTTGGATGGGCTGAGCCACCTACCCAGGCTGGAGCTCCCAGTGCTCTCCTCCACAGACAAAGCCTCTTGAGTGGCTCCAAAGTTGCTGATTTTCCCAGAGGAGCCCTGAGCACCCTAGCCAGGACACAGCCTTCCTTTGGTTGTGCATGTAGCATCTCCAGACTGGGTTCTCTTCTAAGAGACAAGGCCACCACCGCGTCTCTTGAGAGCTCCCAGGGCAGGACACACGCGGCTGTGCCATGATGCTGCCCAGGCAGAGAAGAATAGCAGCAGCAAGCCTGCGCACAGTTACGCAGTAATATCCAAATCTGCTTACTGTCTGCCGCTGTGATTGAAGGAGTTTCTGTAATAAAGTATTAGCTAAAGCTTCCAGATTATCCCAAAAACATCAGCTTTAACAAAGGGGTAATGCCTCTTTAATCCCCACATGATCCCGGTTCCCAGTCTCTGCAGGACATTAATTCATGGCTAATACACAGACTCCAGGCAGGCTGCTCCAGGCAGGCTGCTAATGTGGGCTGCATCCGAGGCTGGAGCCATCCGGCCCCATGCTGCTCCTGCCTTGGCCAGGCCACAGCTTTGTTCTCCCTGTTCCCTGGGATCCCTGAATTCTCCAGCTTGGCCCGAGTTTCTGAGCAGGGATCCTGGCTTTGGCCAGCTGCGGTAGGTCTCAGGGCGATACAGGATGCTCCCCTCCTCCCTGTGCTGGGAGACAGGCAGGCTCTCGATGCTGGGTGTTGGACACTTGTTCCTCACCCCAACGTGTTCCTCACCCCCAAGACGGTCTAATTGGCTGCGGCTGGTTTTGTTGCACTTGGCAAAGAGCTTCCTTGAGGCTTGCTGGCTGGAAATGTCATGGCCAGGGCTGACGGGGGTTGCAGGGTAAGCATGGAAAGCTGCATCCCTTGCAAGCACCAAGACCTCAGGGGGGGCTTCAACCTGGCCCCATGTCTTGTGCCAGAGAAGTTGTTGTCTGTCTGCTCCTGGGAACTGTTTTTTGGAAAAGGTCAGTGCAGGCTGTTGGAGGCCAACAGACTCCTGAGGGCCCAGCAAAAGCAGGGCTGCAGGTCCAAAACCCTCTGTGTGTGGAGACCAGCCAGGAAACAAGACAGGACAGGAGCTGGATGGACAAACCTAACAGCAGATGGGGACCACAAGGTGCGTGTCCCCTTCAGCAGGACCTCAAGAGACAGTCTGCCCCACTGACAGGTTGTAAAACACCATGGAAATTGCTGCTGTCATCCTGGGACCTGCTGAGCCTCTGCTCCCACACCGTTACCAGCCCAGCCATGTACAGGATGAAAACAGTTCAAAGAGAGGTCCCTTGTGAAACAGCTTCTCAGCCTTCTCCTTCTGCACTCCATTCTTTTTCTCCTCCAGGCCCAACTCTGTGAATAGAAGAAAGAAAAAAAGAAAAGAAGAGAGAAAAAAAATAGAAGAATATAACTGAAACTGATGATTGTGATTGTCCAAAATCTGCTTTACCAGACAAGATATTTTGCCCTGCAAAACTGTGGTCATCTGGTGGCAACATCTGGTTGATTCCAGCAAACCCTTCAGAAAGTTTTTTTCTCCACAACACAGAAAGCAATCCCCCTCCTTCCTGATCTGCTAGGGGTGTGCATATGGTGCCAGCTCTCTTGGTGGGAGGGCAAAAGAGGAAACATGAGATTTCATAGGTACGAGCACCCTGGGTGGGGAATGCCCCTTCCACTGCCCATCCCTCTGTGAAGCTTGGGACAAGGCTGCAGCACAAAGCAGAAGACAAAAGGCTGAGGAAAACCACCCCTACCATGGCAGCTAAGGCATCAGGGTTGGTGACTGTCCAGCCACACGTGTGGGATCCCTGGCCATGAAAATTTCACAGTGGTGCTTTCCATCCCACTAGTCATTCCCTCATATAGCCAAACCCCGGAATCTGTGTCCACGGGCTGCTCCAGAAGCAGCTGAAAGATGAAAGACCTGTCTTGGAGCTACCCCAGAATGTCACAAATTGTCTTCCAGAGGTGTCCATCTCTCCCACAGCCTATAAAGGGACAATTCAGAGCAGACTCAACAGGGAAGCAGTTTCAGCTGGGAGGGACGCATCCTACCCCATCTGCTGAGGCCAGTAGCCATCTGGGTGAGGACCTGAGCACAGTTCAGCTGCAACCTTTGGGCAGGCTTTTCTCAGTTTCCTCTTTTGATGTGTAAATCGGCAGCTACCTCAAAGAGCTTCGCGATGGCAGGTGCCTTTTTCAGATTTTTCCTTTCTCACCAATTACCTTTCTGGTATCCACGGTTACTGCGTCATCCTGCATCGTGAAGGTTTTCTCTACCTGCTCATCCATCACCCGGCACCTGTGGGGCATTGCTCCAGACCCAGTGCTGCAGACACCCAGCTGCAACAAGAGCAGGAGGCTTGAGGGTCCCCAGGAAGAGGATCTTTCCAGGTTACCCGTGATGTCTGACTGCCCTGAGATGCAGCCTGGCTTGCTGTGAACATGCAGGCACCTGCCCTGACCATGCCTCCACTGTGTGCACATAGACGCCAGTGTTGCTGAGGCACTGGCATTGGCTGAGCTCCTGAGGAAACACGCACATGGATCCATATGAAGGCTCCCACCCATGTGGGGATACTGTTTGGACATGCAGAGGCCAAATGTACTACAGTTTTGCAGGAATTTTGCCCTCAATTCTTCCTAGGCAATGTGAAGGCTCTTAGGTGGAGCCACACACAAGCAGTGCGACTGTGTGACACCACCTTTGAACCTGGGTTCCTCCTTCAGTTGGGGATGTAGGCACAAGCCAGGAGCTGTCACTGGTCATACTGGGAGCCTGGTGGAGCCAGGACCTGAAACCAACCCTCCCACGGTGTCTGGACCTGCAGTGAGTCAAATCACCTCCTGTCTGCTCTCTGCCATGCAGGCACTGGAGACGCTGCTGCAACAGGTCCTTTTTAAGGTGGTTGCCCACACCTGAGCATTGCCCAGAGCTGTGTCACTTCAGGGAAGATACCCACGAGCTCGCACACACACACATACCCGTGCGTGCACAGAGTATGTGCAAGCACATGTCTTATCATGGGGTAAGCAACAGAGGGTCCAGGGCAGCAAAACAGCCAGAGCATCCTCCTGTTCAGCTCTGGGAGATGTCTCGAAAGTTCATTTTGGCATCTGCTTTCCCAGGCTCTGTTTTCTTCCCCAGCACTGAATTCCCACATAGTTCCCGTAGCCGGTACTCTTGCGAACGCTGGTTAATGCTCCCCCTACCTCTGATCTGGGTTTCTAATGCCAGCACAAGGCACTGCAGCAGCAAAGCTGGTCTGGTGCCAGCTTCTGAAAGTCTGACTCTGATGTACGGCACTCCAGCGCGGTCCCAGGGAATCAGCCCCATCAGGTTGGGGGAGAGGGGATGGAGGGGGAGCAGCACGTGTTGATCCGGGCAGTGGAGCCAGAGGTGTGACACCCGTGCAAGAAGGAGCCCAAGGCTGTCAGAGAGACTGGACTCACCCTCCTCTCCATGCTGCAGAGTGTGGGGCTTGCGTGCAGCCTGGCCCCTCGCCAGGATGGGGCACGCACTCCACGTGCAGTGCTCCTCGCTCGGGTTCCCAGCAAGACTGATGCTACGCCTGGCCCCGTGCCCCGGAGCTGCCTCCAGCAGGGCTCTCCCCCATGCCAGGGAATGCGTGATCCTTGCAGCGAGGACTTCACATGGCAGGGAGGCTCCGGCAGCCTGCAGGGGTTTGGGAAAAGAGAACTACCCTGACAGGTTGAATAGTGCTTTCCTGCAGGGCACCGTTTTGCAGCTACAAGGTGCTTTCTCCCCAGACGTGTGCAGGAGGTGCACGAGCAGGCAGGGAGGAGCAGGCAGGGAGGAGCAGGACAGGCAGGCAGGGAGCTTGGACGCAAGCCTGGGAATACCAGGAGCCGAGCCAAGGGGCTGGTATGAGAAAAAGTGGGTCCAAATTGGGCATGGACACATGGAGGCTGGAGAGAGGAGGCAGCTCTTGCCTAACAAGAGATGGCATCTCCCAGGGGTGCACTGAAATGCTTTCACACAGAACCTGAGCATGGCCTCGATGGTGGTGCCTGTGCTAAATGAGGATGGGTTTATGACACTGGAAGCTGCCCTGTGCTTCTGACAACAGCTCATGACCATCTAGCTTGGGTCTCTCGCATTTCTAACCAAGCCATGCAGCTCCCCTTTGATATGGGGAGAGTCAACAGGACCTTTGGGCACAGGAGCAGGGAGAGCCTGCAGAATCCAGGAGCTCAGGGGTTAGTGATGGTACCTTTAGTACGTTTCAGCTCTGTGCCATCACTCATGCCATGTAAGCAGTCTGCCACCCTAATTACAAATACTTTAACAACAAATAAATGCCACATGCCGCCCACAGCAAGAGGGAGTGGAAAGCTAAAAATACCCTCCCCTTACAGCTGCCAGCAAACCCCAGTGGGCCACCTGCTAGCAGAGAGCCAGAACCACCCCGAGCAGAGACAGGCACCCACCGCACGCTGAGGAATAGAAATGAGTCTTGCAGCGTGACCTGGTGCTGCCAGCGTGGGTTGCGTGGCGCAGCCCTCACAGCGGAGATGGGTGCCCAGGCAGCTCAGCCCAGCTGGCAGCTCCCCACGCTGCCTCCAGACGCAGTGGGAGGTGCAGCTTCTGGGGAGACAGGCTTGGAAAATACCAGGGAGGTTATATCCTTCCCTGTCTCCTCCCCAGGGTGGCAGAGAGGAACCTCCAGGCCAGGGGGAAATGCCTCAGCGAGGGCGTCGGGGCTGATGGCAGAGGGGCTGGGGAGCTGGTGGGGACACTGCTCTAGTGGAGGGACATTGCTGGTGGGGTAAGGGCATTGTAGTGGGGGTTCCAGCAGGGGCATTGCTGTGGGGCTGGAGGGGTGTTTCCTCTGTTGGTGTAGCCTGTTCTGCACTGGAGGCAGATAAACACAGCACCAGCATTGATGGAGGTGTAGGGATGAGGATGGTGAGGAGATGCCCCTGAGCCTGCAGCATCCTGGGCAATGTATCCCCAGTTCTAGATGGTGGACATGGCACCTTCCCAACAGTGGTTGCAGGGAAGGACGTCAGTGACCTGCGGAGACCCATGAAGCAGGGAGGAGAGCATAGGGAGACATGGAGATGCATGGAGGTGCAGATTATAGAATAGAATCATAGAATAATTTAAGTTGGAAAAGACCCTTGGGATCATCGAGTCCAACCATCAGCCACACTCTACAAAGTTCTCCCCTACACCATACCCCCTACACCACACCTAAACAACTCTTAAACACATTCAGGGATGATGACTCAACCACCTCCCTGGGCAGCCTATTCCAGTGTCTGACCACTCTTTCTGTGAAGAATTTTTTCCTAATGTCCAGTCTAAACCTACCCTGTTGCAGCTTGAAGCCATTCCCTCTTGTTCTATCGCTAATTACCTGTGAGAAGAGACCAGTACCAACCTCTCTACAATGTCCTTTCAAGTAGTTGTAGGGAGTGATGAGGTCTCCTCTCAGCCTCCTCTTCCTCAAACTAAACAGTCCCAGCTCCTTCAATTGCTCCTCATAAGATTTATTCCGCAGGCCCTTCACCAGCTTCGTTGCCCTCCTCTGCACTCGCTCCAGCACCTCATTATCTCTCTCGTATTGAGGTGCCCAAAACTGGACACGATACTTAAGGTGTGGCCTCACCAGTGTTGAGTACAGATAGAGCAGGAACAGCTGGTTCCAGCCCTGTATGGCACTCCCACCCCTAGAAAGAACCTGCAAATCCCTCACCACCCTCCTCTGACCAGCACTCATCAAAGTGCCCATAAAGAGCAGGGTTTGCTCCCTGCTTTGAAAGCTCCTGGACTCTCAGGGATGGCCAACACAGCCCGCAATTCCTCTGATCTCTGGGTAGGCAGCACCTTGGGAGCTGCGGGAAGCACAGGGTCTGGGTAGCTGGAGCAGATCCCTTCAGCTCCCCTTGCTCAGGTAAACACCTGGGACCCCAGGGAACAGATCTGAAGGGGAGCAGTGGGCCACATGCTGCCTCTCATCCGACAAAATGGAAACAAGAGGTCCTGGAGGACACATCACAGTGTAAAGAGCATGAAACTAGAAAACATCTCACAGCTCCCTGCCTGCCTAGCTCTGGAGAGATCTGCCCACTCAGCCTGACTGACGAGAGATGGAAAAGGAGCAAACCAGAAGAGCTTTGTCTCTGTTCCAACCCATCAGAGATTTGAAACTTGACAACAATGCAGGAGAGATTTTCACCCTATTGTTACAGATTACCAGTGCATGAAAACGCCTGCCGCACTTCGCACCAGGCCCATGGAGCAAACCTGCTCTGAGCTGAGAAAATCCAATCAAGCCCCAGCCGGCAGCATTGTGTCCCATCAGCACTAGAAAGCCCATGGCTTCCTGCAGCAGCACCAGACCACCAGATGAACAGAACCCAGAGGTCCTCGGAAAGCTGCTCAGGATGGCTTTGCTCAGGCTGCATTTCACTCCCTAAATATGACCCCCCCTTTTACCCCATACGTCCTCCATGGATTCAGGATTTCGTGTCCTGCCGCCTGCGTCTGCGAGACCTGGGGGCCCACGCAAGCTCACCCTGTCCTCCAGCAGGACAGGCAATTTGCCCAGGGGAAGTTGAGCCTGGAGGACCCCACGTTTCCCATGGAAGAGGAATTTAGACAAAACCAATGTAGCGACCCTCAGCTGTTGGCTGTCCTCCTTGAAACACAGGAAGCCATAGATGAGCTGCATTGCAAAGAACTGAGTCATTCAGCCTTTCTTGCTGTCTCATGTCGAATATAATGGACATTAAAAAAAAGAAAAAAAAAAGCAAGGGCTAGGTTTTCCTTACTTTCACAAACAGCAGTGATGCTGAAGCGTGTGCTGGTGGCATGGTGGGGACCAGTCTGACTTCTTCTGGGGCAAGGCTCAAACCTGTAAAGCCTGTAAGAGTCTCACCTTTCTGTCCGGAGGTTTTCTCACCTGCACAGAGTTTCCTCGCCAGGTACAGAGGAGGCGAGATACTTTCTGCTGGTATCTGCTGTGGAATCAGAGCATGCGCACATAATGGGTGCCACATTATGGGTTATGAGCTGTTATTATGACATGTTTATTCAATCAATCGGTAGTTGAATAGCCGGGGTTAGGAAAGGCTCTGATTCACCACCCAGGTGGGCTAATTTGAGGGCAGTGTTTCCTGTCCCTGCTCCCTGCTCCACCCTCTGCCTGCACTGCCAGACCGGTTGCTTTGCTGGTGAAGCAGCCGCTGAACCTCCACAGCAGAAGACAACCACCACAAACAAATCTCAGGTCTCCTCCGCACACTGGGCGGTGATTTATGGCCATGCAGCACCTCAGCACAGGCAACGGGGTCACCCCTGGGACCAGGGAGGATACCCACCAGCCCAAGGCTGTCCCCTCCACTTGTGAATCAGCACCTGCTCCCTGAAACACTCACACTTGAGACTTCCCCAGAGGATGCAGAGACCAGCAAAAGTGCTGTTCATTGCTATGCCACATTTTCAGCAGTGGTCTGGAAGTAAATCTAAAATCTTGCTGCTAATATTTGCAGATCACACACGAGCCTGGCAGAGCAGTAAATAGTGATGAAGAGACATCAGTCTTCAGCCCAGCACAGGCCGATCCAACCATCCTATTTAATACAACCAGTTGAGAGTTATAACTGGGAACAAGCAATGCAGGCTGTTCCTGCCAAACTGAGGTTGGTGTTTTGAGAAGAAATATGTGGGAGCCATAGCAAGAGAGCATTAGCATCCCTGCAAGGACTGGGGAGAGGACAGCTGTGGTCCTGAGCAGAGGAGGGGACAGCAGCTACGCGTGGCTTATGGTGTGTGCTAAGAAACATTGAGCCTCAGCCCCTGCCTGAGGTGGCATGTGAGGTTGGCAGCATTAGCTCTTGGCTTTCCCAAAGGTCAACCAGCTCCACACCAATGAACCCTCGGCCTGGGGAGGAGATAAACAGAGAAAGACAAGGTAGATGTTCACAGGAGCATCTGCCCCGGCATCATAGCCCTGGCCAAGTGGTATCCACAATCTCGCAACCTGCTGATGAGCCAGGCATGGCAGGGAAGGGGCACAGATCGTGCCAAGAAGCTGGTGCAAGATGCAGTGCCCTCAAGTAGACCATGGATTTCCCTGTTGGCTCCCTAGCATCCTGGGCAGGAGGCTCCTGCCCTCCCTGAGGCTGAGGCACCGGCCAGGCCCTGGCTGCCAAGACGGGTTTAAGTTCCCACGAAGTGGGACACAGTAAATGTGCCCTGAAGCACAAGAAAGGAATGGGAGCAGCGCAGGGGGTATTGCTATTTGATATAGCCCTAGAGGAAAAGGCTGCAGAAATATTCCTATCTGCAGGGAATGCCCATTTCCCTTCAGAACAGTCTCACTCCCTCCTTGTGCTGGCACTGGCCACAGGGATGCTGTGGAGCAGACAGCTCAGCAAGCTATCCAGCTAGGAAGTGATACAGCAAAGGAAAAAAAGGAAAAAGGAGCATTTTTTTTCACCAAATCAACTCATGTCTACGTGGTGATGAGTTGGGGTAGCGGGACCATGCAGCTAGGGAGGGGGTGGCAGAGCAGCTGTGCCCCTTCTGGTGCTCCAGCTGGCTTGGGCAGGGCTGCAGCCTGGTTTACGTGCCTCTGGGAGGTGACCCTGTGTCCTGGAGTGCGCACGACCTGCATTGGCACCGATGCCAGCTCAGGGTATCTCATGCCATGTCCCCTTGCTCCTGCCTCAGTGACACCCAGCACTTCTGTCACAGCCGTGAGGACCGCCAGGGGACATCAGATCCAGGAACTAATTCAGGGTAAAAATAGCCCTTTCTTTTGCCATATATATACATGTATTTTAACCTGGTTCAGTTCTGCGAGCTAGTTCCCTGCATGACCCCCAGCCAAGCAGGCTGGCGTGCTCTGGGAGCACACAACCAGGAGCAGGAGACCCCAACACAACGCTGTCCCACCACAGCCCCAGTTGCCCCCACTGCCCCAGTATGCCACCACTGCTGATGGGGTGAGCAAAGCTGGCAGTGGAGAGAGAGCCCGTCAACACAGGGCGGACAAAAAATCATCAAGCCACTGTAGCCAAAGCAGGAATCCCCCTTGCAGTCAGTTGCTGGATCTCCTCCAGCCAGCACTCTGTGATGGAGGCGAGCCACGTTCAGCCCAGGAGCACGTCCCCACACTCACTTGCACACAGGTTTAAAGAGGGTGACAAACAGCCTCTGCTTTCTCACATTTGCCTTTGGGAGAGCAGGCGTGTGCACAGAGACATGTAGGAGAGCTAAGCAGAGTGGGTGAACAGGGCTGGAGCAATTTGCATCTCCTAACACACCGGAGCTCTGCACAGCCTCCCAAGGCGGACTGCATCCCTGTGGCGAGCAGGGCTCCCACCTCACCCACCGCTCCTTCCTGGCACCCTTCCTTGCTTTTCCACCCTCCTTTCTGCCCTCTCCAGCCCAGCCAGCTCCCAGGGCTGCATCCCTGCAAGAGAATCCTCCTCCCTGCACCCCAGCCCCCGGCTGGCCTCCTGCCAAGCTGCAGCAGCTCCCCACCCCACTACCAGTAAAGCGGAGAGTGCTGGGATCCCTGCCAGAGCCCCGTCTCCTGCACTTCAGCTTCCAGCTAAATGCCAGAAACGTGATCTCTAGAGCCTGACAGGTTATGGGGAAGGATGTTTTCTTTTGCCACCCCATGCCACCTCCCACAGCTAGGGTGGTGGGGCGGCTGATGTGGTCCACACCTTGCCGTGGGGTGCATTGCCAGCGGTCCCACCGCCATGAGCACCTGGATGACCCCTCTCCCCCTGCCTGGGAACTTTCTGGTACACCAAAACCCATGAGAGACTACTGAGTTTCAGCGCTGCTTGCAAGAAAACCCCTTGATGGGCACCAGCAGGTCAGGGATGCAGAGGGAGGCAGCTCACACTTTAGAGGCATTAGGGGGAATGGGGCAGGACCCTAAAAAGCCTGAAGAGAGTCAAGCCAGGAGAGTCTCTTGGTCCTTGTGTAACCCTTCTCTGGGCAAATCCATGGTGGGCATGCCCCTCCTTGGAAAATCACCAGCTGGAAAAGTAACACCCAGGACTTGGGTGGCTGCATGAGGCACAGGCAACATGGGGTGCTTAGATCCCCACAGCCTCACATCCCCACATCCCCACTGTCCGCCCATTGCCTCCTGGATCCAATGTGGACCCAACAGGAAGCCAGATGCAGTATGGACCTGGGGACAGAACACAGTGGCACCAGTGACTCCCACCACAGCACACACGCCCTGGGGCACCATGGGGACACCTGTGGGAGCTCCTGCCACTGGCATCTGCTTCCTCAGCCAACAGGCAAGAGGCAGCAGCACAAAACAGAGGACCAGTTGTCACCAGCCACGCTCTGGTGGGGAGCTCCATCAGGCTTTGTCGTGGAAACCTTCACCGAAGGGGCTTCTCCTCCTCTCGCCAACCTGACATACCCTGCTGTGACAAGAATTTTTCTTTATTTTCCCTTTTTTTTTGCCCAAACCTGCACAAACCACCCCACAGGCAAATCCTTCTGTGCCTCATGTGCTCCCACTGTCTGGGCAGTGCCGTGTTCTGCAGCTCAACAGGGTTTGACCAGCCTCCAGAGGTGTTTCGCTGATGTCTCCTCCCAATCCTGCCACTGTCTGACACCAGCACACCCAAAAGCAAGGGAGTAGGACAACTGTTGCAGGTAGGCTGTATGTATAGAATCATATAATTGTCTAGGCTGGAAGGAACCTTTAAGATCATGGAGTCCAACCTTTAACCTAACACTGCCAAAACTACCACTAACCCATGTCCCTCAGCACCACGTCTGCCCAGCTTTTAAATACCTCCAGGGATGGTGATTCCACCACTGCCCTGGGCAGCCTGTTCCAATGCTTAATAACCCTTTCAGTGAACAAATTTTTCCTAATATCCATCCTTAACCTCCCCTGGTGCAACTTGAGGCCATTTCCTCTTGTCCCATTGCCTGTTCCTTGGGAGAACAGACCGACCCCCCCTGGTTACACCCTCCTTTCAGGGAGTTGCAGAGAGCGAGAAGGTCTCCCCTCAGCCTCCTTTTCTCCAGGCTGAACACCCCCAGCTCCCTCAGCCGCTCCTCACAAGACTTGTGCTCCAGACCCCTCACCAGCTCCATTGCCCTTCTCTGGACACGCTCCGACACCTCAAGGTCTTTCTTGTAGTGAGGCGTCCAAAACTGGACACAGTATTCGAGGAACTGCTGGTGTTGCTGGTTTCACAATGTGGTGCTCACACAGCAGTGGGATCCAGCATCACTGCCAAAAGCTGCATCTTCCTCTGTCTGATGAAGGACACAAAGTCCACATGAGCCCCAGTCAGCTCCCCACAGCACATGGCCCTTGATCCCCTTAGTTCATGGCTGGCAGAGCTGGAGGTGCCAGGGGTGACAGTGGCATTATCCAAACACCAAGGTGGCATTGGCAGCACTCACCGAGTCCCCAGAGCACTCAGTCCCTGGCTCTGCTCACAGGAGAGGACACATTACCTCCGACATGCCTGGCCACTCTGCTCTGCATGGCCACGCCAGGCGGGTCTGGGCTGTGGGATGCAAGGGCCCAAGTATTTTTATCCTCTGCATGTGTGCGTGAGTCACTCATTTGTCTCTCTTCAATATTAAACCATTCCAGCACAGCGCGAGCTTGGGGGGAGTGAACAGCGGAACAGGATTTAAAATAAAGCTCTCCTTACAGGCTGGAGGAGGGGAAAGGATGAAAACCAACTCTGCTTCCCCCAGCCCCCAGGCAGTAGCCGTTTCCCCACCCCCTCAACCCACCCAACCCTCCCTCCGCTGCAGATCCTCTCCAGAGCCACCCCGGACCAGCAAATCTCCTTTCTCCAGGCATGGCCAGTTCTCAGCAGAGCCCAGTCCCCTCCTGAAGAAGTGGCTGGGGATGGGCTGGCCTTCGGCAGGAGCCGGGCACTGACATGTGGCCAGGGGAGACCTGAAATCCCCGTTTGCTGGGTCTGCCTTGGGGGTCCAAGTGTGACCATGCCCAAAGCAGCATTTACACATTTTCTTTGGGAAAGAGAAATTTTCCCCAAGTGCAACTTCACCGTCTGCAAAATGCCAGTGGTCGGGAGAGTCACGGTGAAGTGACACGTTGGCAATTTCTCACGTGTGTGTCCCGGTGTGTGTGCCTCCCCCTTGGCATGTAAAACTGTGTCTCTGAGAGTGCACCCGTGCGCTGGAGGTGGGCAGTCCTATTGCCAGCAGCAGAGGCAAGGTCAGCCCTGGCTCTGCCCAGCCAAACCTCCAGAGAGGCAGATCCTCCATCCCCTCTAACAACCTGTGCCAGGGGAAGAAATTTTTCTTTCCATCCAAGCACAAGCCACTGAGGTGCAACTTCTGGCCACCTGGGCTACCATCTGCCACCATGGAGATGTTCATCTCCAGCATCTTTGCCACTTCTCTTCAGATGGTTGCATGCTGCTGTTAGCTACCTCCTGGCCAGCTAAACCAGCCCGAATCCCACAGCCTCACCTTGTGTAACATGGGGCATGGGCCAGTAAGAGCTTGTCACCCCCTGGCAGGGGATTACCTGGGAGAGAAGAGGGTGGTGGGACCCAAGCAAAGAGCTTTGTGTCCATCCGAGATGGTAAAGACAGATGTGACTTTGGGATCTTGGTTGCAGGCAAGGAGCAGAGGTCTTGGGGGTGCCCTGCGCCCTGCAGACCCCCAGGCTCCAGTGATGCTGGCTCAGGAGCATCAGCCGTCAGGAGCTGCAGGGTTGGGGTCCCACCACCCCCTCCTTGCTCGTCACAGCCTCTTGCTTGCCCTCAGTCGTGCCGCTGGTGGGACTTCACCAGGAATGGAGCCAAGTCCTTCATATCTGGATCAATTCAGTGATCTGGGCTGCAGTATAATGCAGTGAGCAGATATATATTGGCAGAGGATGAGGGCTGAGACATGGGAGCCCAGAAACTGTCCCTGGCACTGCCACTGTGGCGCAGGGCTGCCTGCCGTAGCACCGAGTTACATGGAGCATCACAACCAGCCGGAGACCCGGGGCCAAAGTCTCCAGCTGCTGTTCCTTGTCTTTTCTGGCTCCTAACCTTGGGTGGGGTTTGCAATTTTAGCTTCACTCCTGCACTGATAGACTGGGGAAGAGCTGCCCACCCCAGTCCTGCTTCCAGCCCTGCTGATCTCCTTGTGCCGGGCTCCAGCAGTACCTACTCCAGAGTGGTGTTTTGGAGAAGGAGCTGGGGTCCTGGGGACAGCTTGGGGAGCAAGGGACATGCAGGAGCACCTCAGCTCACTGGGAAACCAGGCAGAGAGAGCGCCTGGTGTGCCCAGCAGCCTTGAGTGGCAGGAGGTGAGGATGGGATGCGGGCACCAGCTCTGTCCACTGCAGCATCCTCACTGTGAAGGGCTGCGTGGGACCAGGAGATGCTGCACTGACACACAGCCTGGACCCCAGGTCTGCTGGTTTGTGACGCCAGGGTGGTCCCAGGGCCAGAAGCTGCTGGCCAATGTGTCAGGGATGAGAGGTCCCTGTTGGGCGTGGGGACTGGGGGACAGCTCATGATGGTTTTTCACGTCTCCCTACTCTCTGAGGGCTTCCCACACATTGCCTCTACTCTCTGTCTGCCACATGGGTTGCTGGGCTGAGGTTGTGCAGGAATGGGGTAACCACACACCCCTTAAGACTTGTGGATGGGGAAGATGGGGTCAGGACAGCTTTGGGCTCAATACCGGGTGGGTTTGCATCCCACCGATGGGGCTAGGCAGAATGTGTCTTCTGCAGCTCCCTGCATGGCCCTGATTCCTTGGACAAGGACCCACGAGGGGTCTGGCAGCCCTCAGAGATGGGAGCATGTGTTTAGGGCATCTCTGGAACCAGTCAAGGGACTGAGTCCTTTTGGCTCAGTGCATGCTTGCCATGTGGCACCAGTAAGCAACCCTGCATCCCCCAGCACCCCCCACAACACTCCTAATCGCCCTAATCCTTTGAAACAAAGTATTAATCCCTCAGAGCTCAGGAAAACAGAGCGGGGTTACTGCGCTGTGCTATGGCTAAACAGTGCTCTAATCTCAGAACAAACTGCTCTAATCCCGGCGCAAGGCTCCCTGCCCCCCACCTGCCTGCGGATCTGTAAGCGATCTGCTCCGGGGGGTCAGGGATGTGGCATGGGGCGCCGATGGACCAGGACGACCCTCCGCCGGTCACCCCAAGGTGCTACACCCTGGGATGCTGTGGCCGGGAGGGAGGACGTGGAAGCGACAGGGTGTCCCCATGCAGCTGTGTGGATGCTCTGGCTGAGGGGAATGGGCTTGGGGACATCTGAGGTGACACTGCTGGGGCTGTTGCTGAGGCAGCCGGGCACTGGAGCCCCTCCATGCCGGACAGCTCTTGGCAAGGACCGCGCTGGTCTCCTGCCCACCCCATTCATTGGCTTCAGCAATATTTAAAGCTCCCATTTAATTTCCAAATGGAGAGGAGTGGTTTCCACTCTTCTGGCTGGCTGCGAGCATTTCCAGGTCTGCTGGGCTCCGGCACGTGTGCCTGCACCAGCACCCATGGGGAGGCAGGCAGGGAGGGGAGACAGAGTGCCTGCTGCAGGGTGACAGGGGTGTCAAGATGCCCAAAACAAGATCCCTTGTGCTTTTGCGGCGCAGCCGGCTGTGCCTTGCTGGGACGAGGCTGCTGGGATCAGCACAGGGCGTGAGCAATGCCAGGAGCTGCAGAGCCCGAGCTGGCCAAGCCACGCATGCCTGGCAGCCAGCCCGTGGGGCCATTTCAGTGCACAGGCAGACAGGGAGGGCTCTGCAAGTGGTAATTGCCTCCCTTCTCCCCACCAGGCAGGAGTAAGATGATTCCTCTGGGACTTCGCGCCCTGCCCTGCCACTGCTTAGCTCATTTCTGCAGCGGGTCCTGGCTCTCCCACCGCCTCAGCTCCACCCCCCCAGCCCCACAGCAGCACCCATCACTTGGCGGCAGGTCCCAAAACAGCCTGCAGAGACGTGGGTCACATCAGCTTTCCCAGAGCAAGGCAGCACCGGGGCTTGCACCCTGTGTTACAAATCCCCAGTTCAGCATCCACCCCAGTCAATGGTGTTACAGTCCTAGGTCCCATCCCTACCAGTTTGCAGGAGAAGTTACTTTATCCAAACTGGACAGCAGCAAGAACAGCTCCCCCTGGGAGCAGTGTCCATACCTTGGTCCATAATGTGCTCTGGCCAGTGTGATTCGGTGCCTGTTCGTATAAATCTGTTCCCCTAATAGCCTTTGAAGCCTGTGCATGCAGTTAAAATATTGGCTGAAATATTTATTGAGTCAATTTTCAACTAACATAAACTCTGCGCTTACTAAGTAAAAAAAAAAATATATATATAAATAAAAAAAAATATATATAAGTAAAAAAACTCACTCTCATTTTCCGTGAATCTCAGAAATGTAAATGCAGCAGCCAGTGCCAGGCAGGCTGGGCTGCCATCTGCCCCAGAGCTGCTGCAGCCAGCCCCACATCCACCCCGTCCCTTGGGCTCTGGGGAACAAAAGGGAGATGCTCTGCACTTTTCCCCTGCCTCCGCCAGCTCCTGGCACCCGCCAGTGCCCATGGCCTTGATGGGCTGTGCGTGCTCTCCCCCGTCTCCGCTTTCTGCCTGGGTACATCTGCTCCTTGCATAAGGGAGCTTTGTTCACTTCCCCCAGTGCTGGTTTAGCAGCTGCTTTGGACCTTTCCTTTGCAAATATCCATGCCATGTGTCTGCAGCCTGGTCCTCCTGGGCTCGGCCCCTGGCAGGGCTGGTGGTCTCTGGGAGGTGGGCTACTTCAGCCAAAGCGGTTTTGCTGGGACTGCAGTGAGGAGCCTTTGTCTTCCTCACAGGGGGAGCAGGGAAGGCGGGGCTGGGGGGAAAGATTTGCAATGAAAATGGAGTGGTTGCTATTTGAATATCCCCAGCAAAAGAGCCATTAGCGCTAATAACAGCTTTCAGCACAGTGCAGAGGGCACTTCCCATCCGCAGCCTCAGAGCACTTTGCGCCAAGCCATTTCCCCATCACGAGAGATTAGAAGTGCAGAAGCACCTCGCCCGGGAGCGCTGGCTGGTGTGGGGATGCCAAGGCTGCCCCTTCCACTGTCCTCCCAGCACTGCCAGGGGCTGAAACGGGAGGGCACTGGGGCTGAGATCCCGCTCCCCACCCTGCAGCCATGGCTCTGGGGCAGCCAGTGCTCCAGCATAGGTGGCACTTCACTTGTCCCCTCCAGTGGGGACTTTCAGTCACCCCTTGAAGGTCTCTCAGGGACTCGGGGGTTGGAGATGGATTGCAGAGTTCACCCTGCAAGGGCTTCCCCCATCTCTTAGAGGTGACATGGCCTCTGGACAGAGAGGGTGCAATGAGCTGAGCAGAGGGACACCTGCCAGCCCAGAGATGCCAACAGAGCCTGGCAAGGGCCAGGACCTCAACCTACCCAGTGCCAAGGGACGCAAGGAGTGGGAGAGTGACAGGCAGGAAGCTGATGTAGTGTGAGCTTCCCTCGCCACAGTGCAAACTGGGGCAGGGGCTTGTGGGGAGATTTTTCCAGGCAAAAAGCACAGGTCTGAAGCTGAGATCTTCCTGTAGTGGGGCTGAGCTGAGAGCACCGCACCGAGAGGGGCCAGGCAGACAAGCTCCGACAGGCTCCAGCGATAAGCAGGAATTAGAAATGCATTAGAAGGCGCTTCAATGCCCTCCAGATCGGAGCAGCACATCTGATGCCACAAATGCTCACTGCTGAAAGGCAGGGAAAGCAGACAGTCACATGGGCGCTCCCAGCTTTGTGTCCCCAGGGTGACATGGGCTCACGGGCCACCATGCTGCTGGCTTGTACCAGGACTGCACGTCCACTCTGGTCCCTGGGTTCCCCAGTACAAGTGCCACGTCCTGGGAAAGAGCTATGCTCGCCAGCACCCACGGGCATGCTGAGGGTGCCAGGGGATCAGACCCACCTCTGCACCCAGCTCCCTGCAGGTCCCCGTCCCTGGCATGGTTACTTGGATGCGGATCCGATGTGGATGCTCCTGGTAAGTCATCCCTGGGTGCTGGGGGCAGATCAGCTCTGGGGGTTGCACCCAAGGTTTGTGATTTGAGGCTGCAGATAGGAGCAGGTCAGTTCTCCTAGGGATGTTGCTGTCAGGGCAGTGGGACCCCGATGGGGAGGTGACAGATGATGCTGCTGCCATCCTGCCCTGAGTGGCTGGTGCTGGCCCCTCTCCATACACAGCTGGACTTGCTCATGGGGTTGGGTTTCTGTCTGGCTTTCCAACATGTAGAGTGCGTAGAGCACAGCTTTGCCGGGCTCGTCCCTCTAGCCCCACTCTTCCACCCAGATGTTGAAGGACATTGATGCTCCTTGTTGCACTGGCCCTGGGAGAGGAATGGTTCAGCTGGGATGTGCCCCCTCTCCAAAGCAGACATCCCAGCTCTGTTTAGGAATCATACTCCCCCTCACTCCTCAGAGCAGGATGTTTACCCTGGGTCTATTTTATAAACCTTGCCAGGGAAGCAAATATGCCAGCTTTGAGTCCCACAGGGCAATGCAGAAGCCAGGCACCGTGGTGGGATCCCAGCCAAGGACGTTTCCACCGGAGAATCTCGCAGGGGGGAGATGCCAGCCCTTGGGCCCCATCCTGCACAGGGCTGAGCCCTCCTTTATGTAAGGGGACTGAGGACGCTCAGTCCTGCGAAGCACAGAGCCCCAGCCCTGAGGGCGAAGGCAGGGTGCTGTGTTGGGGTGCAGAGGTTAACACCGGGGTCCTGCTCCTCCCGCCAGCCCCGGGGCCCATTTGCTGTTTATTTTTATCCTATGCTTGATGGATCGGTGCACAGCTTCGATGTTGCCAGCTGATTTTCCACCAGTTCCATCACATAGCAATTTAAGGTTAGTCCTGCCTGCCAGAATGAGTCAAAGGCTTTTAAAAAGCCTATAAAACAGGCATCTGTCTTGCCCTGGTTTTATTCTGTTTCTTTGTTTATTGCTGAGGTCACCGGCTCGTGGCTCAGAGAGGAATCCAGGTCGCCAGTGGTGGTGACGTGGGGCGAGGGAGGTGCTCCCTGCCTGGCTCTTGGTGGAGCTGGGACACCTCTGCCTCTGCGTACGAGTCCACATGATGGCCACTTGCCTCTTGATGCAGGCAGCGCTGGGCTGCACGCCTAGAAATGGACCCCACAGGACACATGACTGGAAGGGACCTGTGTTTTCCGAGAACAGAGGCACTGAAAGGCTGGGAGCACCAGGAAACTGCAGAAGCCAGGCCTAAAAATACCTCCTGGAGAGGAGATTTCTCCTTGCTGCGTTCAGTAGGTGATGGTGAGACCCAAGTGGTGGCTGAGAAGGATTCAAGGGAGCAGGAGGCTTATCCCCATCAGGGCAGGGTCTAACCTTGGGGGGGCACCAGCTAGAGGATGCTAGAGATGCTCTGCTTGTTAAATTTTGGGAGGCAGTGGGTCTTTTTTCCCCCAGATCACCCCTATCTCTGCTATTAGATCAGATGGTGGTGGGCCCCCCTGCTAAGCAGCAGCTGGATGCCCCTCTGGACCACTGTTGGGAGCAGTCCGGAGGACACAGGGCAGCACAGGGACACCCATTGTATTTCACAGACGTTCAGGCAATAGCTTAGGATCAGAATGGCCAAAAAGCATCCCTTAATCCTCCTCCCAGCCTTCCCTCCTCCGGCTCCCGCAGTTGCCATGGAGAGCGCCACAGAGCATTTCTCACCCCCTGCCCTGGGTGAGACCCTCCTCCCAGCCCTCTCTCTGTTTTCCCATTCCAGGTGTAAATCCTGATGGTTTTCCCAGCACAGCACCTCTGTGAAAGCCCTCAGACTTTTCCAGCCTGGGTTTCAACATCCTTTTCCTTTCCTCCTGGCTGGCACAGTCCTCATCTGTCCTTGGGGACACTCAAACCTGTCACAGCCATTCCCACTCAGCCAGCACCCTCAGCCAGCCTTCCCTGCACAGACACCCGCCTCATTGCTCCCACATCCCACCTCCTGCTGGGCTGGCACGTGTCCTTTCTGCTTTTCCCCTGGGATGGGGACCATGGTCCCTTGGGATAAGTGTCACCCTGGCATTGATGTGGCTACATGTCCCCAGTGCCAGCCCTGCGGGGAGGAAATGGCAACTCCAAGACCGTGGTGGTGCAGAAAGTCCAGGCTATATATAAGTGCATAGTTATACGGGTGAGTGTACACACCCATCTGGGCAGCCAAGAGGGCAGAGGAGCTCAGAGGCTGCTGCTCGCCGAGCTGCGTCCCAGCTCCTTCTGCTCACTCCCAGCCCCGGGCTGTGCCTGTGCCAAGCCAGGCTGGGGTTTTCAGCGAGTTATTTTTAAGACAGCTGATTTTGGGATGTGGCTGGCAGCGAGGATCCATGGGCCCAATGTGATTTAAGGGACAGCAGAGAGCAGTTTGGAGAGGGGAAGGAGCAGGCGGATGGGCGAGATCCTTTTATCTGGCATCTCTGATGTTTCCAGGGGATCCCAGCTTGCTTTGGAGTCAGCGGAGGGCAATAAGGAATGGGAGGGCATGCAGGCTACGTCAGGAGGAGAGGACACACGCCCACACACCACCTCTATCCTCACCTCCAGTGAACCCCGAGCTGCAGAGCAGCTCTGCCTGTGCTTTGCTTGGTGGTCTCTGGGGATGATGCAGCAAAGTGGTGCCAGCAGCATGCTCAGCCCTGATGAGGAGGAGGAGGAGATACCCTCCGAGGTCTGCATGATGAATGTGGCTAGTGGCCTCCCAGACTAGGGTGCCATGGGTGTTTAGGGGTGTGAGGTGGAAAAGTTGCTGTAACTCCTTCCTGGCCTCGCAGGTCACAGAGCGAGTGATTTATGCCCTCATATGCTGCATGGACTCCTGAAATCCAGCCCAGTCCCAAGATTTTTGTCCCCCTGTGGCCACCAGTTTGGCCTCTCTGGGGGCTGTGCAGCATAGAGGTGCCCAAACTACCTGTGAATGAACTGGTTCTTCCCTGCAACACTGCACAGAACCCAGCCTGCCTCCTCCACCCCACATCCCAGCCTGCATTAGCTGCCCAGGATGTACTGGGATGGGAAGGCTGGTGCCAGAGTGAGCAGGGTATCCTAGAATCATAGAATGGTTTAGGTTGGAAGAGACCTTAAAGCCCATCCAGTGCCACCCCCTGCCCTGGGCAGGGACACCTCCCACCAGACCAGGTTGCTCCAAGCCCTGTCCAACCTGGCCTTGAAGCCCTCCGGGGATGGGGCAGGCACAGCTTCTCTGGGCAGCCTGGGCCAGGGGCTCACCACCCTCAGAGTGAAAAATTTCTTCATAATATCTCATCTACATCTTCCCTCTTCCAGTTTAAAACCTTTCCCCCTCTTCCTACGGCTCCCCTCCCTGATCCAGAGTCCCTCCCCAGCTTTCCTGGAGCCCCTTTGGGGACTGAAAAGGGTTCAAAGGTCTCCCTGGAGCCTTCTCTTCTCCAGGCTGAGCACCCCCAGCTCTCTCAGCCTGTCCTCACAGCAGAGGGGCTTCAGCCCTCACAGTATCTTCATGGCCTCCTTTGGACCCACTCCAACAGGTCCATGTCCTTATCGTGCTGAGGACTCCAAAGGTGGACACAGTACTCCAGGTACTCTTATGAGAGCGGAGTAGAGGGGTAGAATCCCCTCCCTCTCCCTGCTGGCCACGCTTCTTTTGATGCAGCCCAGGATGTAGTTGGCTTTCTGGGCTGCTAGCATCCTTTCGTCTCCCTGGAAGGGTGCTGCTTGCTGCTTGCTGCCCACCTCAGGAGGGGCATTTTGTGGCTGGGATGGGATTACCGGTAACTCCGGTAGCTGACAAATGGCTTTTGATAAAAGCTTTGCAGGAAGAGACGTTATAACCTGCTGTTGCCCAGCTGCATCCCTGGGGAAGCACCCGCCCGGGAGCAGCAGCCTGTGCAGGGAAGGGCACCGGTGCAGCTGCGGTTGCCGGTGCCAGCTGTCTGCTGTGCCCTGCATCGGTGGACCTTACCCCCCGCTCCCCCAGCCTGAGCACCGCTTAAACAGCCTCCAAACCATACAAAGGTTGTGTGCAGAATGCCTGCACGCCCCTCTCCACCCTCCCTCGAGCACACAAGTGGCCCCATGGGAAAGCAAGTGAGAAATCATCAGCTGTTACTTGCTTGCAAAAGCAAACCTGCACAAGATTGCCTTCAAAAAGTGTTGCTCCAGAGCAGACCCTGCCAGGGAGGGGCTGGCGAGCTGGCTGTAGTCCCAGGGCTGAGAGGTGAACCCTGGAGGACAATAGCTGCTTTCTAAACCAGTCCAGCATCAGGAACCAGGGCCTGGAGCTCAGGCAGTTTCCTTGTGTGATAGAAAGAGTGATCGACACGTCTGCCAGTGCCCCAGGCCAAACTGCTGCCCTGGGAACACTTGACACCAGGATCAGGGAAGGGGAGGTCTGTGCCAGCTCCGGCAGCACCAGAGTAAAGCTGGGCTGTGCATGAGGGGTCCCCGTCCAGCTGCCCTACTTGTTCCCCCCCAAGGATGCCTGGCTGCAGGCTGTGGGCCAGCCTACAGCTGCCGTCCCCACCGCACGAGGTGTCTCAGCACCATCCCTGGCACCCACCTGCACAGTTCTCCCTCTGAGGATGCAGATTTTACACCCTCTCCCTCCTGCTCCTCTTTGTGCAGCCAGCCGGTGAGACCTGGCTGCCCATCTCACCGCAGATGGGCAGCTCCAGGCTCTGGAAATGCACGGGCACTGGGATGCTGGAGTGTCCAGTTTGGACCAACACCTCTAATTTGGATGATCAGTGGCCATCTGTCTGCATGATGACCTTCAAGCCCATGCAGTTGCCTCCCCCTTGGCATACTGAGAAAAACAGGGTCTGTCCTGGGATCCTTTGGTTTGAGCTTTGTCACCTTTCCTTCTCCCTTTGTCACCATGAGCTGCAGGACCCCAAGGAGTGGCAAAGAGGATCAAGGATGGCTGTGGTCCATGGCTGTGGTCCAGCAAGCATTTATGGAAGACGTGGAAGCTTGAACACCTTGAAGCAGGGTCTGGGAGCCTCCAGGGGAAGGAAGGTGGGGTTCCATCTGTGTTACCTCATGTCCTCACAAGGGTTTGACCCACCCTGCCAAGACACCATCCTTAGAAGTGGGGATGGGGCTTCTATACCCAGCTCCCCACCACTGCCAGCTGGCGATGCCAGGGATGCATCTCTGCTGCTGGAAGGTCCCTGTTTACCCCACCAGGTGCCCACTACCCCCAGTGTCCCCCCTGTCCCCGCTGCCCTGGGACCCCCCCACAGTTCAGGCAGCCCCAGCCTGGCCATAGGCTCCTCTGGAGGTGAGGCAGAGCTGGACTGGCAGGAAGCACCGGGAGCTGGTAATGACAACGTGTCCACCCATTTGTCTGTAATTAAAAGTTGTGTGTAGAGATTTCCTGTGACATGTCCCGTGAGTCCAGCTGCAGACACAGTGCCGCTGAAAGCAGGAGATGCTAATGAGTGCTTCTGCATATTAAATACCTTGTTTACGCTAAGACAACAGCCGGTGTAGCTGGGGGAGGGAGAGGAGGTGGCTGTAATCTTCACTCATACATTCTGCCCCGGCAGCTTGCTGCCTGCCAGCCCCTCAAGAAGCTGCTGAACCTGAGTTTGGCCAGGCTCTGGCTGCAGAGATGGTCCAGGGCTCTCAGCAATGATGCTACCACCCTGTCCCAAGCCCTTCTGTGTTGGCTTCATCATCTCATCTCTACTGTGGTCTTCCTCCATCTCTGCTGTGGTCTTCCTCTCTGCTGTGGGCCAGGGAGGGCAGGATGCTCTGCAGCACTCAAGTCTGCCCAAGAGTCCCCTGCATGGTGCTGAGGGTAGGGGACTCTGGGGTGGCAAGGGGCTCAGCTGCCCACCCTGCCCTAAGCCTACTGGTGTCCACTTTGCAAAAGAGCTAGTCTCGACTGGTCCCTGGGCATTGGGGTCCTGGAGGGAAGCAGTAAAGCAGAATCTCTACCCAGGAGAAGGATGCAGGATCCCGGCCACAGTGGGACTCACCATGCCCAAGACCTGGCCACAACGCTGTTCCCTACTGCCCAGCACCTCCCATTCAAAAAAGATGCAGGAAAGGTGCACAGCACTTCACTGCCCCATGTCCCAGGGCCAGAGAAACCACTGCACCCTGGGCACAAGACAGGCAGGATCTCACCTTGCCAAGAGCTGTCACTGGGATGCAGCTGGGGTGGGGGAATTGCTAGGACAACTGGCCCTTCCCCACCAGCATGGGGCTGCAGGGTCTGTTCTGGTTAATGGTGGTCTTGGGCTGCCATGGAGACACAGCCCTTGTCCCCTTCGGACCTGGGTGCCCCTCATTGCACTGCTGTCACAACAGGTACTCAATGGCCCCTTCATGGCCTCTTGTGTCCCTGCACAACAGCTGGCAGGGCAGGCACAAGGGAAACAGCTCCAGCCCTTGTGACCCCCAGCCTTGCCAGGCTGGAGGAAAGCTCTCAGCAGGGCAGGACACAGACAGCTCCTTCCGTCAGCATGCAGAGAGCTGGACAAGCCTAGAGGGAAACAGCTCCAAGGACATCAAACAGTCTCAGGACCACAGTCCTGTCCCCAGTCTGACAACAAGGTCCCTGCCCAGGCTGTGGGTCACCCTTGCCCTGCTGCCACATCCCCTGACAGCAACCAGTCTCCATCCTGCACCCTGCAAGATCCTGGACCTTGTGGCACCCCAGCTACCAGGACATCTTGGGCTGGAGGCGCCCTGGCTGTTCCCCCATTGCTGAAACACCCTCGGGTGACTGCTGAGTCCCCATCGCCCTGAAACCGCAGCTCCAGCTCTGCTGCTCACTTCTGCTGCCTTCAGGAGAGCATCTTGCTGCCCTGCTGCTGGGGCAACACGCACGCGGGCCTCGCATGTGCCGCTCGACATCCTTGCCCAGCATTATTCCAGATCCTCCTGCTAAACACATCCCATGAGGCCAGGCTTAGCTGAATGATTGATGTGATTGCTGACAGGTTGCCTGAGCTGGGCACTGTGGAAGTGTTTCTTCCTCCAGCTTCCTCCAGGGACAAGTGAGCACCAGCCTGAGAAGGGCTCCACTTCGCAAAGGCAGACCTGGTGTTGAGGGAAAGCTGAGCCCAGGATCCTAGGGGACACACAACCCACCTCCCAGAGGCAGCAGTTGGACCAAAGCATCATTGGTGTTTTCTTTTCCCCTTGTTCCCTCTAGTGCCTGGAGCAACTTCTTGGAGTGTGGTCCCCTGCCACACATGCCTGAGCAAGCCAAACAAGGGTAAAGCCCATGAATGGGGCCACAGATACCTCCAGTGGAGGAAAGATGGCAGGCAGATGCAAGAGCAGTGGGAAAGTGGGGCAGTGTTAGCTCATGTCGGGATGCTGAGGAGTCAGGGCAAGCAGGCAGTCCTCTGCCGTTTAGAGGAAAAGATGAGGGGCTGCAGGACCCCAGCATGTGCAGGGTGACAGCAGCAGCTCATCTCTGCAGCTGTATTTAACCCTGCTCTGCTCCAGCGCCTCTGAAGCCCCAGACCTGTGCTATCCATACTCAAGCCCCTGCAGGAGCCTGCCCAGAGCCCCTGACCCCTTACCCCGCCGGCTGCAGCTGTACCTTGGGTGAGAAGGACCCTTGGGGACAACAATGCACCGAGGGGTGAGCTTGGAGGGGCTGGGTCAGAAAGGCTTGCTGATCCAGGGAGCGTTCCTCATGTGTGCCCACAGGTGATGGATGATCTGCACATAGACCACACCAGCCAGAGCCTGCTCAACCTGGCTCTGCACTCCAGGGCACTGTCTCTTCCCACCCCCATGAAAAATCCCCTTTATCTACCTTCAGGGCACCACCACTTCTTCCCCAGTCAGTCTTACACCTTAGGTTAGAGAGGGGCATGTTTGCAACTGTCCCCAGTCCCCTCCAAGGTATTCCCCATCTTCTGCAGGGCTGCTTGGGCAGAGCTGTGCTGAGGCTGGCCAGGGCTGCCTGGAGGGAGAGGCACTGGGAGCTGCTGTGGGACACACGGTTGTGTGTAGGACTGAGACAGGCTTAACCCCAGTGCTCATGGTCTTCAGATGCTGTGGTGCAGTGGGACGTCTGTATCAAAGCTTTTTTGGGGAGCAGAGATTTTCTGAGGTTCAAGAGAGCCCTGGGGAAGTGGGGTGAGTCTCTGGGACATGTCCCCTTCTCCTGGTCTCCCATTTGCATGGTGTGGGGCATGGTGACCTGCTGTGTTGGGCATGTAGGTGCCCCTGCCTGCAGGTGCATCGCTGCCTGGATGATGGGTATCCCCCCACCCGGGTATGCCTGCCTACGCAGGTCCCCAGAGGCTGCAGCTCACATGCCACTGCAAACAGGCAAGGTGCCACCAAATGCCGGGATCTGGTCCCTGCCCACACTCACCGAAGTGCCTGGGTGATGCATTTCCCTGCCACACACCCCCGTGATGGGCTGGGGGGTAGCTGGAATGGAGCAGAACAGCTCAGGGCCACGGTGTGTGAGTATGTGGCCTTGCCCCCTGCTTGTGGGTTCCTCCATCCCACCTGCACCCCTGAGCCCTGCCCACCCTTCCCACAGCTCCCCCCAGCCCACCCAGGCCTTGCTTTATACAGATTTGCCAATCGCAAGCGTTTTAAATGTTAATGACGACGTTTCAGATTTGTAGTGGAAACTAATTAAAATTGTTATTGTTAGCGGGTTTGAATTGCCCAGGTGTGAATAATTATCCTCATTAAAATAATCAGGGAGACAGGGATGTGACAGGAGAGCAGATGGATAAGAAACAGCCTGAGCCAGCGACCTGGGCAGCTGGGGAGCCCTGATGCCTGTGGGGAGCAGGGGCAACCCTGCCCGGCGTGGCATGGTCCCTTGGGTCCACACAAGCCCAGCATCCCCTGAATGGAGGATACCCCACGGAAGGTGCCCCACTCACAACCCTAGGGGCTGCAGGGTGCTGGAGGTGGGGTGCTGAGATTTGTCAGAGCAGGAGCATTGGTGAGGAGAGGCTGCAGGACAGGATGGGGTCATCGGTACATCAACCACCCGGCATCTCTCCTGCTTCCACCTGAGCCAGTCTGCAGCACTTCCTCACTGGGCTGCTCCATGTCCGCCCAGCATAGTGTGTGCCAGGAGAAGGGGATGGTCCCTGTTTGCCTGGATTCAATGGAGCAGCTGGGTCCGGACCCTGCCCAGTGCATCGGGAACGATGTCCTAGCACAGCCTGCCCCAGCCTCAGAAGACGAGTGGGAGCTGGAGGCTGTGGAGCCCTGCCTGCACCCCTGCCCGTGCCCCTGCCTGCGGCTGCCAGAAGTGGGAAACATCATGGCGTAGCTCATCGGCCAGCCCTGCTGGAGCCAGCAGGGCTGTGAAGCGCCCGGGGCTGCTCCTGCCCTGGGTGGACCCGCATCGCCACAGCTGGTCGGGCCCCTGCAGCCTGTCTGCAGGGAACAAGGGCCCCTTTTTGGCGGATGAATGGGCTCAGTGTGTGCGCCCCCCCATGAGACCCTCCAGCCCCAGACTGGCTGTTGCTGGGCGGCAGAGATGGGGTCAGGGGTACCCTGTGGGCATGGTGCGTCAGGGCAGCTATTCAGGGAAAGAGCATGGCCCTCTCAGTGCTCAAGGTTGCCTTTGTGCCATGCATCCCAGAGCAGGGACTGCCCCGGGGACAGCGGTGACACCAAACAGAGGAATGATGGCACATGGCCAGTGCTGGGGCTCTTTACCCTCAGCCGCTCCCCCCTGCCGATGGTTGTGTTCCATCCCTTGTCCCCTGTGGAGCCATCTGTGTGGAGTGGCAAGATGGTCTTGCTGGTCCCCTGCCACTGGCCATCAGGACTCCAGCCCAGAGAGGTGGTACTGGGAGCTGTGGGGCAGCTGTTTTGCCAGGGCAGAATGGAGCCCATCCCTCGGGGCATTGGCCATGGATGACTGCGGGGATGTGCTGGCCAGGTGGCACTCAAGTCTAGCTTATCTGATGATGTTTTCATGTATTGACAAATCTATTATTGATGATACACTTTCCTGGACTTGGCAGAGCTCTGTCCATGCTCCAATCATATCCATCAAATAAATCTCAGCCGGGCTTTGCCATCGCTGCTGAATTAATTATCCCCAGATTGTTTTTTCATAAATATTTGACAAGCACTAACAATGCAAGGCGTGAAGCCCCCTGGTAATTCTGTGGCTCCAAATTACCCTTAAAAGGTAGCTGTCACCTCCAACACTGCAGGGGAAAGGTGTAAAGGCTGGGGCAGGACCTCTATTGAGGACTGGCTGCTCCCCCCTGGGCTTTAGGGATTCCACACAATTAAGTGTAAATGGGGCACAGCACTGAGACCCATCTAATTCATGTATCAAAGGCAGCCTGAAGCAATAAGGACAACAAACTGGTCCCAAATGGATGGACGAGTATTGCAGGGGACAAGGATCCTTCCTGCAAGGGTGTGCTGCTGCTGTGGCTCTGCACAGGGGTGATGCTCGACCCTCTCTGCAATAGCACAGCCCTGGGATGTTCGGATGTTATTCAGCAGAAAGTCTTTGCATGACTTGGTGCCTTTGAGCTGTGATTAGGCACGGAGTGGAGCCCCTGAAATGGGTAACTCGGTACGGGGTGATCTGTGGGGTGTGTGTGCCTCTGGCCCCCAAGCCTCTCTTCACACTGATGCCTTTCAAACTGTCCCTACCCTTCCTGGAGACCCCACAAACTCTCTTCGGGGCACAGAGACAACCACCTCCATGCCAGGCCACTGAAAAAGCTGTGGGGCTCAGCCTTGGGGGTGAGATTCAGGCATCCAACCTGATTGGAGGGCTTGCTGCAGGATTTTGGGGATGGGCACCTGGGAGCAGGATGCAGCCCTGTGCCAGGAGGCTGGCAGCCTGCCGGAGGAGGTCCAGGCTGTGTGCCCCTACATGTGCCCCTACACCATGCGCACCCACCTTCAGCAGCGGTGCTGAGGTGCTGGGAGGGAGTGGGCACCCAAAAGTAGTCCCACAAATCACCAGCGGCCAGAAGGCTGGCAGAACCAAAACAAAACCAGAGCAATAACTGGAGGCACGACAAATTCTGGCTAAAATTGATTCTAGGAGCAAAGCTGGAAGCTTCCCAAAAAAGCTTGCGAAGCAGCCTGCAGTCAGGAGGGAAACCTTTGCTGGAGCAAAACCCACCACTAAGCAGCCCGAGCAGCCGGTCTGCAGATCTCCTTGCTGGGCCAGACTGAGGATGCAAAGAGCAGCCAGGATGCTGTTCGCTCAGCAGCGTAGGACAGCAGATACCAAAAGAGCCATCAGAGACTTCCGAATAGCTCAAAGAAATGAGTAAGCACCAGGACTTCAGGAGCTAAAGTGAAAAATGGTCTTATAGAGTTGCGCTCTGGTCCAGGAGCAGTTGTCAGCCTCAGAGCAGAGGCTGGGCACCCTTCTGGAAGGACCAGGTTGTCCCAACACAACAGCATCCTTCTTCCTCCCCCTTACTCACCTCCCAGCCCAAATGCAGGCACAGACCTACCTCTGCCAGAGGCTGTTCACACCTGGCAGAAGTCCTGGCATCTGCTTTGGGACAGGCATAAGCTGAGAAGGACACAGCTCAGAGCAAATATCTGCAGGAGAACGCTGCCTTTGCTGGCAGGAGGAAGACCTGCAGGTGGACCCACGCACAACGCAAGGACTCCCAGGATAAACTGGCAACGGACCAAAGTACAGATGCTGAGCTAGGATGGGACTGGCAAATTAAAATGAGAGAAAGGAGGCCAAAAGCACCCGTCGGGCTGGAATCTTCTTTGTAGATATGTGCTCGGAGGGGACTTAGACACATGCTGGGGATGGGAGCATGAAGCCTGCATGTAGGGAATGGGGCCGGAATAGGGAAGGGTGACTCTAAGCTGGTTCTAGGAGTTATCAAACAATTAAAGATGTGATAAATTTAGTCTGTGGAACAGGAAATTGGCAATAATGCAGAAATGAAAGGAAGCAGTTGAGCTAACTGCTGGGCACTCTACAAAATTGGCTATAAAAAAGAAGGACTGCCATAAATATAAGGGCAGCCAGGAGAGGACATTGCTGGTAATAAAACCCCTGCTCCCCATGCGGGAAATGGGGAGACACAGAGCTGAAGCTATGAAGATATCAACTGCGGATGTGCTCATTCGGGATGCACAGCTGAACAGCAATTAATGGAAGGCCAGAAGCAAAGCGTGTGCTGGGTTAGCTCACCCCTAGTCTGAATTGATGGTATTAGACCAAGGCGCTTCAAAAACTAAAAAAAACCCACCCCACCATGCTAAGGGTGCTGACCAGAGTGTTGTCCTGAGCTCCCACGGAAAGAGGTACCCGTGCGCAAGCTGGGAAACTGCCACTCTGGTGTTTGAACAGGCATCAGGATAAAGGGTGAGCTAATTGCCTTGTATTGCATTGCATCAAACAAGCACATAATAAATGCCAGGACTGGGGTCAGGCAAGTGCAGCCCATGGAAATTGCCTTTGAAGCTAGAGCCCCAACGAACAGCAGTCTGCAGGGAAGCTGTCAGCAGCAAATGCGGTGCTCTGCCACCACTGGAGCCATTCTCCTCCTGTGCAAGCAACAGCAACAACAGTTTTCATGACAAAACCGAGCTAATGAATTGTTAAGATTGACTGGAGCTATTTTCAGCTGATCCAGGACAAAACATTCAGCAAAAATCCAGCTATAGGAGGGGAAAAAACCCAGCTGCTCTGTGTTCAAGAGGCAGGAAAAGAGAGTCTCATGGGACACGAGCACATGAAGGGCCCCTTGGGCTGGTGCCCGCGACCCCTGCTTTCCTTCTGCCTTTGTATGGAGATGGCTGGGGGGAATTTGCTCTGCTCTGCTGCTGCTAAGTGCTGAGCCTGGGGGAGCGATTGGCTTTCCTGGGCTACCAACAGCTCCTCCGGGCTGGTGGCCATCCCTAGCGGGGCACAGCTAAGCATCCTCTGCAGCTCCGCTTTTGCTGATGGCTGGGAGCTTGAGCCTGACCAAACTGTGCTCCATGGAGGAACTTCACAGCGAAGGACGTGGCTTTGGTCACCATGGATGTCCTTGTGCCTTTCATTAAGGCATGGTGACTTCTGAGGATGTGGCCCAAGCAAAAAAGCTGGTCTGGGGAAGTGCTTTGCAATGTCCACTGTAGAGAGGTGGTCTCTCTCACCACAGCCACTGGGCTGTCCTACAGCCACCCCCCAAGCCCTAAACAAGGGTGGTGGGGACCAAATGCATGTGCATGGCAGATGTGGATTCGGGGAGGGTCTCTGGGAAACCACAGGGAGTTCATGGGTCTCCAGACACATTGGCTCTGGGCAGCTGCTGTAGCAGACCTGCTCAGGACCCTGCATAGTGCACTTCTGGTTAACCCCCTGGACAGTAGCATGGGTGCCAACCCCCACCCACTGCCTGGCTGCCCTGCTGTCCTGCAGCCATCCTTCAGCCCTTCCCTGCCCTGCAGGACCCAGGCAGTGGGTCTGCCCACCTCTGTGACCAATGGAGATTCTAACCTTCCATGCCAGGCTTTGTATCAACAGAAATGAGGTTGGCTTCAGGCACAGAGACCTTAGGGAGAGGCAGAACAGAGGACATACTGTTTTATAAAGCCCCCCTATTCTGTCTGCTGTGGTCCTGTCTCAAAAATGTCACTTTTCCTGCACCAAGGCAGCCCCCCCCAGCTTTCTGATGCCTCCTTGCCCCTCCAAGCAGCCCCCAGCCCCGCTGTGCACAGGTTCCCCAAGGCTGAGCCATCCTGCCTCATCCCTTCCTTATGCCCAGCCCACCCCCTCCAATCTGGGTGCTTAGCAGAGGCCATGGGCTGCTGCAGGCTGGATGGTTGAAGAGGGGCTGATGTGACCCTGGCAGTGCCCAGACCTCCCATAGCATCTCCACAGCCACCTGCACCATGCCTTGCCCTGTGTTCCTCCATGAAACAACAGGATGAGCATGGTGGGAGTACGGACTGTGGGGCAAAGCCCTGAGTACCCTGGGCACAGCAGCTTACAAGCTCCTGATGGTTGCAGGGCTCAGAGGGGGGGTTGATTTGGAGACCTCCCCAGCCCCCAACACCTCAACACAGCCCAGGGAGAGCCCCAACCACGGCAGAGTGACGTGGTCCTACAGGAGACACACAGCACAAGCTTGTGCCTTTGCAGAAAATTGGTCCAAGGCTAAAAATACTCTCACCTTTCAGTGCAGGCTCAGGCAGCAAAGCAACAGGCTGGTCATGTGGTAGCAGCCAGAGCTGGGAAGGGAATTTGCATCAGGCATTCACCATAGCGCAGTCCACAGGGGAGTGGTGGGCACGTGCGAGCTGCTCTGCAGAGGTTCCCTGGGTGCAGGGGGGCGGCTGAGGCTAATGGAGCTACGGCAGAAAGTCTGTGGCAAAGAAGAGGGGATGGATGAGTCACCTCATCTGCAGAAAGCTGGAGCTCACACTCACCCCATCTCCCACCACTAATTAATGCCAACACTAAATACAAACACATCCAAGTTACTCACTAATGGGACGTGGACAGGCTGAAATGCAGAGTCTTCACCAGCACTTGCTTTAAAAATGAAGCAAACTCCCACGTAGAAACCTCCAGCTCCACTTGAAGCTGCTAATTTATTCCCCTTCCTCTGCTCAGCCTCCAGACATACCCCAGCATGTGTGATGAGCCCCAGCAGCCGGATCCGGAGCTGCCCGTGCCCACCCTTAACTCTACTGTGCACTGTGAAAAGAGCAGCCCTGATGCCAGGAGAGCATGGCAAGAAGGGGCAGGGAAAGAGCTGAAGGCCTGGATGGGATGCAGGGCAGGATGCAGCTCTAGGACATGGGGTTATGTGATAGAGAGGTACCTGGAGAAGGTCCATGGAAGACAGACTCCTGGCTAAACCACGCAGGATTTAGCTGTGGCCCTTTCTTGGCTCATGAACCCAGCCATGGCACCCATGGGGGTTTTTACAGAGCGCAGGTCTCCGCTCTCGCAGCAGGAGGCTGGTTGGCCATATTTCATTAATGCTCAGTGCTTAATGCAGCTCGTCGCCATGACCCCTGCAGTCCGCAGGCGCTGGGAATCAATATCTTCTCACAAGGCACTGTATAATCTGTGTGGTAGCATGTGTGCTGCTGACTTACTGGAAAGACCATCCTGCTCTGCCAGGGTCAGTCTGGGACAGGGCAGCACAGACCATTTGCCCCCACTGTCCTCATGGGGCTGGGTATCTGCATTGGCTGGTGGTAATTGGTTATTTTGAGGGAGCATTCCCTATAGCTTAATTTAAATAATGAGGCTGGATCCCCACTTTGAACTTGAATGGGGTCTGTGAAGCCCCAAGACCAGCATCCTGGGATGAGTGGAGGTGGCCAGCCACTGGCCACTGAGTACCACCCTGCTGTGGATGCCTCATGCAAGGGATGCCTGTGGACTGTGCTCCTGCTCTCCAACGGGGCTCTTCCTGCCATTTTCAGACCAAGCTCTGCCTTGTGCAGAAAAAAAGAAGGAAAAAACTGCACTGCAGCATGGACACAGCTGTCCCAAATAGAGCCGCACTCAAGCCATGGGGCAAAGAAGCCCAGCAATCCACCCCACCGGGACTCTCTGCAATGGGGAACCCCCTCTTGCTGACTGTTCACTCGACCACCAAGGGCTCGAGAGAGATCCTGGTACCAGCATCGCCGCCACAGGCTGCTGCACTGGGTGCACGGGCAAGGACAGGGTGCCCCAACACCCCTGTATCCCGGGGGGTCCAGCAAAGCCCCTGCAGTACTGTGGGGCCATGGGACAACAGGGAACAGCGGGTGATGTGTCTGCCTTGCTGGCAGCCCCCACGCACCCCTCTATCAGCTGGGCCCAGCTGCTTGGGCACCTATGGGTAATCCATCCACTGAACATGCTACAGGCCATTAGCTTTAACTAGAGGGAGTTGTTGGTAGAATCATTAAAGGAAAAGTTCACAACGCAATTAATAAAGCACCTCATTAGGTCTCCTTCCTATACAAGCATGCAGCTCCCGCTACCGGCTCTGGCAGGTCTGATGCTTTTGCTCCCCATAAGGAGACAATTATTTTCTTCTCAGGAGGCAGCTGATGGCTGGCAATGGCACAAACAGAGTGCTGCTCTGGGACCATGATTTGTGGCTAGATGGTATTTATCCCACCGCTGTCCTGCCCATATGTCCTACAGCCCTGGGCTACTGCAGGACAGCTCTCCATGCCCAGGGCAAACAGAGAGGGCAAGCATGATGCAAACTTACCACTGTGTGATGGGGATGCAGAAAACATCTGCCCTGATGCAGCCACCAGGACCAGTAGTAGCCCCTGCCAATCACCTACCCTGCTTTGTCCGTGCGGTCCCACTTGCTGTGTGGGAACCAGCAGCATCTTCAGGGCTTAATTACAACTAAAAACGGGCTCTTTACCACCTCTGGCTCTCTTTGTGCTCCTCCACGTGCTCATGAGAGCCCTGCTGCCACCACCCTCCAGGGACCACAGGGTGTCCAAAGCGAGGACAAGGGCTGCACTTAGGGATTTGCCAGCCAGAGCCTCCTATAGTGGCACACTGGGGTCTTCCATGTTGGTTCCTGCCTCTCCAGAGAGTTTGCAAGGGTGAGTCCAGGGTCCAGGCTGTCTCCTGGTTGTGCTTGACTGGAGGTGGTGGCCACGTGCAGGGCTGTGTTTGGCACCCTTGGCCACCACCAGGCACAGGGACTGCTTTCAGAGACCAGTTTTGCATCTCCTTTTCCAGGCTGCCTCTTGCAGCTACACAAGGTCCTTTTGCTTTCGTTTCCCAGCACCCACTGGAAGCTCCTGCGTGCTTTGGGTTCCTGGGACCCACTCCCAGAAGTGTCTGCACAGCAGCCTGGGGGGACACTTCTTGGATGAACCATAGAAAGGAAAGCGCTAGGAGGTGTTGTCATTACTGACTGCTCTTTTTGCTGCCAGCGGCTGTTTCATATCACTGCCTCTTTTTAGGTTTCCTTCATCCTATCCTCACCCTTGAAACTCTCCAAGGTCTTGCGACTCATTGGCATGGAGGGCACCCACCAGACCCGTCTCTGCTCAGAAGGTGTCAGGGGATCATGCTATGTCCCAGCAGTCAAATGCCAAGGCACAGAGGTGTGTGTCGCAAGCACTCAGGTCCCAGCAGAGATCCCATGTCAGGGCAAGGGTAGTGCTGTGGGGCTGAGAGCTTCAGAAGCAGCTGCTGGCTATGCAACCAGGCAAGAGGAGAGCAGAGGTCCTGGAAAACAGTGGCAACCCTGGACAGCTGAGCATCTCTGTGGGACCCAGGGCTCCTGGCTGGAGTCAGTGCTGCTCATCCTTGCAGACAAGCAGTACTTCAAGGCAAGAAGTGAACTGGACCCCATCGGAGCAGGGAAACATCCTGGGCAAGAGGGAAGCAGGCATGGAGGTGACCTTTTCTTGGACAGGGCTGGAGACATAAAAAAGAAAGCTGTGATGCTACTGGTGATGGATCCCCATGGCAAAGAGAAGCAGTAAATGCCAATTATTTGCATCTCTCTCCATCTGCAGGCTTAACAAGGGGCTTGTCCAGAGGAGAGAGAGGCAGGGTAGAGGGGAGGCAGGACTCAATGGACAGGCATGGAGACTGATGCTGTATCAGATGAGGGATCACTGAGGATGGCAGTAGGGGCAGGGACCACTTCTAACCACTCATGGGAGCCTGGTGAAGGCAGCGAAGAGCCTCCAGGTCCCACTCCTGCCCTCTGAGATATATTATTTTGGGACAAGCTGTCACCCTCCTGTCCCACAAGATGCTGGAGTGTGTGGGTAGGGCTCAGAGGAGGTGGCAGCAGATTTCACATCTAAATCAGACTCCTTCTCTGCCTAATCTCAGCCAGTACAAGTGGCTTAACCCATCGGACCAGTTCCAAATCCTCCTCTCCTCCTCCTGATCCCACCTAAGCCCCGAGTTTTCCCCCCTTGATAATCTCTGATTCACTGAGATCATGGGATTCCTCTGCCAACTGCACAAATCCAGATGCTTTGCTGCTGCGCGGGGACCCAAATGGGAATGGATACAGATGGTCAATCTTAATGATATCTTCCTTCTCTCCACCACTGTCCCAGCCCTGCTGCTCCCCTCCTATGAACCCTAGAGCCCAGCAGAGAGCCCAGCAAAGCAAAGACATGGCACTACACAGGGAGACATGCCCACATCCCATAAAACCCCCAGGCTCCCATGGCAGAGCACAGGGCTCAGACATTCCAGGATGGGATGCAGGGCCTCCTGGGCAGAGCTGGTCCTCACTGCTGTGTGTTTAGGGGATGGGGTACACATGGACACAGGCTGTGTGTGGGCTCCAGGACACCCCCAGCCATGGGGTGCCCTGTCTATGGGATGGGAAACAGGGCCAGGCAGCTCCACTGAGCCCCAGCCCCAACGCCAAGGGCAGAGGATGCTCTGCTCTGCCAGCCACGTCCTTCAGGGGCTGTGCAACACCCTGTATTCATGGCATCTTACTTCTGAGATGGCTTCACTCATGCAGCTGTGGGCACCAGAGGGGCAGGCAAGGAGCTGGAAGCATGCCCAGGCTGCTGGAACCTGTACCTATGGCACACGGCTTCTGCAGTGGGGTGCCCTGACCCCAACCAACACACTAGTCCCACTTCAGACCCCTTCTCTGCTCCTACCCAAGGGTTTACAGGACAGGACATGTCTTTGCACAAAAGCAGGTGACAGGCTGGAAAGTCCCTTCCTAGCTCGTAGCATATCTGAGTCTCGTCTTCCCTCTCTGAACACTTTGTCCAAGGGGAAAACCCTGACATCAGGGATCGGGCTGCTTGCCTTGGTCCCCACGTGCCACATGGGGAGCCATCAGTGCTCCAAACACCCAGCACGGGTGGGCAGTGCCCAGCAACGGCAGCGGCACAGATCCCCACACCACCCCTTCTTGTAGGGAAACATACTTGTCGTTGCCACTCTCCCCAGTTTTCCTCTATAAAATCTCCTCTAAGCTGTGAAATCCCTGCCTGCCAGGAATTAGTTTTAGCATTGCTATCTTGCAGCCATTTTGAAGACATTTCCTTTACATTCTTCTATTTGCCTTTTTTTTTAAAGCTTGGATTCCCTATAACATTTTTCACCCCCAGGAGTGAGCTCTGTGTGCTTTTTATCTTTGGAAATATGGGCAAAGTGCCCCATAGCATCGCATTTAGGGAGGCATGGAGGAATAAGCGATTGCTGTTGGAGCACAGTGGGCTTGGCTCTGATTTCACATAGGGGTTTCCTTCATCCCTCCTACAATAGCCTTATGTCTAATGATATTTGTCTAATTAGAAACATGCCCAATTGTTTTACACAGTAGGAAAATGGTCTGTTTGGCGATGCTGATGTATATCACGGTGATGAGGGGTATGCAGAGCCCTGAAATAGATGGGATTTAGATGAGAGAGAAAGATTATATTCAGGTGCTCTGTTCTGTCAGAGAGCCTTTGATTTGGTGGATTGTGTAGCATGAAAGGCCAAGCTTGTTACAGCCTTTGTGTGACTAAGAGTAAGATATTAAAGTTTGATGCACTGCTCTGGGAGACGCTACGTGACGGATAGAGAAGACTTGCTAGGCATTGCAGGAGCTGTGTAGGGCCTTTAGGATCTTTGGGGGCTGTTTGTTATATATTTCCTTGCCTAATGGTTTGCACGTGAGCAGAGTGCTAAGGTCGGGGTCCAGATTGCTTGTGTGACCTTGGCATATGATTTTCATACACAGAAACATTTGGTTCTGCGCAGTGAGCGGCTTCTCATGAATTGCATGCAGTGACCCTGGGTGTCAGCGAGCAACCTCAGTTATTTCATTTCTTACACTTTAGAAAGAGTTATGGCTTATATTACCGGGATGTTTTCTCTGCACAGAATTCTACAGCGGTGGGTGGGAAGGCTCCTTGGAGGTCCCTAGTCCTCTCTTGGGACTATATCCAACACTAACATAAGCTCAGGCCACGGTTACACCTAGCTAATCCTTGAAAGTCTCCAAGGACAGAGACACCTTCAAATCTCCCAGTGAACTACTATGTCTGGGGGGAACATGCAGCAGGGTTTGGACTTCGACTGGGTTTGCAGCAGCTCACCTCATCTGGAAGCCCCCTGCCCATTTGGAACGTCTCCCCTTCCTTTCCCCACAGATGGGATGGATGGAGCAGGACTGTGGCCAGCTGTGACAGGACTCCACCGTTGCGCACCCCCAAGCCCTTGGTCCTGTGGAGCTATGCACAGCTGTGAGCAGGGCCCTGGTCCCCATGGAGAAGCCAGTGAGCCCGTGATGTTGAAGACACCTGAGGCTTCCTGAATGATGATCCTGAACAACTGTAAGTCAAACATAGCCAGAGACGCCTCTTCGGGCAAATCTTGGGGGCTCAGAGCCTGCTGGGCAGTGTGTCCTTCCCAGAACTGTCTCAGTTGCATCCCTGGAGCATCCGGGCTTTGTTGTTGCAGGTAGGTGCTTGTATTTGGTTGTCAATGCATGGGGCCAAGCCTCTTCCCCAGCCCCTTACCAGTGCAGGGCAGAGGGAACAGGTGTAGTTTGGCTGCTTTTGATGGTGTTCCCACTGTGAGCATCACACCTGCATGGGGGAGTCTTTCCAACCAAGCACTGTGGCCGGTCCATCCCAAGGATTCTCCAAGAACTGCAGGCACCAGACCTATAGCCAGCTGGGCTGTAGGGAGGAAGCGATCAGTCCCAAGGACAGCTCAGCTGTGACACATTTCCTAGGACTAAGTCATCCATTCTTGTTTTAACCTTTTCTGGTGACTTGTGGTGGCGGTGTTAAACAATGATATGCCTGCAACATGACAGTGATTTGTTTAAAGAGCCCACACTTGTCCTTGTTAGCGCTCACTCGGTGCTCTGACAGTCCTGTCAAAAGCTTCTGCACATTTTTCAGTTCTCTCCCTCATTTGCTCCTGTCACCATTGGGAAATATCCAGATAACAACGGCCCTGGTGGCATTTGAGCAGCTCAGGGGCCTTGGCTTGGCTGCATCGTCCCTGTTTGGCAGTCCGAGCAGTCACTGGTGAGCCCAGGGATGCACAGTTGCATCCTCAGCCCAATGCAGACCACCTGGCTACCCCACTGCCTGGGCCTGGCCTGTGCAGCAGCATCACCAATGAGCCTGTGGGTACCAAAGGGCTGCACAGTGCTCTAGACCAGAGCACAACACTGGCTCTGTGCCCTAGTGCCACCTCGCAGTCTAGACTTTGCATGGCTGGATCCTGGGAATGGTCTGGACAAGGACCGAGTGCTGGTTCCTGTCCAGCAGTAGACATTTGGTGGAGCTGGTAGTTTGGGCATTTGACAGCTGTCAAAAAAAGAGGGTTTTCCAGCTAAAAAAGAAGGGCAAGGAGCTCAGGTCCCCCCTGTCCTCTCACCAGAAGATGACTGTGCAGAAAGGGGATGCTGCTGTCACCAGCTCTGGCTGCCAGGGTTCAGACTGAACGTAACCACTGTAGGCAGAGCATTAGGCATGCAGAGACTGGTCCTCTCTGGGGACATGGCTGGGAGCGAGGTGCCTTTCAGAGCATTTAAGAGCTAATGCTTCAGTGTCCAGGGAACTCCCACATGGATGAACTTCAGGGCTGAGCAGGGCATCAGAGAGAGTAGGTAGATTTGTGCTGAGGTTTGGGTAAATTGTAGTGAGCTTGAAGGTTGTTTGACAGGGCTGGGAGCACCAGACAGCAGACTCGGTATGCAAATGGAGCAGCCTGCTCCAAGAGCTGAGCCCTGCTTGAGAGTTTCTGGCCTGGACCATGCAGTTAACGTTGGGCAATTCAAGTAGGTCCTCTGACGTAATGTCTGTGGATACCCCAGAGGAGGGAACAGGCAGGGAGGCGGTGGAAAATAAACTCAAAGACAGGTACCCATAACTATCTGCAACCCTGCACTGGGCTGAGCAGCCCTTCACAACCCACGCAATCTCTTCCCCTCTGGTACGAGCAACACGTGCCTTCTCCATCTCAGCCTCCTCGCGCACAGATATTCCCTGCACCCTTCCTGGAGGGTGTCCTGGCCACTCTGCTCTCTGTGTGCACCAATAAGGGTGCATGGGTGCGATCTCCAACACTGCTGTCTCACCATCACCCAGCCATCCCACCCTGCCCCTTCTGTACTGCCTGCATGCCCCAGCACATCAGATACTGGCCCGGATCCACTGAGCCGCAGGGAGATGACGAGCCCAGAGAAACCCATTTCCCAGAGATAATGTTATATTTTCAGAGTGTATGTAGACAAATACAGCCAAATGTTCCCCTCCCTGAAGCCATCAAAGCACCAATGACTCCGTAATATTTAATGGCTTGTTTTGCTCCCTAAATGATACAATGAAAAGGATTATTAATGTTAATAGCATTCTTATCATGTTTTAATAGCATCATGTATAACCGAAATGTCATCTCAGCACATATTTCTCTTGCTCTCACCCAGGGCGCGGAGTAATCATACTCCAGAGACGCGGTGAAGGAAGAGACATTGGGCAACAGGGTGGAAAGGAGGGCTGGGGCCTGAGGCTGAGCTGGACTCAGCAGGCTGGAGAGAAGGGATGCAAAACCACATGAAGAACCATTCCCTGCAGGTAGAGGAAGGAGGGGAAACCGAAGGGCCAAGAGGGGTGATGGGCAGGGGAAGGGTGCATGATGATGGGCAGGGGAAGGACGCACAAGGCAGCTCCAGCTAGGCCCCAGAAATCCTGGGCATTGAAGGGCCGCTTGTATGAAAAGTGTAAAAATGGTACTAACCCCCTGCAGCCACCAGGTCCAGTCGATCCATCAGGCCAGAAAAGGGATGGACACCCCAGACAAGGGAGGTCAGGCCATTGCTCTCCCAGGAACAGGGCAGGATGCCCCGGGATCCCCCAGGACCTGCCAAACGTGCTCCTACTGCCACTTCTTTTCTTGAAACATTGGACTCCATTAAGAGCAACTGTCAGTGACATACTCCAATTTTCAGCATATCATTTCACAGTCCAGTGAGCATTTTTCTTTTTTTTCCCCTCGTCCAATCCATCTTATAGATTAGTTTAACTAGGCTGAAAACCCACTTTTTTCATGGGGAGTTTGATTTCCCTTGCATTCAGCCCTCATCTCCTTGCCAGGCAGGGACTGTGGTGGGCGGAGGCTGAGTGCACAGGGGCCCCTTCTGGTAGAGCCATGATCAAGGACAATGACATTCAAAACCCTCTTGGACGCATTCCTGTGCAACCTGCTCTAGTGAACCTGCTCTGGCAGAGGGTTGGACTAGGTGATCTCCAGAGGTCCCTTCCAACCCCTATCATTCTGTGATTCTGTGATTCTGTGTCATTTCATATTCCCAATGTCATTGCATTTCCATGAGGGAACTGCAAAAAGAAGACCCAGAAAGGTTCAAGAAGCAGCCATGAGTTGCTAAAGCTTCCAAAAAAGCTCTGCAACTGTAAGATCTTTGCATCTGTGAAAGCTGGCATAATGATACGTATGGGTATGGATCTTCCTCGTTGTCCCGTGGCCAAGTGTTGTGCACAGCCCGACCTCTGCGCTTGGCCATGTGCAGCATCCTGCCTTCACTGACACCTGTGCACCCACACTTACTCCTCATCCTCTCCTGCAGGCACGCGGGCACTGCTTGTGTACAATCCCATATGCATCTGCCCTCAGGACCTGGGAACCTCCTCCACAGATGTGTGAGCACGCATGCACACACGTGCACCGACACCCCTCCCTAAACCAGCCTGCTTTTGTGCTGTGAGATGAAAGGGGGCAGCTCGACTCTGACCTGCTCATATTTCACTAAAATGTTATTTTAACACTTAAAAGGGTAGAAAATACCATCGGTGGCTCTTCATTTATCAGATCGATGCACGGGGAGCAGGGCACTCATGCTCTCCACATTAATGAGCCCAGGAGCTGGCTGCAGCTTCCCGGCACTGCCCTGGCACTCAGGCTGCAGGGGTGCGGGGAAGCAGGGATGGGGTGCTGGCACCCCAGAGGACAGACCCCCCTATTTTCCCCTTTATGGAAGGCTGTGGGTGCTCAATGACTCCCATGGTGGCTGGGGAACCTGAGCGGGGAAGGGAGGGCAAACCCATCAGGAGGACAACAACGGTGGAGACCTGATGGAGGTCTCCAGCCTTCAGCCCACAGCAAATGCACCAGGAATGTGGAACAACTGTCACATCCTGGATTTCCCCGCCTGCCCCAAAGGTCACAGCTGATTGCTGGAGCCAGGGACTCATGCAGAGAGCTACTGTCTGGGATGGGGAGGTACTGGATCTCCTTCCCAGCTGGGAAGGGTCCTGCCAGCCAGCCTAGCCAGGGACAGCCCCATCAGGCTGCAGCTGGATTTATCTCCCAGTTGGATTTCTCTTCTGGTGCAATCTTGCAGCCACTTGATTTCTCTCAGTGCTGGCAGGACCTCAAGCTTGGTCCCTCTCTGCCCCAGAGCTGCTGTAGAAAGAAGCCTTTGCTCCTCCTCACCTTTTGCCCTGCTCTGTGTGGCACCACCTCCCAATGTCCTGCATGATGCATGTGGAGGAAGGGCATATGTAGGGCTTGTCTTCCCACAGGACACGGTGATGCGATGGCTCCACTCGCCAGTGGCATCGAGAAAGCTGCCATGTGGACACCGTCCTATAGACAATGACAGTGCAAGGCAGTGTTTTCATCCAGATAGTCCCAAGGATGGAGACGTTGGTACAAGGATGGTCATACTACCCAGCAAAGCCACGGTCACAGCAGGAACTTTGCCCACATTGGAGCAATAAAATCTGCACCTCCACTGGGAAGTCTTTGCTCGAGAACTCGCCAGTACGTCGGTGTCGGCAAGGAGCTCTAACCATCCTCAAGGCTGAAGACAAAGGACAATTATAAAAATCAGGCAGTGTCGGGGGAACTACAGGGACCAGTGCTGGGTTTGCTTGTTTAACACCTTCGTTAATAATCTTGGCAGAGAGAGTAAACAGAAGAACCAACTGTGAGGGTTTTGCAGGTACTTTCCAGTGTGAAAGCAATATTTTGCTGGGGCTGAATTTTTCACAGCCCTCAGGGTACTTGCAAAAATGGCTTTGAGTCCTAAAGGTCTCAGAATTTTAGGTCAACGATTTTACTCATTACTTTTTCTTCTCTGACTTAGAAGACATCACCAGAAGGCTTCCTGAAGGGCCCTCCAGGGCCATGGACACATGTAAAGGTCAGGCCTCCCCTTCACATGAGGATCAGCTCCTGTTGCTGACGGACTCCTCGCACAAAAAGCTGCTCTGCAAACACCCAGATGGGCACATCCATGCTGAGCTCAGCCTGCCTGAAACCAGACCTGCGCCAGGGATGGGATTATCTCTGCGTTTGCAGCATCCCAGACCACCGAGCCCACACCTGATACGTGTTGTGAAACTACAAGAGGTGCCGTGTCCCGTCTGCTTTCATACAGCGAATCATAAAATAAAGAAAAACCCTTTTACATGAGATGTCCCACAATGCTTTCAGTGACTGTTGGATATCGAAGCATCCCATGATGGAGCAAAGCAAAATCACCCTCCGAACTGCCAGTTCACGCAACATGCACTATAACTAGTGCCATGTGGAATGTGTTCTGACAATTTAGCTGAAAGCTAAAGAAAATAATTTTAAAATGGAAACAAGAACAATATTACCAAGCGGTATTCATTGAAATGAGTAAGACGCACAGCTCTCCTAAATAGCACATTCCTGAAATGTACAGATGAAACTAAATTGGAGAAGAGATCAAAATACCGAAGAGGATAGAGGACACACAGAGCGGGTCCCGCTGAGACTGCAGGCAGTCGGAGGCAGAATGCGATCCACTTGGAAAAACACAGGCAGGCCATTTAGGAGAAAATGATCCAAACCATGGTCTGTCGCTGGCGGGGGGAGCCCCGTGGTGCAGTGAGGCTGAGCAAGACTTATCACTGCTATTGAGGGGGGTCTCGCCACGCCACTGCTTTCTTTTCTCACCATCCATCCTACTTTTTCAGAGGATCAGAGTCTGGCTGAAAAATCCGTCTGCTGTTCGCAGAGTATTTTAAGGCAGGCTGGCTCCCCACAAGCCCTGGGGATGCTGCCACCCCAGGGGAGGGTGACAACTGCTTGCAGGAAGATAAGCAATAATAAATGCCTAACCAGGAGCTTTATTAAGCACACACAGCCCAAAATACAGCCTCTATCCCAGTGCCTTGGGCTCCCAGCACTGTGTCAGGGCTCTGGGTGCACATCAGCAGCCCCAGACACCCGGTCATGGCACCGCGCATATCCTAGACTCATCGATCCCAGTCTCAGAACCATGTACCCCGCTGCTGGACCATCCACCCACAGGCTGCTGCTCAGTCTTGGTCTCCCTTGAGAGGCTCTGGATGGCTTTTCTGCCCACTTGGGCAGGGATTTCCTGCAGCAAACCACCGTACCGGCCAGTAACAGGGGCTGAATGTGGTGGAGGCCTGGACGGGGCGATGGGAGCTCTCCTCAAACAGCAGCTCTGACATGATCCGTGTTATAGCTGCGTCGCTCAGTCAGTGGGCATATGGCAAACCATTCACTAAATAAAAAAATTAAATTACCCAAGACGATAAAACAGTCAATTTAGAGAGATATCCTGACTGTAATAGGGCAATAACATTTCATTTACTGCTACAACAGCCATCTTACACAGGAACGGGTGTTTTGGGGGGGTGGCATGGGGCACCCCAAACAAGTGTGTATTTAGGAGGGGGGTGACGCTGCCACAGCCGGGGGGTGTCCCTAGGCTGGTCAGCTGGCAGCTCGACAGTTCCCATCGATGAGCAAGGGCTGCTGTGGCAGTCCCTCCTCTCGGCCTCGCTGCTCTCAGGTTGCACGCTCACCACGGGCACTCCAGCCACCGCAACGTGGAGCGTTAATGTCACATTAACCTAATGGTCAGTTTTCTCATTTCCAGGTTCCACATCGTCATTTTCCAGGCGCGGATAAGATGTTTGTGCCACAGACGGTGTCGCCTATCAGCATGAAATGCTGTTGCTCTCTCCTCTCCTTGTTGGAGTGTGGAAAACGGAACAATACTTTGTAATCTGGTTATATGTAGCCCACACATCTTACATCCTCTACTGTTTTGTAGCTGCTGATTCTACTCATGAAAATGGGTTGAAACGTGGCCTGGATGGGAGCGATGGGAGGCCTGGGGTCATTTGCACCCTCTTGTTTCTTCAGGAGCGTCATTCCTCCGGGGTCCTGCCACAGCATCCCTGCAGGAGCCATTTTTCTGGTGGTGTGGAGGTACCAAACACCAGACTTGAGTATTTAGCAATGAACTCCCTGGAGCAATAGACCAAAAAGCTGTTTAAAAAGAGACATGGAGGAGGGGGCTGTGCTCATCCCTGAGGCACCAAAACAAGCTAGGCAGGACAGAGAGGGAGCAGAGAGGAGCTTAGGCCACCCTTTGATACTGCAAAGTACTCAGCAGCCTTAATCGTCTCTCTTCAGCCCTTTTTTCCTTCAAACCAGATCAACTCAGCAGTTTAGCTTGCACACCCATTGTAGGGCTGCAGGAACCATGAACTGGTGCCATGGGTGACCTGGGGAAGCTGTGTTAACAGCAGGAGGGGAGCAGCCCCCCTTGGGTGCAGACCCAGAGCACTCTTGCTGCCTGCGTGCTGCCGTCTCTCCCTGCTCCAGTCAGACCTGCTCACCCTGCCTCTCTCCATAAGCCTGACAGAGCAGGGTTGACGACTCACCGTGCATCCCCTTTGGCCCCTTGGGCTGCTTGTCTGCCTTCGAGGCCTCCAGCTGCCCTGCTGTGAGGACGTGAGCCTCGGTGGGTGCCGGCAGAGCTGCGGGGACATCCCTGGGCTCCTCTCCTGAGCTGTTTGTATTGCAGGGCGCGGGCAGGAGTTGGGGGCAGAGCCTCTCTAGCAACCTGTTTATAAGGCAAAGGATAAATAGAGGTGTCCTTCAGTACCCGTGAATGCAGGTGTAACCTAGGGCAGTTGGAGAAGATCTATCCCCACCCATGTCCTGCAATTCTGGCTCTTTCTGTCCTACGTGTGCTGACTTTCCAGTGCGCTCTGCCGAGCAGGTGTCTTGGGGAGGGGACAGGAGAGACGTGCTGGTTCTGCAGTGCTCCGGGGATTAAGTTACCTCGGGGTAAGTGATTTGGAAACCGGCTGGCCTGGTCACACTGAATTGCTCCAAAGGGAGAAGAATTTTAAAACACAATAACTGACGATGTCACTTGACACCCCACCCCTCTGACTGATCTCATGGAGAAACGGCAGTTTTGGACAAAGCCAGTGAAACAGCCATCTCTGACATCCTCTCTCTCTCCATGCTGCCGCCTTACTGCCCACAGCTGATGCGTAGGAGCTCCAGAGCTTTCCAGGAGCCATGTGAGATGATCCTATTGGTTGTGGGGGCTCTGCTTGACAGGCTTAAGCGACTTCACGTTCAGGTCTCCATCCCACCAGGCTGATCACACTTCACCTCCGCTGGCTCTTCACTGGGATTTTTATATATTTTGAATTTTCCTGATAATGCCAGTTTTCTAACTTGCTTTACCCATCCTGCAGTCTCTCTTTACTCAAGCACAACCAATATTTCAATGGTGACACAGGAGTGCTCATACCGTCTCTTCCCATGCACTCCCTTGCTTACGTTGGGCTGTGAAAATCCTTATGGAAAACATTTAGCAATTGCTGTGGCTCTCTTTCAAGCTGCCAGCATCTTCCCGTGGAATAGGCTATGGGATAGACTTTGCACGCAAGTATTTTCTTGTCAACTAACTGACAGCAGTAGCTGCTAAACGAGGTATCTTGCTGTCTCCTTCTGTACGCGAGGACTGGAAGACAGCACTAATATTCCCTCTGCAGTGTATCCTTGTGATATTTTTTCATATCGAAGAGCACTCTGGACACAGCACCTGTCCCCACATTAGATTTCCCCAAATGCTACTTAACTGGGACATTAAGGCCAGCAAAGCCTGTAGCCCATCAGCGCACTGTGCTACGGCACTCAGCTTTGCAGGGGTGAAAGCATAGGTCAGTAGGTTGTTATTGCTGTAAACCATGAAGGATGGCGTGCGGCAGAGGAAGTCACAACATTTATCAGTTACAGTCTGCTTCGGAGTGAGAAACCCCAGCTTCTCTCAGGCTGGGTTTCATTCTTCTCAGCCGCTGCTAGTGCTGCTGACCCATAGCCAATAACTCTTAGATTAGCTTCCCATCATCCGTGCAAGTCTCTCTTTTGTCCTACAGCCTGTGTCCAAGCCCAGCTCCCGTTAACACATGCACCTGGACAAGAGCTGATTTAACACTTCAGAGCCAGGGATATCCTTTATTTCCACCTTGTCCCAGGACACGCTTCACTGCCGCGTGGTTCCTCACTGGCACCACCCCATGCTGGCTACCCTGCTGGACATCCGTGCTGGATGGTCCCTAAAATTGCTCCCTCGTTCAGTGAAACGCAACCAGAGCTCATTTGTGGCAGTGCTGTAGCATGGGAAAGACCAGAAGGGTCCTGTCCACCTTCACCCTGACTCTTACCCTTCCCCAAGAAGGGGATGGAGGAGGGCTGAGGGGCTGGGGCTGTGTCCCACACACAGCCTTCATCCTCTGGCTCCAGTCTGTGGGCTTGTGGTCTGGGGACCCTGCCCTTGCTGGTGGGACACAGGGACATGCCTCATCTCAGGAATGCACCCAGACAGCTTTTGCTGCATATCTTTGGATGGACACGTGTGTTAACCTGGGGATGTCTGCAGGAGCGTTGCCTTTGCAAACTCTTCTAGGTGGCAGTTTGGGGTGCTTCTGACTGCGGTCAAGCCCCAAGATGAAAGCCTTTGGATCCTGACTCATTGCACCAGCTACATAAACTTTGGCCTTCAAATTCACCCATCCTCTGGAGAAAGCTTTGGGTTGATTTGGGAGCACCTCCAGACCTTTGCATGCTTCTTTGCAAGGCAGATGAACGGCTGGGGTACCCTGCAGGGCCAGGCAGGTCCTTATCCTCCTGGGGGTGAGTTGTCTCAGGACTTGATGCACAATCACCCCGTGCTCCCGCAACATTGATGGCACCTGCAGTGGTTTTATCTGCCAAATATCCCCTGGAATTTCAGGTTTAATCTGCTGTAAACCCCTCAGCACAATTTGTCCCTTCAAAATAATGCGGTGTTTTGATGGGTTAGTGACAAGGACATTTAATCCTGCAAGATGATCCTTCCGTTCATTTGACTGGTGTCCCTTTCATGTCAGAATCTTCGAGCCACTGAGTAAGACCTCAAATGCTGCTGTTAAATTGTCAGTCTGACGCCCTCTGAAACAGGCCCAACGTGTTGCACTGGTGTTTTTCCCCAGGGGCTAATCGCATTCCTTCTGCCTCGCTCGCGCATGCACAAGGGGTTGGGATTGTTATTTCTGATGAACTTCAAGGAGCCTCTTGCCAGAGAAATAACATTTCTGTTGGTTTATTTATTTATTGATCTTCTCCCTTCCAAAGTAAAGAGAGAAAAGAGAAAAGAAGAAAAGCCAGAAGAGAGGGAGATGTAGAAGTAGGAGGGGGTGGGAGGCCAGGGAGATGAGCACCAGCTCAATCGCAGCTGACACAGTTTAATCAAAGATTTCTACAAAGGGACACCAAATCTTTTAAAATTTGTCCTTAGCCCTTTCCTCTGAAGCTCGCTCTACCCCGCATTTGCAGCAGACCGGCCAAGCCACTGTGCCAAAGCGCCTGTCCCCGGAGGCCAAGTACCCTTCTGTCTAGTGATATAAGCTTTCTAGCTACAAGCACTGCGACAGAGAAACAGGCTTCCTGGGAGTGGGAGAAGTGGATGCCTTATCACTCACGAGGCGTGGGGTGGGTGCTGCCCCAGGGGAACTGCAGCCGCTGGGTATGACAGCGCCGCCCGCGATTGCGCTCCCAGGATTGCTGACCAACCCAGGAGGAAATGAAGGAGCGCTGACACTCCTTAATTGCAAATGGATTTCAATCCACCCTCTGCGAAGGATCCGATTTCTCCTGGCAGCCTTAGGACCAAGCCATCTTCTCTTCCAGTAATGCTTCATGCTTTCCAAAGCGCAGGTCCCTCAGAGATCCCAGAACCCACTGGGGTGATAGGCAACCCCTTCCCAGAACCCCCTCCAAACTTCTGGATTTCCTCCAACTTTTTCATTTGCTACCAAAGACCTTGATGGCAAAGAGAGTCACTCCTTTCAATGCAGATTCAGAGCTCACAGTTTTCTGTCTCCCCCTCTCACTACCCTGCATGATGCCACTATTGAATTTAGGATGCTGAAGATCTAGCCTGTGCCAAGGGCATCTCCAACAGATCCCACAAGCCAACAGGATCCTCTGACATTTGCCTTGCTCATGTCCCCATCATCTCCTGCCAGGTGGGACAATGGTGACTGCTCTGCTACATCAAGGGTTGGAGCAGTCTCTAAGGCTTGTGTGCCAACTCCCTTGTCCCAGGTCCCCCCAAGACTTGTGACCTCCCCAAGGAGCAAAGCCCTCCCCATGGGGTCACAAGGGCAATCAGCCCCGCGAGTCGTGCAAAGGCTGGCAGCGATCTCAGCAGGAGCTCTGCATCCCTGCTGGGCTGCCCTCCCTTTATCTCCAGCAAGCATCTATTGCTGCACTCCACAGACCAAGTGCCTTTGAGTGGAAGAGCTCCGATGTTTATTCATCCAGGGCAGACCCCAGATACCAATGGACTGTTAACAAACACGACCAGCTGCTTGAAAAAGCAGATAGGATCTCAAAGATTGCTGCACACACAAGGCATTAGCCACTAGTAATTCACTGCCTTCATGAATATGCAGCTCCATTGTGCAGCTCTGGCTAGGACAACAGGACATATTTTAATGCTGATCTCAACCCAGACCTTGTCTGGAAAAAAACAGCCTGAGGGATAACCGCAGAGAGTTGCACATCCATCCCACAGAAGAACTAACCCTGAGACCCAAGTGCCCATCATCACTGCAGAACATAGGCCATGTTCCCTCCTGCTCATCTGGGACTGATGCCAGGGGTGTGCCACAGGATCGAGTGGCAGCTGGAGGGGACAGGGGTGGTGGCCACTGTGCCAGGATCCAGCAGGAAGGGAATGGGGCAAGTTCTCACAAAGCTGGTCCTTTGCAGCAAGACTTCACCAGACTTTGCTATGTATTTTTTCCTGAATTTCTCCATGTCTGGGTGTTGGCTCAGGAGGGGTTTGCAGGGCAGGGGAAAACACCACTGAAGTGTGGGTAAGATTAGGATACAGCAGGTGCTGGAAGGGGGAGAGGACCCAAATTAAGCCCTGCACAGGGGCCAGCCCCAGAGGCAACAGCAGTCGATGATGCCCCCATTCACACCTCTGATGAGCCACCTCCTGCCCTGCCACTTCAGAGGCACCCACACCAGCATCGGTGCCCAGGGGATCCCATCCCACAGCCTGGGTCGGGGGCACTGGGGGCACAGCTGGGTGGGCGTCTGTGACGTGAAACCACGCTGCCCACATGGCCCAGAGTGCTGGCATGCCACGAGCCCTGCCGGAGGCACCCACCTCACCACTCTGCTGCTTGCCGGTGATTTGCACCACTGAGCCCGTTGGCTGGGAGCTGGGAATGAAGTATTTGTGAAATTAATTAAGACAACAGAGGCCCGAAGAAAGGGAAAGTTAATTAGTCACGGCAATCAGTTAGATTTGATCCAAAAGAACAAACAAAGAGTTAGAAGCGTGTCACTGGCAGGCTGCTTCTCTGGAAAAGGGATTACGCGGAGATTTCCACCAAAGGGAATGGCTTTGTGCTGCTGCTCCTTATGTAATTGGGGATTTAGAAGCGGCACAAAGAGTCATTACCACAAAATTTCTTTGTCAGGGAAAAAAGTTGACATTTATGAAGCACAGGAGGGAGAAGCAAAACAAGACAGATCAATAGGCACACACGTGGGAAGGGGGCTTCCCTGTGCAATGGGGTCAGGCGCTGGGAGGGCGGCGGGGGGCTAGCGATGGACACCCCAGCAAGGAGGAGGAGGAGGAGCAGCAGGCAGATGGAGCAAGCCGTGCCAGTGCCAGAAGGAAACCACAGTGTGAAAGCCGGTGGCCGAGGTGTGAAAATGGGTGGGAGATGGCAAAGCCATGCTCAGCGGGGGGAAAAGGGGGAGGCAGCAGGGGTGGCACCTGGGGACACTGGGCATGGGGGGAGCAGGGAAATAGGGTGACTGTGCCCAGGAGAGCTGGCAGCAGCGAACCCCAGGTTTTCTGCTTGAGCTCCCTCTGTTATCTCCGCTTTCTCCTCCACAGTTAACAACTTTAATTATTTACTCTGACTCCGGCAGCTCCATTTCCCTCTGAATGGGCACAAAGTTGCCTGCTTGTTGCTAAGCCCCACCCCCACCCTGGATCTGCTGCGCCGGTGCTGAGAGCAGCCCCGAGGTCCCCCAGGAAGCTCCAAGCACAAAATTCCGCTGTTGCGGGTGGCACCTCTGCACCGCAGGGGATGGCAAGGCACTGTCCCAGAAAGGGGCAGGAGAAGACTTTATTCTCCTGGGACTCCCATCAGGACAGCCCCTACAGCTGGAAAGGGTGCCTACGGGGGTGTCACAGATGGGGGGTGTCCCCAGATTGAGCAAGGCACAGACACTCATACACTGAGCTGCTTCCCAGCCCTGCACTGGCACCCATCTGTGCTCCAGCATCCCTTGCCATGCCCAGGCGTGTGTCCAGGGCATCTGCGACACCCCATGCTCCGTCTGCTGCGCTTCACTCACCCATGGCTGAGGGCACTCATCCACAGCTGCTGGTCCCCAAAACCATTGCATCCCGCAGGACCTCCTGCTGGTCCCCAAAACCATTGCCAACCTCCCCAGCCCAGCAGAGCCCTGAAGGTCTTTCTGCACGATGAGCACAGTGCTGCTGCACTGGGGACAGCAGGCTCAGAGGGATTGTCCCCTGGTGAGGAGATGACAGCAGAGTAGCCCCAAATTTAGCAGCATTGCAGACTTTTGGGGAGGACTGGCTCATTCCTGGAAAGCTGTCCCACCCACCCATGCCTCAGGGGCTGCCAGCACTGCCTCTGGGATGAAGGCAAGGCACCCAAAGCTGGGGACATGCTGCCTGTCACCTACAGGGGCCCGGATCCAGCACCAGGGCTTAAGCCATTCCCATTACAGCTGCAAAGCTGTCGCCCGCCTGCCAGAATTGATTTTATATCAGGAAGGCTCTGCCTGGAAATAAAAAATAAGTCAACCCCCACACCCAAGCTTAGCCGCACTCTTTCCACTCCTTTAAATGGTCCCGGTGCTAGCAGGAGACCTGGTGAGCGCAGAGCATCACCCGAGCCACGGCGGGGATATGCCTGGTCTCCCCACAGTGATGCTGGTGATGCTGGGCACAGGACAGGTTGGGGTACCCCTGGCATCTCCCACAGGCTGGGTGGGAGAAGATCCGGCGCACTGGTTCCCAGGGCACCCTGCCTCACTGGTTTTATGGAGCAGGCTTTTTCCTGAGGATGTGCAACAGGCACATATTGGGGCTGGCACCATGCAGATGGTGGATGGGGGCCCATCACTTACTGCTGGCTTGGTGGCCCTGTACCTATTTATCATTAAAATATCAATTCAGATATCACTTTCAATGAAGCGGGAGAGCAAGGCAGGGTGAAGTCACCCCACACTCTCTGATGAACCCTCTGGACAGGTTGCAAAGTCAGAGCACAGTGCAGTCACTATTTAAAGACCACCAGCCATGCAACGCAACCCACCCACCCCATGCCTTATGTCCCCCAGCACACCCCATCCCAATCCACCCAGAACACCTCCACCGTATCCATGGAGACATGTGCTCAAAACCCCTCTTCTGCAGGAAATAATACCCTGCCGGGTCCCTTCCCAGGCTCCCAACACTTCACTTTGGGCTCTGGCAAAACTTCTGGAAGTCGTTAGGGAAGCTGCTCATTAGTTTCTGAGTCAAAAGGCTTTTGGCACTGGCTCTGGAAGAGCAGGGGGTGTGCCGCACACTCTCCTCAGGTCCCTCTCACAAATGCACTCAGTTTCTGTGCTTTGATATGCGTTCCCGTCTAGACGGCACCAAAATCAAAGGCTTGGAGGTTTGTGGACGTGGTGGAGGCTCGATTACATACAGCCACTGGCCTCACTGCACCTTGCTCGGTCGTTGCTGTGTCCCCATGCTTTCCGCCAGATCCGGAGGGATGGTCCTGGATGCTCAGTGCTGCTGGGAAAAGGCATGTCTGGAGACTTCTGCAGAGTTCTGCTGATCTGGAGAGACCCAGCCTGGGCTGGGGGACAGCTCTGGGACCTCTGGGACTCAACAGCATCCTATACCGGGGCTGGGAGGATGCTGACAGGGTCTGTCTGTGCCTTGGCCAGCAATGCCCACTCCAGAAGTGTGTGCACAGAGGGGCATCCCTGAGCTGCCTGGCAGCCCAGCTGCTCCTGGCTTTATCCTTTTCCACAACGTCTTTTGGTAGACGATGGCTGGCTTTTAATTAATTGTGTTAAAAATAAAAATAATAAAAAAAAAAAAAAAGAAAAAACCCAGCAACAAGTAACACAGCTCTTCCCATGGGGCAGCCCAGACTGCCGCTGGAGCTGGTTTGCAGGGACTGGGCGGCGAGGCAAGGAGGGTGTCAAGCGGAGGGATGTGTCATTCACGTGTGCGCCGGTGTCAGTGGCTTCACCGCATCCCCAGGGAGCCCAGCGTGGCCGCCGCTGCCGGCTACCGGTGTGAAAAGCTGGCTGGAGGCTGGGGAGCAAGGACGGATCCTGTCAGTGGATCGTGGGAACATGATGGCCTGTCAAATCTGCTCCTCACTCATTTGCTTAGCGACCGTGACCGGTGGCGGCAGCCAAACACAGGCCCGGCTATCACCCCTTTTGGAAAAGACTTGTTTTGTTTGCAGTCATCTGGCTCATGAAAAATGCAGCCACCCATTGCCTTGTACATGGAATTGGTTTTAGCTCCGTATTCTCAGGTTTGGTGCCAGAAGAGGAACAGATCTGTCCTCAGCCAGCTCTGTGTGAAGGCACAGGGGGGTTAGGTCCGCCCCGCCGAGCCCCCTGCCCCATCACCCATCCTCATGCCCTCCACCCTGCCCCAGCCCTGCCAGTGGGGACACGCCAGGGGTTAAGCCTTGTGCCTCATCCCATTTCCAGTGCCCTCCTGGGCAGGAGTGCAGTGCTGCTGGAGGAGCCCTCATAAATAACAGAAAAGGCACGGGAAGCACTTTCCGGAACTGCTCCAACCCTGTCACACAAGGACACGCGTGCACACATGGTGCCACCCTGTGCTGCCCGCCAGCCTGCCCTCCTCAGCCCCTGCACCCCACCTTTTTGGGAAAGGGATGGCTCCCGGTGGGATGCTGAATGCCCAGCAGGGTTTTCAGGCCATGCCCATGGCACGGGGCAGCGCTGACCGGAGGAGCCAAGGGCCAAGGCAAATAAAGGCAGCATGTGGAGCACTTCAGCCTGGGGAGGACAGGGGTGGATTTGAAAAAGGAAAGGGAAAAAAAAACAAGCTGAAAAGGGTACAGTGGGGATCCGACAGTAACCACAGGCATCAGGAAGCTCATGGGGCTGGAGGAAGGTGAGTACGGCTTCAGAGAAGCATCAGTGCTGGGAAAGCAAAGCCAGTCAGCTCTCAGTGCTGGGTCTGATCCAGAGCAGGTAACCAGCGGACAGGGGATGCTGACCCAAATGCCAAATGGGACCTGCTGGCAGCTAAATCCCTCTCGGCTGAGGAGCCTCAAGGAGCTGTAAAGCCTACCTGGGCAGAGCTGGAGCAAGTCTGTGTGCTGGTTTCATCCAGATCCGGTGCACACGTGGATGTATCACACCAGTGAACAGCTTTTCTGGAGCCTCTAGAGTGAGGACTGGGAAAACAGGACTCCCAGCATGATCCCAAGTGAGTGACTGTGAGTGCACGGATAGAGTGAGTGCCCTGTTCTCATGTGATGGCATGGTGTGTGTCTGGTCCTTGTCCTGGGGACATGGTCCTGGGGCTGGTGCCAGATATGCCATATTGGGTCAAAACTAGGTAACTCTCCTAGATCAGCACATACCAGGGCTGGGAGCTCTGGGCATTGGCAGGACAGGCTGAGCTTCCCACTGATGGAGCCACATGGCATCCTCCAGGCCATTTCCAGACCTGGGTGGGGGCTCAGTGCTGGGGTCCACCAAGGCACAAGTGCCCTGGGATGGGATGGGATGGGATGGGATGGGAGAAAGCAATGACCTGCTTGGTGCTTGGACCAGAGAGGACAGCGGTGCGGTGTGAGGTAGTCCCTATTCCCAGGCGCCCGGGGACTGTGCAGCCCTCGGTGCTGACCCACGGGGCAGACAAGCCAGTGCCACGGTCCCCAGGGCAAGGAGAGGTGATGCCTGCTCCTGCTTAGCTCACCTGGTGTAGGGACAGCAGCTCCCATATGGATGCACAGACACAAGTGCCCATTGCCAGCACCTCTGGGCATTAATAAAACATCAGGCTCAGGAGAAGCAGCCACTGCCAGCTGCAACACCACCTAGACACTTTCAAATGTCCGATTGAGAGAGCTGGGGGTGTTCAGCCTGGAGAAGAGAAGGCTCCGGGGAGACCTTGGAGCCCCTTCCAGTCACTAAAGGGGCTTCAGGAAAGCTGGGAAGGGACTCTGGATCAGGGAGGGGAGCCATAGGACAAGGGGGAATGGTTTTAAACTGGAAGAGGGAAGATGTAGATGAGATATTATGAAGAAATTTTTAACTCTGAGGGTGGTGAGCCCCTGGCCCAGGTTGCCCAGAGAAGCTGTGGCTGCCCCATCCCTGGAGGGGTTCAAGGCCAGGTTGGATGGGGCCTGGAGCAACCTGGTCTGGTGGGAGGTGTCCCTGCCCAGGGCACAGGGTGGGACTGGATGGGCTTTAAGATCCCTTCCAACCCAAACCATTCTGTGATTCTAAATGCCCGGTGGGGAACAGCTGTGCAGGCGCAACCCTCAGACACTGGGTTCAGGAGGTGATACCAGCTGCCAGGTCCCTCTCCCTTGGTTTTGGGGCCATCCTACCTGCCAGATACCATCAGCACTGCAGGACGGACCCACACCATCCCATGGCCGAAAGCCCCCAGGGTTGGTCAAGCCTCCTGGGACCAACCTTCCCAGGACTCAAGGGTGCAGGCAGAAGCACTGTTCCCCTAGGGCATGGGCCATGCCATGGGACCGCCGCCAGCCTACACCCAGTCCCAGCTGGGTGATGCACCTTTCCTCTCCCCCTGCTTTTGGCCGGCTGGCCCATACCAAAATGCAGCGAGCAGAGCACCCATCTGCACCCAGTGGATGAAGGTGGGTGCACTGGGAGATGAACAACCCACTCCTTAGACACTTTTTGAACAGTAGGGGACAGAGTGAGAGTACTTAGAATCTAGTGTCCTGCAAGCATCTCACACTTGCTGGTATCCAAAGGGGCAGCGGATTCATAAATCAATATCCTCAATAAAAAAAAGTTTCATGCAGCATAAGGAAGCCTGTATCAGGCCAATCTTGGCAGATAAAGAGGAATCGATCTCTGAGCGAAAAAGCAGTGGTTGCTTAGGTGCAAGCAACCACAGTGTGGCTCAAATCGACCCCCACCACCACCCCATGCTGAACATGCCTGCGGCATTGAGCGGACCAGTTCCACAAAGCTGAAAACAATTATGAGCTGAATCAGCTGGAAGAGCACATTTAATCTGAAAAATTTGAATCATAATTCTGAGCTGTGAAGAATACTTTACCAGCTACCCAAAGAGACAATCCCTCAATCAGGAGAGTAGAGGCCTGTTAAGAAAAGTGGGTGGCGTTAGACAAAAGTGAAACCAGCTGTAGAGAATGAAAGCAGCAATACACAGCAATCGAAGGGACGGGAAGCCGATCATTTCCAACCTTGCGAAGTGAACAAAACAACCATGGGAGACAATGGGAAGCGGCTTTTGGACACCTGCAGCATCCCGCGCGTCCAGCATCAGCCACAGCGCTGGGGTGTGGGATTCATCTGGGGGGGCTCAGAGTGCCCTGGGTGACATGAGTAGGCACTTTCTGCTGGCAGGGGGTGACAGAGGTAGAAGATATGGAGCAGGGAGGTTGGAAAGAGTTGGCTGTGGAGTCTTGCCATGCCACGCTGCTCCGTGAGTGGATGAGTAGCGGGGAGGTTTCAGGTGAGTGGAGGCAGACTGGTGTCATGCTGGTGTTTGAAAAGGTCGGCCTGACATCCAACCCGGGCAGTGCCACAGAGCGGCTTGTACAGGGCTTGGTTACAGAGGAGCCAGAGGAAGGTGGCAGAACCAGCGCCAGTCAACGTGGGTTCGTGGTGTCAGCCTGACAGGATCATTTTGGGGGTGTGAGACAGTTTTGACGGCCAAAGGGAATGGCGTAGACCTCTGACGTTACTCCTCGTTGTTTATGAGCCAGCACCCATCCTTCCCCCACCCCTCCATGTCCCCCAGCCTCTGAGGCACAAGCCAAAGGGGACATGGGGGCTTTGGGAAGAGCTCCCAGGCCATTGCAGCCATGCTAGGAGATGATGAAATTCCTGATCTGAAGGGCTGATCCTACCACGGTCCGCAGCTTGCTCTCATGCAGGGATGGCTACAGCAACCCCAGCCAGCTCAGCATGGAGACCCATGGATCAAAACCCTGTGCTGGGGGCTGGAAGAGTGCAATCAGCAACAGATTTGGGCACAGGATGCCTGGGAAGAGAGGTCAGACAATCAGATGGAGAAGAAAGGTTGGAGTCCCAGGCTCAGTGACCATACTGGGCTGCAGCATGCCAGGCTCAGCCCCGTTCCCTGTGGGGCTGGCGGGCAGAGAACACTTGAGGTGAGCCAGGCGGTCCCCAAGTTCAAAGCAGCTCCTAAGCCGCTCAGCTAATGCTGATTTATCACCGCCCGGAGCCACGGCACATCCCACCCGCGCAGCATCACTGAGCTGCTCCAGCTTGTCCCCATCTCTGCCTGCAAGGGGCGTCGGTCCCCTGCCCGCTGTGGGGATGGGCTTCCCCGCCGGAGTCCTGCCTTCCTTCTCCTCCCGAGGCAGCTGGATTTCATCCTTGCAAATGGTATTAATAAATGCGCAGAGGGGCCACTGGAATTGGCTGCGGCTGGATCGTGTCTCAAAGTCTGCTCTCCCTTGGCAGGCGAGGGATTGCACGCAGACCTTCTGGACGGAGCCGCTCCGGCCTCATTAGCCGGATGGATGGAGCGGGGAGGGGAGGAGGAGGAGGCGAGAGCAATGCGTGAATCAGAGCACTGAGACCTCGTAGGAATCTTATTTTATTCTGAAAGAGGCTGGGGCCGTGGGGCCGTGGCCTTGGGTGGATATTAAGGATGCAGTCGCAGAGCCGGCGAGGGGAGTGAGGTTGCAAGCTGGGCAGGTATTGACAAGCAAATGACAGCTCCTCCGGGAGCATGTTTTGGGACAACCTGCACCGTGGCCTGCGGTGGCCGCGTTGCAGGTCCCCCCTGCTTCATGTGTGACAGCAAGGGCAATGGCATCAGAGCGCCGTGGGCTTTTGCAGGGGCTGAAAAATTGACGAGAGCCTCTAATGTGGAAACACCACTGGCGGAGGAGGGATGGCGGAGCATTGGCACAGGGACCACCATCCCACCACCGCACTCACCCTGCCCACAGAGGGGGACGCACCATAAAGAGCATGTGCATGGGGAAAGGCACCAGCGAAAGCACACCGGGGAGCATGGCAGGCACCATGTGCAAAGCCAGCCTCGGTGCTCATCGACAAACCCGGCAGCTCGCTGGCACATGGGCATGCAGCGAGCAGCGTGGCAGCGCCAGGACGGGAGCGCACATCCCAGAGCTCTGGTCCTTGGTGTGTTGTTTTTTTTTTTCTCCCTTCCCCTCATTTCTGTTCATAAAGGTCTGAGCTTAAGTAATGAGTTCTTTTTTTTTTTCTTCTGCAGGAAGATACACAAGTGTGCCAATGTAAATTGCTCCATTTGGAGGGCTAATTGCACTAAAAGGCAGCCTGATCTGTGGTTTTTCTCTATTTTACATTAGCAGCTGAGCTGTCAGATCTGAAATGGAAACTCATTTTTAAGGCTTTGCATTTACAGTGGCTTCAACAATGAAAAATGTTCCCTGACAGTAATAGAAGGCAAACCTCATTAGAGAAACTTAAACCAAAGCGGCACAGTGCTAAAGCCCTCAGGCTGCTTCCAAGCATCTTAAGAGGGAACAAGAGCATTTTTCACATGACTCTCTCTGCCCATGGAGTGCTCCGGCTCTTCTTGACTATTGCTGTGCCCGCAGGAGCAGTATATCTGACATGCACAGCTTTTCAACAGAGATGGCAAATGGCTTTTTCTCAGGGGCGCAGGCTGCCAAGGCATTTCAGGGGTGGGGAGAACCCAGCTTGCTTGAAACAGCTGCCTCGCCCACTTCTACGATGGCATTTTTGGGGTGGTCAAATCACCCCGAGGACCATGATGGTGGCATAATGTGCAGCGTGGAACCCAGAAGCACAACCTACAGCTTTGTTATTAACCATCCCCATTCTGGCAGTTTCAGGAGTGCCAACCACCAGCACCAACAAGAACCAGTGCTGGGAAAGGTAGTCAGCCCTCCTCACACCCGACTCCTTCCCTTTGCCCCATGGAAGATTCCCCAGCCACCAGCCGAGCGCAGGACAGCGGTGATCCATGGGGGATCTGCCCCTTGCTGCCCTCGTCCATGCACTAGGGCTTTCCAAGCCTCTGCCCCCCAGCCTAACAAATTACCTTCAGATATGAAAATCCTGTACATTGCAAATTCAAGGTAAGAATGGTTCAGCAGGGCGCCTCTGCCAGCTTTGCCAGGGCCTATTTGCATCCGCATTAACATCCAGCCAGTGATTTGCATGGTCATGAGCTATTTTTAACCTGGGAGCTCAGCTCATTCAGCAGAGAGCTCAGCCTGCTCTGGGGTCAGGGATCAGACCATACCGTGCCATGAAGCCAGGGATGCAGCGGGTTTAAAGAGGAGAAGGCTCCTCGTGAGCACCAAGCTGCCAGGACAGCATGGGGAGCAATGGCAAATGCGGCACGGATGCAGAGGTCCCAAACCCCAGCCCTCCAGGTGCTCAGCAAGGCTGAAAACTCTGGCCCCCAGCACCTTCATGCTGCCTCCTGCTCTGTGTTCATCTCCCACAGGCTCAAGCCTGACTCTGCCCAATACTTTCACCCTGGTTCAGTTGCCCCATGTTTTCTGGACATCCAAGGTAAGGTGCAGCTGGAATGTCATAGCCCCATGGCAGGGTGGCACAGGGTCCCCAGGGCACGGCACAGCCACCCAGCCTGACTGTGCCAGGTTTCCCTGAGCACCAGCCCCTGTCGAAGCCCCAGCAACCACACCGGGATTCAGGAGCAGGGAGTTTTCTGTTTTTTCTGGTAAAAGGCTCTGGCTTTTCAGCCTTAGGGACAGCCCTGGCAGAGCTCCTGCCTGGAGAAGGCACTGTCCTCTCCCTTTTCAGGGCACAAATATGTTGGGGAAGCCTGGCAGCTAGAGAAAGGGCTCCAGTCTCTAAGAAAAAGGGGCAAGAGAGGATGTGAACATGTTTTCCCTGCTGGCATCCTTCCCTGCCAGCATCCTTCCTTGCCCATCCCTCCCCTTGGACTTTCTTAGGACTTTTTTAGATGGATCCCTTCAGCACCCCGACTTCTGTAAATCCCTTTTCTAGAGCATCTCCTGAGCTTTCCTACAACATCAGCAGTGGGTCAGCCCAAGGGTGTCTTCACCACATCCTTTCTGCCTGCTCCCCCACCAGTCCCCGTGCACGGGAAACCACTTCTGTCAGACGCAGCATGCTCAGCCTGAAATCCTCTTCCCTTCACTGTGGCCTAAAGGTGACATTTTGGGGATAATGTGAGCAAAATCTGTGCAGCCTTTTTCCAGTTAAGTGAGGCTAAGAGCAAGACTCACTGTCCTGGGGCTTGCATTGCTCTCCCGGGGCTGAGCACCCATGGATGCTCCCCTGGGTGCTCTCACGGGGTGATGCTTTTGGCACGGAGCAGCCTTCCAGCAACAGTGCTCAGAAATTTATTTTCCCTGTAGCTATTTTCCCTTGGAAAAAAACACATTTTAATTTGCACTGCAAATTTTCTACAACGGTTTCTCTCTGCATTTTCTGAGGATTTTTACTGGAAACAATTTTGACCAGCCAAAATATTTCACTTATTTGGTTTCCAAAAATCTCCAGCTCTTTCAATTGCTTGATAAAAACCCTGACAAATGTAATCAGTCACAGTCATTCCCTGCAGAAATGTTTTCATTTGACCAAAAAAGAAGAGGAGAAAAGAACAAATATTCATAGCAAAAGACACTTGGCTTCTGCATCACGCTGTCTCTCCATCCCAGATCGGAGGAGACTGTGCTTGGATATGGGCATCCCGCTCGGGGTATCGCAGACCCGGGGGCCGTGTGAGGACCTGTTTGAGTTGAACATGCCACGTGGCAGATCTGGAGCCCTGGTGGGGTCTCTATCCCAGAGGCAGTGAGGGTATTTGGAGTGCATTGCCCTGGAGCAAGCGATGCTGATGGAGGGGTGAGGTGCCCCGACATCCCAAAGGGGACACATCCTGCTCCCGCTATGGGATCCCCGTGCAGCTGGGACCTGGCACAGCCCCTGCATGCTTGCCGCACCCAGGGGAAGCTTGGCTTTCTGTCAGGCCTTAAAATAAACTCGCTTGGCACCTTGGGGAAAAAGGAGGTGATTTCAGTGACAGCGCTGCCTAAACATCTCTCCCTGTGCTGGCTGCTCGTGGCCTTTGTGAGGCTGCTTCTGCTCGAGATTTCACACTAAAGGAAGTGTTTGCTGAGGGCATCCGCAATGCTTTTTACCTCTCTTGTCCCCAGACACAGCTTGAGCTAAAAAGCAACTGCAAAAGCCACAGTCCACGGGCTGCGGGCATGGGAGGTTGCCTGGCCCAGGGGATCCTTCACTGTGCCTGGTGGCCACCACCATGGCCTCTCCTGGGGTGCCCAGGGTGGGAGGTCTCCTCACTGCCCTCATGGAAAAGTGATGGGAGATGAAGGCTGAGGTCTGGCCATCACGGCCACCTCTCCCCTGCTCGTCCTGGCCACGGCAGGGTTAAGCGTACTCCACACATCGTGCCATGCCACGGCATCTGCGCTCCCAGGATAGTCTGTTCTCTCCTCCATGCTGCTGGGGAGAGCAAGGAGATGTCTGCCTTCCCTCCCACTCCCTTATTACTCACCGGAGCCAATCTGGACTCCAGATGGGCCGGAACCAGTTTTCCTCCCAGGAGGTTTGGGGGAAGTTGGCGGGGGCCCAGGAACCTGGTCCAGCCCCCCATGGGACTGGTGTGCCCTGGGAACTCCCAGACCAGCTCCCTCGGCTCCATCGTCAGCTGCCAGGAGCTAGGGTGCTCCCTGGTCCCCAGAGTTTCTGGAGCGCAATAGCAGAGGGTGGAGGAGGAGCAGTCCTGCTCAGGGAGAGTGGGGCGCAGCGCTGCCCACCCCACACTGCACCCACACACCTGGGGCTGGGCTCAGAGCAGGGGTCCAGGAGCAAGGTGGGATGCAGCCACCTCTTGCCATTCTGGCTTTATTCAAATGGAGAATCTATCCAGGCAAGCATCTTCTATGGGCATCCAGCTCTTTCTGCTCCTGTAAAAACCACAAAAACTCTGCTTTTGATATCAGGTGCTGTATCCTGGAGAGGTCTCCAATCTCTCAGCATCTCAGGTCCCTTTCCTTTCTATCTTCCTTGCTCATGCGCTTGCTGCTGTAATCATCCTCTGCTTCTCTGTGTCCACCCCACCAGCATCCCCACCACCACCCACTGGTGGCTTTCCAGGCTGGGCAGGAGCCCTCACCCTCTGTTTGAGCAGCCTCCTGCCAGCATGGACAACAGGAGCTAAGAGGCACAGAAGTCTTGCCCAAGCCTGCCAGCACTGTGCCCATAGCAGGGGATGCTGAGTCAGTCTGGATGCAGCTGTGCCAGAGCAAACCAATGCCTCCCCAAAACCTGGGAGCCTGCAAGCCTTGCTGTGCAGGGTGTGTATTTGCAGTCAAAGCCCCATTCCCCGGCCCAGCCGAGACAGGATCTGGGGCTGTCTCCGTTGCAGAGCCCTGACATGGCCTCTTCTTTCGGGCATTTCCACCCAATGTGGCAGATGTAATAGACAACTAAGGATGGGGACTGGACTCATCCTTCCCCCTCTTGTAGGCCCCTCCATCCCCGCAGCAGACAGCTCCAAGCCACCAGAGCATCCCAGAAGGGACCTCCCAAGGACATCAGCCAAGATCATAGAATCATAGAATTCTTATGGTTGGAAGACACCTTTAAGATCATCAAGTCGAACTTTTACCCTAGCCCTGGAAAACCATGTCCCTCAGCACCATATCTACACATCTTTTAAACACCTCCAGGGATGGCAACTCAACAAAGCAATATATGCCCCATCTGCCTTTGTGATGCTCCTATATGCACACCCAGGCGACTGCTGGCACATTGGAGAGGACCTCACTGGTGCAGGCTTGGGGCTGACACTCCAACAGAGAGCTGCTGGACTCCAGGACCCAGGAAGGAAGGAGGTGAAGCTTCAGCCATAGCTTGGATAAAGCCAAACCCAAGCACCAGGAGCTGTAAGAGACTTGCAGCTGCGCCAGCCCGAGCAACTGGCAGGCTCTGCCCCAGGCTGGGAAACAATTCCCTCAGCCCGCAACAATTACTAAGACCCTGGAGCATAGGACATCACTCCCAACAACCTACCTCCCCACTCTCTGGCCTCTACCCTGGGGATGCTGCCATGTCCCTGGACTGGTTGTCATCTCTCCCCGCTCCATGTAGGGGACAACATGCTGGGCAGTGCTGGGTTTCCCAGTGCTTCTGGGGAGCTGAATTCTTGGGCAGGGAGAGGGGCTGCTCTACCACCGCAGCCCACTGGTCACTGTCCTGAGGTGGGGTCCAGAGGGCGAGGAGCAGCCCCAGCAGCACGCTTGCCTGTGCTGCAGCCTGCATGTGTGCCCGGGGGCTGGCAGCACCTCGGCTCCCCTCACAGCTCCCCAGATGGTCTGTGGGTGGTAATCTCAGCAGGTTGGTGGTGGCAACTTGATGAATGGGCTGTAGAATTTGGTGAGATAATTAAAGAACCTGACTCTCACAATGCACCTGATAACAAATGAGGTGTCTCTTTTCCTTTTATGTTTTGCACAGTGAATTGTATTTCTAAAGATTAATGGATTTACCATTTCTATCTCAACAATGGTCCCATTCCCTGCACCTCCCAGTTACCATGAGGTGCATCCCCCTGCCTCCATCCCCAAGGTGTCTCAGCCAACGGCACAGCCCTACTTTGCAGAGACATGGGGAGGCTTCGGAGTCCGGCAACCCTTGGCCTTGGCTCTGACTGGCTCCAGCCCTGGGTTGCAGTGGAGAGGAACAGTGGAGAAACCGTAGGTCCTGCTGTCCATCCACAGGATATCTGTCCCTCTGGGAGCCGGGGCTGAGGGCTGCAAGGTGTTGCGTGGGCGTGTTCCCAGTCCGGTAGCATCAGGTCTCTTGTTGGGAAGTGAAGGAGACTGTGTACAGACCCGTTCACCTCGCAGATGATGCCTGGATGTAGCACAGTCAAGGGGTGGGAAGGATGGATGATTTGGGGGAGAACAGGGATGCTCTGAGCCATATGGACCAGGGGGGGAAGAGCCTGTCTGGCTCTGCTGTGCACACCAGTTAGTGACAACAAAAATAGGTGTCTGGTTGAGGTGTGAATGCAGGTCCAAATTGCAAAAGCCCCTACCTGGCATCCTGGGGGCCGAGAGGCCAGTGTGACACCAGCTCCAGCCTGTGCTAGGCAGCTGCTCCAGCCTGTGTCTCCCTGGCTCAGGCACAGGGCACTTTGCCCAGGAGACGGCACCCTCCTCTGTCCCGGCAGCTCCTTTCCATCTGGGTCAGACCTTCCCCGGTGAGAAATACTGGCAAGGGAGACACTTGGCGAGCCCAGCTCTGGCCACAGAGCAAGCATGGGGGATTCCCTGGGGCAAACAGCCCCCCCCGTGCTCCTAGAGCCTGAGGGAGGCATGAGATGCTCCAGCACGATGGTGGCACTGGCTTGCCAAAGAGTGATCCTCCCAAAACCATCTGCACACACGTCTGAGCAGCTCGGGATTGAACCGAGCCATCGAAGCATCTCCAAAATGTGCTTATATATTATATAGACATTTAAATTAGGTACCTGTGCAAATCAGCAGGTCATTAATCACCCACTCATTTAATTGGTTTTCCTGCCAAATTGGTTACAGATAAATAATTAAAGTTAAAAAGTGGGTTTGGATGCATTCCTCTGGAAAGTCGGGTCAGCAGCTGGAAAGAAAATCTTTTAATTCCTCGGCTGGCACAGGCTGTCCCCAGTGGGCAGGGACCAGGGAGGGCGGCGGGGCCAGGGGTGCCCAGCCGAGGGGCAGGGTGGTGGTGCCAGGGGTCCCTGCCCGTGCCAGCACAGGGCTCCTCTTTGTGTGCCATCCCCTCGAGAAGATTTTCCAGGCAGAAGGTGCTTGCCTGGGGGTGTGCCTCCGGAGCGAGGAGCTGCAGGCAGGCCAGGCAAGTGTCCTGCTCCCGCGCGCTGCGAGTGTGGGTTTTTCAGTGCACTTGGCTGCTAATCATGCATAATAATCGCATTTGCAGAACACAAATGTCACTTGGCTGAGTGCTTTAATTTACTGCCCCGTAAACACACCCTGGGGATGCCTGGGCCCATAAAACATTGACAAGGGCCCTCGTTTCCCGGACATTGTCCCCCACAGACCCCTTTGTCAGATGGTGTATCCACAGGCCACGTGGTGCCAGCTGGCCAAGGGTGGGCACCACCATGATGCAGCCCTGGCTCCTGGTGTGATGGGGAAAGAGACGGGTCAGCCTTTGCCCCCAAGCATGGCCACCCTGTGGTCCAGGCAGGAGCAGGAGGTGCTGAGTGGGGCTATGCTGAGCCCCCAGGTCTCAGGAGCGTGGGTCCTGCCCTACATCTCTGCCCAACCCCGGTGAGGGATATGTCCCATCCCATCCCATCCCACAGGAGCAAGCCTAGGCTCCCCAGGTGGACACTATACACCTTTCCCCATGTATGGGACATGCACCACTTATCCGGGGACACGTCCCACTCGCAAGACAGTGTTTCCAGCCATCACTCAGGCTGCATCAGCTCCTGCTCCTCCATCAGCAGGCGCCGCTCTGGCTCCCACAGAGCCCAGGGGATGCATGAACAGGGGTTGATGCTGTCTTGATTTGATCCTGGGGGTCCAACCAGCCCTTTGCAACCAGCAGGAGCTGAGGGGGTCTTTGAGGGTTTCTCAAGCTTCCCAGAGGGACAAGCTTCCCAGAACTTTTCCTCTCACTGAAGGAGAGCTGGGCGTAGGAGCAACCTTGGGCTGAGCAGTCACTAGTTAATTCAGTGCAAATTAAATGGGAGGATAAACAGAGGTGGGTCAGCAGCAGAGGCTCTTATTTTACAAGGACAAACTTTAACGAACTAAGAGGACTCAGGCCCAGCTAGCTGGACCTCTTCCCCCTCCTTTTTAAATACAGGCTCTGTATTTGCTATTCCCTGGTGGTCCCCAAGCCCCCTGGCAGGTGCTGTATCCATGCAGCATGGACTGCACTCCTGAGCCTGGGCAGAACCTGGGGCTCCCAGGAATCTCCCTTCTGGCTCCACCATGGTCCCATCCTGCTCCAAGGCAAGGAGCCATGGTCCACCCAGACCTCTTATTTGCTCTGGGCCTTTTGCCAAGCGTCAGTGTTCTCCAGACACTGCAGTTGACCACAGAGTTCATTCCTTCTGCTCCTGCCAGGGAACAGACAGACAAGGTGGTCTCTGCTAGCGCTGCTCGACCCCGGGCACTTGATATCCAGGGCTTGTAGCCCAGTGGTCCCCTTCCCCTTGCTCTGTCTAGGACAATTTCTGCATCCTTCGTTGCTTTCTGATTGTCTCAGCCACTTTCCCTTGTTGTTCTTGTTAAAGGCAGATCTCAATAAGTAGTTCACTAACTCAGCCATTTGAGAATCATCATTAATTTAATATCCTCCCTCATTTATTAATGGGTCTACTTTGTCTTGATTCTCCAGTATTTCCTTTTCCCCTTGATATATTTGTAAAAGCCCTTCCTATTCCCCTTAGCCGCATGCCTACCACTAATGTTTGCTTTTCCTGCTGTCTTTAACATTTCTCTTCAACCTTAAATGACTTGGGCTCCTCCGGCTTCCATGCAGGGCTTTTCTTCTCCACAGCAGAGCTGTCCTGCTGTGGGGCAGCCCCCGGGTCCCCCTGCCTGCAGCACACCCCTCTGGTAGCTCCTGGCTGGATCCTAAGGGAGCTCCAGGACTTGTTCTTGTCCTGGCAGAGGGTCCTGATGGGGTTGGCAGGACAGGGTATCTGTTCATTGCATTGTGAGAGCTTCCCAGAGAGACCTTCCAAACTGGAATAGAGCAGGCATCTCTGAATCCCTCACCAGACATCCATTACCTCTCCCTGCCCTGGCCCACACCGCACCCTGTGCAGCTCAGCCTCAGCTGGACCCCAGGGGTGGGTGGCTGTCCACCCCCCGTGTGACCCACGGCACTGTGTGAAACCGGTTTTGGCTTTTTGCAGCATTGCAGTGGGTCTGGTTGGCCCTAGCCATCATGCCTGTATCCAGCATTCATCCTTGCAGGCTGCGTTCACCGGGTCCTGGCCATGGACTGGCCGGGGAGGACAGCAGCCAAGTCCAGTCCCCATCATGCTGCTGCTTCCCCGCTCATTGCCTCAGCAGCTGCTGGAGATGAGGAGGTCCAGGATTCAACAATGGGCAAAAGGACCCTAAAGACTTGATCCTTCAGGCCCTGTGAGAGGAAGAGTTGTGGGACCAAAGGGAGCAGGCAAAAAGTTACATGCAGGTCTGTGGAATGGGTGGGAGCCCAGAGCACATCCTAAGAGGAGGGTCGGCTCTGCTGTGCTGTTGCCAGGGTGATGGGAAGCAGAGGGTTGGGGATGTGTCTGTTTACATAAGAATTGTTGATTAATGAACATACAGGCAAGATAATGAACCAGGGGCTTGGAGGCGCCTGAGTTATCCTCCATCACAAGGCAGGCAGTTTAGCGATTTGGCTGCAGAGCCTTCCTGGTACACCTCACTCTGCACCCCAGCCTGCGTGTCCTGACAAAGCCAGGTCCACGACAGCATGCATCGGTGCAGGGACCCAAATCCATGGGAGAACAGAGACCCCACGTGATGGACTTCACCTACCCGTGCCCCTCCAAAGTCACACCAAGGTGTAAAGGCAGTGACAGCACTGGGATGCTCCTACTGGCAGCTGCTGAGAGAATAAATCCATCCCAAGCTCCCTCCCAGCAAACTCAGAAGACCACAGGCCTCCCCAGTTGCCACCAGTGCTAATAGACCTGCCTGGTTTTTAGGTGCATAGTGGAGCCCAGCCATCTCCCAAGTGCCCTGTGTGGGTGTTGAGTAGACAGGTGGGAAGCCCAAGAAAACCCTCTACCCACCACCCTTCCAGATCACCAGCTCCCCTGGGTCTGCCATGACGTGGTCTGTATCCTACCCACCATCCTTCCAGGTCACTCTCTCCCTCTGGGTCTGCCCAGGTAAAGTTTGATCCCATAACCTGCCTAGAGCAAGATGTGTCATCCTCTGCTCACTTGGGCTGCTGAATCAGTTGGCCACACCACTGGTGTCTCCCAGGTCACAGCCACCAGAAACAACCCATGCGGAAGGGCTTCCCACAGAGGTCTGGTGTTTGTTAGCTCCTCGCAGGTGATTCTTGCACTCCCACCTTGATGACCATGTATGGGGACAACCTGCATGGGGTTGCAGTTGGCAAGGATGCAGAAGCGTCCCCTCCCTGAGCTGGAGGGAAGACAGGTGAGCTGGCTGTAAAGATCCTCACGCCCACAACAACCTCCTCCAAAGTTGTCAGACTCCATGTGGGGAAGACTATGGATTCCAAAGCCATGGAGAAGCTGAGAAACATCCCTAAAAGCTGTATGCTGGTAAGATAGTGCCCCGGCTTTGCACAGAGCCCTGGCCCAGTGCAGCAGAAGATCCCCTTCCCCAGGATCCCTTCACTGGCCAACGCAAGCAGTGGGGAAGGAGAAGGTGGTGGTCCCCAGGATTTTCTGCCTGCCCTGCTCTCCTTGCCTGCAGCTCCAGGCAAGCTCCCGTGTTCACCACCTCAGTCATGTGGGGTTCCTGTGGCATGGGGGAGAGTTGGGGCACCTACCATGGCTACGTCACGTCTCACAGCACAGAGATGAGTGTGCAGAAGTCAGTGATCACCTAACACCCAGGTTGGCATCAGGGGTGCCTGGTGTCCCATGGGTGGTGCAGGTTCCGAGGACACATGGAAGCTCACTGGCAGAGCCTGCCATGGCCAAGGGGCAACTGCCCACATCTGTGTCGAGGGTGAGGACTTGGGACAAGCTTGGGACACATGCAGGTGGCACATGGCACACGGGGCAGGAAGACAAGGAGGGCAGCACATCAGGGCATCAGGGGTGGCACGTTGTAAGCATCACCAGTTCCCAAATTTCTATGCCAAATCTCATTCCCAGATGATGTATCAAAGCCCCAGTGCCCTGTATTTCAGTGGAAAGCCCCTGCCCTCTCAGAGCTGAAGTATCTGTTGAAACCTGAAAAAATACTGTGTGTTCCCAAGCAGGAACCAGGGGCAGGAGAAGAGAGGGGACACTGAAGGGTGGCGAGGGTCTGGGAGCAGGGATGCTGTGCTGGAAAAGAGGGCTGGTGTGGTGGGAAGGGATGCACTAGGCAGCGGGCTGAGCAGGGTGAGCTGCAGAACAGAAGGAGAAGGGCTGGTGGCAGAGCCCGAGCAGTGGATCCAGGAGCAGAACCACGCGTGGGAGGTGCAGCCCCAAAGGGGTACTGGGAGTCTGTCTCCCAGCCCCGGGTGCAGTGCTGGGGTGGTTTCCATGGCACTTTCCGGCTGCTGCTCTGCCTGCTCCGAAGGCTGTGATTAAGTGCAGGCAGACTCACAATTACCGTGGGGCGGCTGCTGGCAGGCATGCCAGCTCTGTGGGAGTGCTGGGGGCCCTGCCTCTCTGCACCTGCCTGCATGCAGCATGCCAAGGGGCATCTGAGCTGCTGCTGCTGTGATGCCTGTGCTGCCTGCACTGCCCTCAGGCAGGGCACAGATCAGAGTCCCCATGTCCCCAGGCAGGGAAGGGATCATGTCCCACACGCCCCAGGCAAGGCAGGGTTCAGTGCCCCCATGTCTCCAGACAGAGCAGGGATCAGCAACTCTCCATGTCCCCATACAGGGCAGGGATCAGTGTCCCCATGACCCCAGGCAGGGCAGGCATCAGTGCCCCCATGTATCCAGGCGTGACAGGGATCATTGCCCCCTTGTCTCCAGGCAGGATGGGAATCTGTGCCCCCGTGTGCCCAGGCAGGACAGGGATCAATATCCCCATTGCTACTAGGCAGGGCAGGTCTCCATGGCCCCATCTCCACAGGCAGGACTGGGATCATGCCCCACATATCCCCAGGCAGAACAGGGATCAGTGTCCCCGTGTCCCTGGGCAAGACAGGGATCAGTGTCCCCAGAGACCTGCGGCAGGGCAGGGAGGAGATAGGGGTGTCCGTCCCCTCAGGGACCCCTCCTTGCTCAACCCCCACAACCCCCTACGTCCCTCATCTTACTCTCTGCATGTCCCATCCCTGTGGGGTGACTGCTCCTCTCCATGACACCCAGGCGGGGTGGCGGTCCCCAAGGGGGGAGCACACCGGGGCAGATGCCCATGCAACTGGAGCAGAGTAAATGCTGTAACTTTGAACATGTCCGGAAATAATGACTTTAAAAATGTATAATTCTGCAAACTAATTAAGGCGCGCGCCCGCATCCCCGGCAGCAGGGGAAGTGAATTGTGAGTAACTCTCCCAGACCTGGAAGCCTACTTGATCTTTACAAACTGTGCGCAGTGAGTGCTCCTGAATATTTAACCTCGTCAACTCCCCCGGGGCTGGGGAGGCTGCGGGGGGCACAGAGGGGACCCTGGAAAAGGGGACATGGGGACACTGGCGGAGGGGGAGGCTCTTTCTCCTCACCCTCCTCCCAGGTGGGTGCCTGAACATGGGTGGTTGTGCTAGGCTCCCTGACCCACAGCCATGCCTGTGTGGGGCAGGATGGCTCCCAAGCCTGGGTGACACTTGGGTTTGGGCTGGGACATCCCTCCCGAGCCTGTTCAGGTCCAGTTTTGGCAGCACTGGGGTGGGATTAAGCATGGGAATGCTGCTCAATCCCTGTCCATGCCTGTGCTGGGAGCCAGGGCTCTGCCAGATCCATCCCTGGGGACAGGGAGGGAGTCACCACGTCCCTGGGGGAAACGGTGACACCAGTGGCACTGCCATCCATCCAGGCAATCCTGTATTGGAGCATCTTCAGTTCCCAGCTGCGGGGCTGGCGTTTGGTACTGCCTGTGGTGCCTGTGTCCCTTGCTCTCCTGGTCCCACAGCAACCCCTGATGCCATATCCCGCGGTACCCCACAGTGCCCCACAGTCCCAAGTGATGCCCCACGAGGTACCCTCCATGCCGGGCTGCCCTGCAGCGCTGCGCCCCACTACCGTGCTGCATCGTGCCCGCTGCCCAGTGTCCTGTGCCCGGTGCCCGACGTGTGACAGCGCCCAATGTCCCTGCAGAGCTGCGCCTGCAGCAAGGCTCTGCTGCTCGCATCCACCCCGCAGGGCTTGTCCCCAGCAATGCACTGGCCCGTCATGAGATTAATTCTCGAGAAGGGGCTGTAATTACCTTCCATCTCCCCCTTCATAAATATGTAGAAATAAAAGCAGCGCACTCTGCCGAGCCCACCAACACTCGGCGGTGACCTTTCCGAAACAATATGTGCTGTGAGGCACATTCGCGCACCAGGCAAGCGTTGCCATGGCAAAGCGGGAGCACAGAAAACACACCGCAATTACGGGGGAAAAGCTCCCCAGCAGCACTGCGATGTTCACCGTGGAGCCACGCACCCACCTTTATTGATACGGCCTTTTGCGCAGTGTAAATGTCTCCGGGGTCTCACCTGCCTTGCGCCACCCGCTGGGTACCGTCACCTGCGGGGCCCAAGGAGGTGGGAGCTGGATGCTAAGGTGGGTGGTGGCCCTGTGAGGGAGCCTGTGAAGGAGCACAGCATCCTCATCCTGCCCAGCCGGGTCATCCGCAGACCCTCTCCTGCGTCGCTCAGCTCCATCCCCATCCTTGTCCAGCCCACGGCTTCCTGTCAGCTCACACTTTCTGTCCCCAGTTTCAACTCAGGGCAGTTGTCATTTCTGGTCCCTTCTCCCTCCTCTATGCTGGGGACACTTGCATTCTCCATACAGCTGTGGATATAGGAAGCATCCATACCCCCATTCCCCCATATAAACCCTCAACCCCTCCTTCCCACTCCCTCTCCCCTCTCCTCCATCCATCCCGGCTTTGCAGGGCATGTCAGCCCACTCAGGTGCCAGCGCTGAGGTCCCTGTCCTGTCCCTGTCCCTGTCCCCTGCCTGCCACCTCCCCCGGGTGCTGGAGGGATTTGCAGGCAGGACAGCGAGCGCATGGAGCATGAGCAGGTGGCTGCCGGCATGGCGCAGCACAAAATCAATCGCCTGCACTCACTCCCAGAGACGGATTTATACAGAGAACAAAAGGTCTAAAAATGTGCCAGCGCTCCCAGCCTTCTGGGAAAGCTCTTCATGCACAGCGAGCGGAGATGCTCGCCGGGCCTCCGGAGCCAGCTCGGAGGTACATGCCGCAGCGTGCCCCCCTCTCCTCCTGCCCTCCTCCCAACGCCCTGCTGATGTGCAGCTGCGCCAGCCTGACTTTCTGCCCCCTCACGCGTCCCCCTGCTCAGGCTGGCATCTCCCCAGGGCACCTCTGCTTCCTTTGGGGCTGCTCCCATGGGTGCTTCAGGTCCCGCTGACAGGCAAAGGCTGGTGTCCCCCTGCCAGGACTGGGGGCTGGCCAGAGCTGGCCGAGCTGACCTGGAGGGGGGGATTTCAAGGCCTCTCCCCCCAGCAGTGCTGCTGCAGGGTTGGGATGCTCTGTAACAACTCCCCTCCCTCACCACGCAGGCAATTCCCTTTTCTCACAAAATCCTGCTGCTGCAGCCCCAGGAGCAGCACAGGCAGTGGTGGTGCTGCAGAACACCAGGCAGGGTAACGCAGCAGATGATTTGCAGAGACACGCCGACTTTCCTGCGCCCACCCATAGGGACAGGACAGCACGGGGGCCATCGCCACCCCATCCCAGGGCTAACCGTAGCCAGAGCCGCTGGTGCCATGGGCTGTGCCGTGCTGCTGCTCGGCTCCGTGCCACCAGGGACACCAGCTGATGTCTTGCCTCGGGCAGAACAGCTCCAGTGCGGCGCCACGTCCCCGACATTATGCTTGACACACGGCTGGCAGGATCTTTTCACATGCTTTTCCGTCATCCCATAACATCTCCATCCTCTGCTGATCCAGGTGCTTATAGCGCACTCACCAAAGCATCGTTGATGGCCTTTTCAAAGAAGCCAAAGGAGAGAGTGCTGCCTGAACATGGGGGTCTGGGGCACCCCTGCCACCTGCATGGGATATCAGGGGTATCACAGCGTGTGCGGGCACCACTGTGGGTCTGGGGGCATTACTGTGTGTGCCCCTGTATCTGCACATCACCGGGAAATGACATGGGTGACATGGGGTGCGGCTGCATGTGCCACCGGCAGTGTGGCACAAGGCGAATGCCACCCTGTGTTTGTGTGAGTGTGCTGCAGGATTGACAAGCATTCCTATTAGCTATTTATTTAACCTTGTTTTGGAGGTGGGTGAATTCCCTTTGCAGTGATGCGAAGCCTTATTGCAGTCAACCCATAAATCAGGGAGTTTCACTCCTCTCAGATGCCAGAGGACTGCAATTAGCAGCTCTCCCACTCTGTGCCTGACCCTGCGCAGGATGCCGTCCGTGCACCAGGGAGGGGCATCAGGGTTGGCAGCAGCCTCCTGCACCCCAGGGGAAGCTGGAAGTAGCTACTGGGAGACACCCCCCCTCAAAATCCAGAGGCATGCACTGGAGGGGTGAAGCTGGGAAGAGCCCCTCGTTGCAGCACGCCGGAGGGCTGGCAAAGCCACGGCCAACCATGGGGCATGGGGTGGGGACGGGACAGCCCCAAGTGCTCCCTGCCCCAGTGCTACCCCCAGGTGTAGCCAATGCACCATGAAAAAATGGGGGGTGGTGTCTCCATTTGTGTTTTCTGAGCCACAATGGGAGCAGGGGAGATATTCTCCCCTGCGAAGAGCATCACTGTTCCCATGTGTGCAGGCAGCACTGGCCCCCCAGAAAAGGCGCGGCTCTCCATCCCAGCTGAGCCTCTGGCAGGCAGGCAGGGAAGCAGGCTCCTGTTTGGCACCTGTATCTGCCAAATCCAGCTTCCCAATGAGTCCAATTTTCCTTGCTGAAGAGGGAGATGGTGTTTCAGCAGAAAGACCCCTGTTAAGGAGCTGGAGCAAAAGGGGAGCTTGGGGACACGGCTGGCCAGCCCTGAAGGTGCCTGCGACAAAGCAGAGCCAAAGCCACAACAAGCTGGAGCACCCTGTCCCCATCATGTTGGCTTTGCAAAGCGAGAGGTGAGGCTCTCATGGAGAGCATCCAGGCTCAGCAAAATCCCCCCCTGCGCCTTGGGGAGGGGAAATGTGGAGGATTTCCCACTGGGAGGACACAGCTTCCCATCAGCCCTGCGGCAGGGATGCTGCCCAGGACATGGTGGGGTGTGTGGAAGGCACATCCAGGGTCTGCCACATGGTCCGTGCACTGCACCATGGATGGTGCACCACCCGGCAACTTCCTACCCCATCCCTGTGCTCAGGGTGGCAGTGCCAGGGCCACTCCTGGCAGCAAAACCTCCTCTTTGTGACACCCCAGGGACAAGGATGGCCACTACCACACGGCACGGCCAGAAGCAAACGGGCAATGGCCGGGGCAGGGAGCGGCATCTCGCTCACTGCCCGGGGCTGCCCCTCCGCTGCCTTCAGAGGGTGGCTCTGTTTCCAGCTCAGCAACCCACAGCGAGCTCCCATTTTCCACTTTGTTAGCCTTGCTGCTGGAGCGGCAGCTGGGCTGACAGTGCGGGGCATGGCTTCCCCAGCCAGCCAGCCAGCATGCAGCCGCGCGTGTCACAGCTCGCTGCGGAGCCCGGGGCCAATCGCCACCGCCACGGGATGAGGGCAGGAGGGGACCATGGCATGGCGAGCCATGAGATGCAGAAGAGATCCTTATCTGTGGATATGGGCTCATCCAGCCAGGCGTCACTCCAAGGATGGAAGAAACCTCTGGGTTGCACCGCAGCATCCTTTTCACCCCATGCCAGGAGGCTGAGCAGCGCGGGAGGCAAGGAGCAAGGCCAGTGGGCTCAGTAGGAGGTAGCATGGCTTGTCCCGGCCATGAGCCCTTCCCTGACACAGGGATGGGTGCAACGGGGCTGAGCTCTGTGCCCGCAAGGTGCTGAGCAGAGAGGGGGAGCCGGGGCTGGCGATCACGTCAGACTTCAAAGGGGAACATGGCGTAAATATTTCACCAGGCCTTTGCGCAGAGCAAAGAGGCAGCGGCAATTAGAGCCGGGCACGTCCACTTGGAGCCGAGAGGGGAAGGAGATCAAAGCTGCCCAGCAGGAGCCCGGCCAGGAGCTCGTCCTGACCTGGGCACAGCCTGTGCCCTCCTTCAGCCCATCTGTCCCGGGGCTGGCACAGTCTGCCCACAGCTGGGGACACCCAGGAGCTGCAGCTGGTATCCCCCAACCCCACCAGGAGCTGCTGCCCAGCTGAGCACCCACGGGTGGGCTGCTTGAACCTGTCCCCTTGCAGCACTCTGCTCCTCCTCCTGCCCTGCTTTGCACCCACGCAGCCATCGTCCCAGCCTGGAGGGGTGGCAGGTCCCACAGACAGACAGGGTCACTACAACGTGCACTGACCCTGAGCCCTGCAAACAGGGTACTGTAGGGCAGAGGGTGGCACAGGGAGTCGGGAGCTGCTGCGCTGGGAGAGGCAGCGCTGCCGCCTGTGCTGCCGTTCGTGCCCCCAAATTAAATGGAATAATTCATTTGCTTTGGCTTCAAAAAGGCGTTTGCTGGAAGTGCTGTGAAGCGTACATGGGCCCTGCTGCTGCGCTGTTTCCTGGCACGGCTGGCACAGACAGGAGGGGTGTCACCAGGAGACAGCCTCTTGGCCTCTGGACACTAAGGGACTGTCCCCAGGAGGGCAGTGGGGCTCAGTGGGGATGTGGGGCTGCCCCCCAATGCCCCATCCCCAGGCCTGCCCGGGACAGAGGGACAAGGGGAGAGCACCCTGTGTGCCAGCAGCTTGTTCTGCCCGTCCCCATGACCACGAAGGGCTGGGAGGTGACAACAGCCATTACACAGGCTTCCATTCCGGTATTCTCAGTAACAATACAAAGCTCTTGGGTCCCTCATCTTCTTGGTCAGGAGGAGAGGGGTCAGGGTCCCAGCAGTGCTCCGAGACATGCTGAGCCACACCGCCACATGACGCTGCTGCACAGTCCTACCAGCAAAAGGGCTGTGGCCAAGGTGTGAGGTCACTCTTGGTGGCACCCACATCCTTGGTGGTACACTTGTCCAGCAGCCCTGGAGTGCACAAGCTCCCCCTGGCACCAGTGACACAGTGCCAACAGGGCTGCTGAGTGCCCTCGGTGCCACCACGCTCCCCCCATCCCACTGCTCCTGTGGTTCTCCCGTGGGGTCTCAAGTGATGAAGCCAGAAGGTGGGTGGTATGGGAGGAGCAGGGTGGGCAGAGGGTGCTGGGGGCAGTGGCAGGGTGACAGGGGCTGTGCGTGCACACATCTTTGTGTGGGCAGGTGTTTCCAGGGGTGCTGTGTGTGTGCACACTGGGGCTGTGGTGTGCACGGCAGGGCTGTGTGTGTGCAAGGGGGCTGTATGTGCAGTGGGGCTGTGTGTGCAGCACACGCAGTGGGGTGTGTGCCACCACTGGGCCAGGTAGCAGCGCCAGGGGACAGCAGACCCCCGTGGGCAGGGGGGGCTGTGCTGGGGACCCTGATTTCTGAGCCCTCCCTTACTCCCAGGGGTGGGTTACAGCAGCCCCTGGTAGCCAACTGCAACCCCTGAGCTCCAGCCCCCTCGGGTTTTGGCTCTCCTTTAAAATATGCTCCAGATCTAGTGATGCTGCTGAGATGGTCAGAGCAGAACTGGGCTCCCCACTGAGGCACCCAGCCCTTCCCGGGGCACCCATGCTCCTCAGCATCCATGCCACAGGGGGGTCCTGCTCAATGGGGACCACAAGCTAGTGGAGGGAGAGTAGCACTCTGCAATATGCCATGGTCCCAGTGAACAGGGAACTGGGATGAGTGTCCTCCCAGGGCGGTGGGTGCAGGAGCGGGGACCCCCAGCACCCTGCCCTACAGGACAGGGAAGGGATGCAGCCTCCAGAGAATTATCCTGGGAGCAGAGACTTGAAGCCGGAGGCAGGTTTTTCATCACCAGTCCCGGCAGCACACGCCGTGCCGAGCGATGGGGGTCCCGTGCCCTCCCCCCTCGCCCTGAACAGGTTTCGCTCGCCAGCACAGCTGCCACATCCAGATGTTACTGGTATTGAGGGAGGCAGGCTGCTCAGCCCACAGCTGCTCCCTGCTTCGCTTGCAATTGCTTTGGAAATATTGTGTGTGCTCAGCTCTTTAGAGCTAATCTCCATCCTGCAGCCGGGGCTGGGGGAGCTGCCCACTCCAGCCCAGCCGGTGGGGAAGCTGGGGAAGGGGAGGGGACCCCACCAGGAGCCCCCTGCGTGGGGCAGGGCCGAGGCGGCCCCAATGCTGCAGCGAGAGGTGGGCTGGGTACCACCTCAGCGATTTCTTCCCGCTTGATTGGGGTCATTAATCCCGCGCTCTCCGCCAACCTGACAGAGTCTGTAAGTGTCAGCGTGTGAGCGATCCGCTCGCTCGGCACCATCCATCAGGCCCCTGGCAAACGCCGTGCGACACCCCCTCCCTGATTTATCTGAGGCCAATGGAGTCATGAAAAACAGCTGGTAAATCCTTCCCCATCAACCGGCTGATTATTAATGCAGCCAAGTGTGGAGGCAGCGAGCGATGTGGAGAGACAGGCATGGCCAGTGCTGGTGAAAGGCAGCATATGGCCCAGTCCGGCTGCCCCCGTGGTGAGGAACCCATCTGCTCCCTGCCGTGGCCACAGCCGAGCCCTGCCTGCCCTCGTGCACGCCAGCAGCAATGCGGCAGCTGCAGAAGTGCCCCATGCTCCTGCCTGCACCCACAACTCCCAGCTTGGATGTGCAGGACACCCTCTGCCCTGGGCTCAGCACCCCTAGGAAGAGTAAAATGGGCAAAATCTCCCATGGTTTGGGGGCAGCTGGCACAAAAGGGCGCCGGGGCTTTTCCAAGGTGAGGACAGGCACATGATGCTTTGATGCAGGGGCAAGTGGTTGCCCAAAGGAAGGAGGGAGAAGCCAGCACCAGCGCTACTGGCAGTTGTAGAGCGGGACCAGGTGCTGAGTGAAGGCGCAGAGCCCCAGCCATGGCCCGGTGACACTGGCTGCGGCATCGGGACATGCACAGCCCCTGTGCACGAGTGCAGGATGCTCTAGTCCCTCCAGCCCGCGCAGCCCATTACAACCTCCCTGCACTGCCCCACGGAGGCAGCACAGCCCAGGGGCACCCAAACCTGTTGGGCACCAGCATTGTGGCCACCACGAAGATGCAGAACCTGCTGCCTGCACCCCTCACGGGGGCCATATCCCCACTCACATCCCACCCCCTGCAAAAAAGCATCCCCCAGGGCCAGGAAAGCCACTCGCCAGCTTTTACAGCCCCCAGACCCCGCTATTGCATCCCACACACCAGGGGCCCAGCGTGCTTCTCATGCCCTGCAAAGCTGCCGTGCCCTCTGCATTGACGTAACGGCTCGGGGAAAAAAAAATAAAAAATAAATGAATTGTGTGAGTGGGCTGGAAGGAAGCTAGAAGCAGCATTTTTGTGGTTGTGTGCCGAGCAGGTGCAGCTGACAATTAGCTATCTCTTCCCAGCCTCTTCATTTAGTTCCTCAAGGTTATTTTGAAAATTGAATATTCAATTAATGAAAGAGTGGCTTTTGGTGCTCCCTTCCCCGGGGTGGAGGCACCCTCAGGGACAGCTCAGGAGGGGAGTGAAGGAGGAAGAAGCACATCCTCCTCCTCATCACGGCCTCCTCCCCTTCATCCCCCTCCTCAGCCACATTTCGAGCACTCTGAGCCCCAGATTTGCGCTGAGAAGATGAAGCGGCAGAAGTCGTCATGGTGGAAAGTAGGTGACGTTGAATCATGTTTGAGCCTGTCGCGGAAGACGTCGTGCTCCCTTTGCCGGTGAGCCTCCCCTTCGAAACCCAGCCTGCAAAAAGCCCCACACCCCGTCCACCCCCCTGCAGCATCACCCCAGCCCACCCAGTCCCCAGCGCCATGGGGCTGCATGGGAGGGAGGGGGCAGCTCCTCCCCTCCCTCCAGCACACCCTCTCTCCCTCCCTCCCTTATCTGTTTTATTTTCTTTTCTGCTGCTTAAAATACCATGCGATGATGAGCCCAGATTGCTTGGAAACTGCTTCTCCACTTGGTCTTGTTCCCCAGCGCCTTGCCAGTGCCCAGAGCAATGCTCTCTTCCGCCAGCAAACATTCTTCCCGGCCAATATGCTCATGTGGGGTCACCTGGTGGTACCCTCACAACCCACTGATGGAGTAGAAGGTCATGGAATCATAGAATGGTTTGCATTGGAAGGGACCTTAAAGCCCATTCAGTCCCACCCTGTGCCCTGGGCAGGGACACCTCCCACCAGACCAGGTTGCTCCAAGCCCTGTCCAACCTGGCCTTGAACACCTCCAGGGATGGGGCAGCCACAGCTTCTCTGGGCAACCTTGGCCAGGGGCTCACCACCTTCATAGGAAAGAATCCCCACCATGGGATCCAGGAGTGCTGACCTGATCCCACACCATTCCCAGCTTCCTTTATTTTAAATGATGAGCCCTGCACTGCTAGCAAGTCATCAGCATCATGCTTGGACCAGTGGTCCCCATTTTTGGTCCTTTTCACTGCTGGATTCAGAAAAAAAGCCTCAAAGCCCAGCTGGAGAGCAGGGACGCAAGCTCTCCCACAGCCCAGGGTGTGCCAGAGGGGACACTGAGTCACAGAGCCCAGTGCCTGGAGCCAGCTGCAGCCCAGAGGCAGCAAACAGGCAGCGTTTGCCCCAGGGAAGTGGCTGCAGCAGATTGCCAAGATGGCTGGAGCAGGTGGCGGCAGCATGGGACACCTTGCCGTGGTGATGGACGAGTGCTGGCTCAGACCTCTGCTTCCTCAGCTCTTTGTGGAGAAGGGATGATGGGAGAGGGCTGGGAGATTTATAACAAAATATCGCTTGGTGTGTGCTCGGTGGGTCCCAGAACTGCTGCATGGACCCTTTGCAAGGTGCTCGGCAAGGGCAGGAGCCCCAGTCCCCTCTTTGCTGACCTGCAGGTGCTCTCCTGCAAGGTGCCTTCCAGCAAAGTCCCCATAGCTGTGTGACACCTGGCCCTGGGGACAACACATGGCCCCATGCCGAGAGCTGTGTTCCCTCTGCGAGCCGAGCAGAGCTCACTATGGCAGCGGGACCCCTCCAATGCAGCTTTTCCAGAGCCTCTCCACTCATCCCAGCCCAGAGCACTCACTGGAAGAAGGATTTTGTTTGGGAGATGCTGCTGTACGTCCTGTCCTCTGCCTACCCCTTTTTCCACCCCAAACCACACAGGGCCATAGCTCTGGGAGGGGACATTTTAGGTTACCAAGGGGTGTATTGCCCCCCTTGGATTAGGGATGACTTGCGCTGCGGGAATGCTCTGGGATGCACAGGGTCAACCTCCCAGCTCAGGGTTCATCCCAGAGCTCCTCTCCTCTCGCTCTTGTCCCCCCCTGCTCCATTTCCTGTTCCCAAAGCCACACTTACATCTTCCTTATTATCCTCCTCCCCGCGCTATCTGGGTCACCCTCCCCTGCCATTACCCCAGATAATTGCGAGCTGAGCGGAGGCCACAGGCAGCAACCTGGCAGGCAGCACCTGCGTCGTCACCCCAGCACAGGGGAATGCACCGCCTCCGTGGACATCTCCTCTGCCTTTCTCACCCCCTGGTCCCCTGGTCCCTCAAACCCACGCCGTTCCTCCACTCTTGGGAAAGGCAGGCAAGCTGGCGGGGCTGCAGGCAGGGGAAGCCTGAATCGCTGGGCAAAATCACCCTGAAGGGGACTGGGGTCGCCCCGCTCGCACTGCCCCATGCAGTGAGGCATATTCACTAAGTGAGGAAAAACCTTGGAAGATATCTTTGGGGAATGGTCCTCGCCGCAAAGCTCCGGTTTCTAGGCGAGAAATAGCTGCACCTCAAGGCAGGAGGGCTCTCAGCCCAGCGCTGCCTGCGTTGGTCTCACGGGCACGAACAGATTCAAGCCTCATCCAGAAAAAAAAAAAATTAAATGGCACCATCTGGCACTGGGAAAGCTCTTCCCCCTCCTGCCAGCGGGGACAGGGTAATCCGGGACGGGAACCAGGCCATGCTGCGGGAGCGGGCCACCAGCCTGTGTACAGCTGTGGCCGGGCATCCCCCTGCCCGCAGACTGGGTGGGCAGAGGGGAAGACCCCCACCATGGCCAAGGCAGGGTCTGGGCTCCCCAGAGGCTGGCATGGTCCCATCAGGTCCCAGCACATCCCAAGCGGCAGAGCTGGACACAGCTCCTCCCCGCAGGGACAAGGCCAAGCTTTTTTTATACATAATTATGTCTCCGAAACTGGCCCAGCCTCCTCCCAAAGCAGGTTTTAGCTTGGAAACGTGGAAATTTAGCTCCCACGTGGAAACTCAAGCTGTCTGGTCTGCCCAGGGACCCCATCCCGCTCCCCTCTCCTGCCCAGCTGGGATGCTCCAAATCCTGGACAAGGCAGGAGATGGAATATCCTGCATCCCAGCCTCTGTGAGCAGGGGAAGGGGCAGGATGCTGGGATTTTGGTCCTTCCTCTAAAGGTTTAGTAGAAATGAAGTTAAATAAAGGATAAGAGGAAAAGCATCGAGCCCCGGTTGGACTTTCCCATCAGGTGCGGATGGGATGGGATTCTGTGCGATGGGACTGCTCTGCCCCAGCTGCCCGCTCTGCCCCAGAGCTGCCTGCTTTTCCCCTGCCTGCATTTCCCCTGCCTGCGTTTCCCCAGTGAAGTGGTGGGGAGGAGGCGCCTGCTCTCTGCAATGGCATCAGGGTGGCTGCCTCCGCAGGAATGCAAAACCATCAATTAGGAAATAACTGCCTCGCCTGTCCTTGTTAATCCCCTCCTCTCCGGGCTGTTATTTATTATTTATGGCGAAGGCGCCCTGGGATGCGCTATCAGAGGGACGCCTGACAGGCTCAATCTGTACCGTACAATTACATCCTCCTTGCCAGCTGGGGAAGCCCTTTCTCCGCTCCCACCACCCTGCTCTATTCCACATCCCCCGCAGGACCAGAGCTGGGGGTACCAGGCCCCCCCCTTGCCCTACCATTGATGACCAACCCCACCATCCCCATGGGTACAGGACACCCCCTTGGCCCCATACTGAGGATGTCCCCCCATGTAGGGCAGACACGGGGCCACACCGGCCCCTTAGGTGCTGGGCATGGGCAGTTCACCCACCCTTCTCCCTTTGCCCCCCATCTCGGGCATGACGCTTTGCCATGGGCACAACAGCATCCCAGAGAGAGCCACGGGATGAAGCTGCCCCACTCATCCCCTCTTGCCCATCTGTTGGTGAGCACGGGCGGCAGCCAGCCTGGAGGAGGGCCCAGGCGAGCTGCTGCGGAGGCATTAGCTGAGCCTGGGATTAACATCCACCAGCGAAAAAATAACTCCATCCAAGCTGCATCTGTTCTGGGGGCCTCGTGTGCAGCACGAATCGAAGCGCGGGCTCCCCTGGGAGCCCTGGGGATGTGTGTGCTGCAGCCGCATCAGCTCTTTGCAACGGCTGCTAATATCTTGGCTAACAAGCTCCCAGCTGAATGTGTCCTACGCACACCTGAGGATGGAGCCGGCCTCCTTCTCTTCCTCCCTGCCCTTCTCCCAGCTGCTCCCATCTCCTGCCAGTGCCATCACCTCCTCCAGCCACCCCATGTGGGGACAAGTGCTGGGCCATGGGGTCTGTGTGGGAATCACTTGGGGACATGCGGGCATGACGAGGAGGTATGCGGGGGCTCGGAGGCTGGGCAGGCATCCCAGGGTGTTGCATTGGCACGCAGGGATGTGGCAGGAGATTTGCAGGTTGGTATCTTATAGGGCCAGGTGGGGTTTGGGGGCTGCGATGGGGCTTGGGGGCTCATTCCTGAGCTTTGTGATGACCCCCACACACACACAATCCCCCACGAATGTAGGAGATGTGTGCCCTCCATGCTGGAGTGCCAGGACAGTGCTGGCACTGGTGGCATGCAGAGAGGGCACTCAGGGGTACCCACACATACCTGCAGCAAGTGGATGTCCCCAGTGCACACAGGGTCCCCGTGCCATGCGCTGGTGGTGCATCACGAGGCGGTGTGTGGGATCAGCTGGATGCCCTGCGCATACGTGTGTGCAGGTGTGTCTTCCAACTCCTGGGAGACACCCTGGGGAGCTGCTGGCATCCCATGGCTCACAAAATCCTGGGGGCACCAGCCACCTGCAGTAACCCTGGTCCCCAGAGGGGTTGTGGGGTGTCTTTTGGGGGTGCGTAGGGGAGTGTCTGGCACATTATTTGCCTCCTGGAGCTGTTAAGTTCCGGTTCATCTGCGGTTTTGCACTCCCAGCTTTGACCAACAGTGATTTGTGCTTCCAGGAAAAGGCAGTGCCCCTGGAGCCTGGGCCATCTGCGTGGGCAAAGGCTGCGGCTCCAGCTGCAGTGGGCACTGCAGGCCAGCATTTTAATAACAGGCTGAGGATAACAGGGATATAAATAGCCCCCGGTACTGCCTCCCACTCTCCAGTCTGTGGGGAAATGGCGCCTTGCCACCCCAGCCCAGATGGTTATTTTTAGGCTGTCACCTCCTTGCTTCTCTTGGACGTGGCTTTTATAAATAGCCGGTGCCTCTGAGCGGCTCCAGTGTCAGGCAGGAGCTCGATGTGCCCATGCCCAGCAGAGCTGGGAAAGACCCTGCCTCACCTGCCCAGCCCTGCCTGCTCGCTGCCCTCAGCCTTGCCTCCTCTTCCTCTGGGCGTGAGCAGCAGGGATAGAGCCTTATCCCACCACCCAGCCCTCCCTGCCAGTCCCCAGGGCTTGGGCACAGATTTGCCCACTCCCTGTGGTCACCTGGGTGCTTCAGATGCTGTCCCCCTACCTGGAGCTCCCGGCTGTTGCCCCCACATCCTTCTGGCTCATGTCCCAACACCTTTCCCAGCCCTGCTCCCTGTCCTCTGCTCCTGGCCTCCCCGAACCCCATCCCTGCGCTCCAGCTCCTCACCAAGTCTAGTCCTTCCTCTACTGCAGCTTTGCCCCTTCCCCAGGGCCTGAAGCATCCTCAGGACCCCCTGGTCTTCCTCCTCCTCTTGTTCTCCAACTTATTTTAGCAGCCATACCTCCCCAGGCGCCCCTTGCCTGGCAGCATCTCCCCAGCACCAGTTTGCCCAGTGTCGTCTCTCTGCGGCCGTAAGCGCTGCAGAGTGGTGGCCACGGTGCCGTAATTAGCCAGGTACAGCAGGAACACACTTGCAGCCTGACAGCTCTTCTGGAGTCGAATGGGAGCCAATTAATCTAATTAAAGTGGCCACTGGCTCATTATCCCTGCACAGTTCACAAGGCTATGAAGGCGCCCCATCCTCGCTCTGTCCCTGCCTGCCAGCTGCTCGGGTGGGTGCATACGGATGGGCATGGAAAACCACGGCTCCCTCTTTCCATGGATCCGAGGTGCTCAGGGCGCTGCTTTGGGATGAATAAGGGGGCACAAGATCTTGGTGCCCATGGTGTGGTGAGTCTGCTCCGCGCATCAGGCACCTGGATGTGCCAAAACGTGGTTAGGGTGCCAGTGGTACCCGCGGGAGCGGGATGCAAGGGGAGGCCCGCCAAGGATGCCATGGCTACGGGATTTGTATGCCATGAGGCTGCAGTGCCAGCCGTGTCACCAGCCCTGGCACCCGTTGGTGGAGCCTGGCGCCGCGCCATGTCCTGGTGAGGAAGGGTTTTGTTTCCCGGTGCCGGAGCAGGTCCTGCCGGGCAGCGCAGCAGCATCCTGCGAACTAATTATGAGGCAGGCCGAGGAGGAGGTCTGTCTGCACAGGTGTCTGTCAGCAGGGCGCTGGCACTCACGTCACCTAATTAGACACCCTGCCAGCCTTTAATGAGAACAAATGAGAGGCCAGCCAGTGTGGGGCTGGGCCGTGGCATCCGGACCCTGTCCCGCACTCTGGCTCTGGCCCAGTGCCCTCGGAGAGCTGGTGGCCACTCTCATCTGGGCATGAGGGGGGGGCTGAAGTGGCTCAGCCCCCCATGTCGGGGAGCCCTGGCATCAGGGCAGTGCTTTCCCACCCCACCATGCCACTGTAAAGCATCCTGCATCCCACAGGGCACGGGGTACCAGTCTCCTGGCAGCCCCTGAGCCATCCCCATTCCCTTGTCCCTTCACCAAGCCCTTTGGGGAGCTGGGTCTTGGGGCTCCATCACGGCAGGGGGGGTCCTGCCATATCTACCATCTCCCCCATAGCTTGTCTCACTGCAAAGAGGAGAGCTTGGCCCCAGGTGGATCTGCCCGCATAGGCTGAGCCTCCAGTTATGAGCCTCCAGTTATCAGCTTGATAGCTGCCAGTGCCCCATGGGGCATCCCACGGCACGCAGAGTGATGCCCCCCTGCCCTCACCCTGGCAGCACCGATCCAGCTGCACCACGGGGCTCAAAAGCAACACACTGCCCTTGGGATCCCCATGTGGCCCTTCCATGGTTCCCTGTAGTCTAAAGGCAAACAGAGCAGCATCCTGTGTTGACCACGCAGTGGTCCTCAGCAGCACGTGCCTGCGTCTCGAGCCTTGGGAACAGGCAGGGTCCCTTGTTGGTGCAGGGAGCCGGGTGGGCAGGGTGGCCAGGACAATTTGGGAGCCTCATGCGTGCTCCAAAAAACCTCAGTGAGGCTTGAAGAGGGGCTGCAGGAGAAGATCTCGGGACACATGTGCCTCCGGAGAGTGAAGTTTAACCCAACAGCGGGACCTCAGGTGAGTCTGGAGGCTGCAAGGGGGCTGAGCAAGCTGGGAACAAGGTGCAGGAGAGCAGGGTGATGGGCGAGGATGGTGCTGCTGGGACACAGTGCTGAAGCCCCAGTTATAAACTCCTTCTGCAAGTAGATTGGCAGACCAGCAGGCGCTGGGGCATCATGACAGGCATGTGTGCCCAGCCTGGGAAATGGGGAAGGGGGGTGGCAAGCCCCCACACCGCACGCCAGCTCTGCATCAGCCCTATAAATAAACACAGCCCCACACTGCGGCACATGCCGGGATGCTGCAGGGATGCAATTGTGCGCGGCTCCCGGCAGGCAGCGGGGAATAACGGGACAAGACCAAGCAGGGGGAAATGCCTTGTGGGTGTTAGGAAATGTCACCTGGCAAAGGAGCCATCGGGGAGGGCGGCGGGTCGCCCCCCATGAGCCGGACACTGGCAGGGCTGGAGTGGCCCTGGAGCCCCCAGGAAGAAGGTGTCTGGAGTGACACAACACCTGCGCAGTCTGGAGGGGAAGATGTGCCATTAAGGGATGTGCACGCCTCCGCACCCCTACTGTACACACACACCTCTCCATCCCTGCATGCAAACTGCCCTTTCCCCCCCGGCATTCACCTCTTCGTCTCGGCATGCCCCCCCCACGCACACGCACCTTCACTTCTCCGGTGTCCCATGCACACATGCCTCCATCCCTCCTTCTGCACACGTCTTAGCCCCTGTGCACCCTTGCAGGCACACGTCTCCCTCCTCCCTGTCTGCATCCCCACCAAAAATCACCCTCGCAGCACCTGGGGCTGGCATCCCGCATCTCCATGTCCCCGGGGGTGGAGAAGGATGGCCGCATCCATGCCACCACAGCTCTGCCAGCCCAGCTTCTCCCGGCAGGCTGCCGTCACGCCGCGGCTTAGAGAGGTTTAAGGGAAAGGTGGGGGGGTGACGGATGTGCCAGGTCTCGGAGGCCAAGGCCAACCCCAGCAACACCAGGCAGGGGGTGGTGGGATTTGCTGGAGTGCCGGGGAATTTCCCTGGTGCTCTGCTCCTCCCTCTCATTTTCACGGCGGGGTCCGAGGGGTTGATGGGCAGGTTGATGTTGCTGGTGCGGCTCCCCTTCGCTCTGCTGGTGATGCTCACCCGCCTCCCAGTCCACCCAGCATGTGTCTGATTGTTCGCAGGAGGAGGTGGATGCAGAGCTAAGGGGCTTTGCTGGGGATTTTTGCAACCCTTGGGGGTTGGAGGGTGGAGGAGGATGGAGGCAGCTGAGGACAGGGATGCTGCAGCCAGGCGGGTCCCCTCCAGCCGGCCATGGACCAGATGCCAGGGGGCCACACCAGCTGGCACTGCCAGCGGGGCAGAGGTGTGGGGCAAGTGGCGGTCCCGCATCCTCAGCACCCCTCCAAGCCCTTTCTGGGAAGGCCGGGTCCTGGCCTGCAGGGATGATGGAGCAGATGATGCTCCTGGTCTGAGGCGAAAGGCAGAGCGGAGTTGCCATGGAGACCGGCTATGTCATTTTAAGGAGGCACGGAGGCATTCGCACCCATCCCTCTCCAGCAATGGGAGGCAGAGGGAGCGGGGCTGGGGGGGGGGGACCAGCATGCCCTTCAACCCCAGGGGGGTTCGCTGGTCCCCAGCAGTGCCACCCCATGCGGGAGCCAGCAGCCAGGCTGCAGGCAGGGCTGCCTGCCCAGGGCGTTCCGGGAGGGGGGGGTAAACATCCCTCGGGGACAGCTGGGAGGAACTGGTGGCACTGGGGCAGAGTTACTCTGCTGCCAGCCCGGCCTGGGCAGGTGATAGGGAACAGCGTGCAAGGAGCAGAGGTCAATACGTGCTCCCCCCCCGCCATTTTCCTGAGATTGTCCCATGTGCTGGGGAGGGGCTGCGAGTGCCGACCGAGGGGCTGGGGTGAGGTTCGGGATGAAAGCAGTAATATCCTGGCTTTCTGGATAATTTAAGCTTTAATTAAAATGAGACTTTACGTATTAGCAGCCCCCCCCACACACACACACTGCTTCCTGGGAGTGGGAGCGCACTGCTGCTCGGCCTCCCGGTGCCTGCGGGCAGCTCTGGTGCCCCTGCTGGAGTCCCCTCTGCACCACCACAGCCCCACGGAGGCAGAAATTATAGGGGTGTGTGTGGATTAAATATAGCAGCACCTCCAATGGGAAAAAGAAGCCCTAAATATGGAGGCAAATAAACGGATGCAAAGATGCCCCCTCTGTCCCCATTTTCCCAGCCTGGGAGGATGTTTGAGCGTGCTCTGGTCCCATGGGGCAGCAATGGGGATGGGGGTCGCTGGGTGTTTGCTGTAGGTCCCCTTGGCCCGCTGTCCCACGGCTCTTTGCAGGGTCCCCCTGCAGCGCTGGCAGACCCAGGTCGAGCAGCTCCAGCGATGCTGCCAGCTCTCCCTGGGGCTGTCGCGCTGCTCAGCGCTGTCACCATTCAGACGGGACTGGATGAAAACCGGCGTAGCTGCACCGGTAAGTCCTTGCCTGGGAGGATGACAGGTGCCGAGGTGGCTGCCAGTGCTGCGGGCCAGGGTGTCCAGGGCAGGGGTCTGTAGCAATGCTGGGGGGGGCACGGGACATGTCAGTGCATGCTGCCTGCGCGGGAGGCGGCCAAGCCTGTAAGCTGCAAACAGAAATGATGCCTTGACGGGTGTGGGGAGGAAGGAGGGCGGCTGGCTCCGGCAAGGCTCAGAGAGAGGTGCTGACACTGTCCTGGGGGTCTCACTCCCCTGGCAGATGCTTGCCCAGAGCAAGGGGATGTGGAGCTGGAGCGAGGGGCCATGCACTGCGCACAGTGTGAGATGCGTACGCACAGTGTGTGCAGCGGGAGCCGCCTCCTCCCACCAGGCAGGTGCACAGTGAAGGGGTGCGGCTGTGCAGAGTGCATGGGAGAAGTGGGCACACCAAGCGTGTGAGGCGCGTGCCATCAGGCCTGGGGTGAGTGTCATCGGCCGTGCCGTGTGTGCAGTATGAGCTGCGGGTGCAGTCCGCACATGTTGTGACATGTGGTGTGTATGTGATGAGCTGCAAGTCTCTGTGTGGCAGCGTGCAATGCGAGGTGTGTGGATGCAGTGCACGCTCACTGCAGGAGGTGTGAGCGGTGCAGGGCATGGGCTCGATGATCTGAAAGGTCCCTTTCAGGCAGTTCTATGATTTTATGTGTGCATGCAGTGCACACTCACTATGGGAGGTTTGAGCCGTGCAGCGCATGGACTACAAGATCTGAAAGGTCCCTTTCCAACCCAGGCAATTCTAGGATTCTATGTATGCATCCAGTGCACGCTCACTATGGGAGATGTGAGCAGTGCAGTGCGGTACGCCATGCGAGGTGCATGGATGCAGCGCACGCTCATTGCAGGAGGTGTGAGCAGTGCAGTGCAGGGAGATGCGTGCATGCAGTGCATGCTCACTGTGGGATGTGAGAGCTGTGCAGTGTGGTGAGATGTGTGCATGCAGTGCACACACACCATGGGAGGTATGAGCAGTGCAGCGCAGGAAGATGCATGGATGCAGTGCACAAACACCATGGGAGGTGTGAGCCGTGCAGTGCAGGGAGATGTGTGCATGTAGTGCACATTCACTGCAGGAGGTGTGAGCAGTGCAGTGCAGTGCAGTACACCATGTGAGGTTATGGATGCGTGAACTGGGCAAGAGGAATGCAGCGTGCAGCTGCATGCCCAAGGCCAAGCAGCAGACTGTGGTGGCCAGGGATGCATGGAGCAGGATTGAAGTGTTGGCACCCCAGGGATCCTGGGCTAGATCCAAACGGGCCCCAGCTGCTATAGGCATCTCCCAAAACCTTAGGGAGTTCTTCCCCCCGCTGCTGGAGCCTGGCACACGCCCACAGTCGCCTGGCCGGGCAGGAGCATCTCCTCCTGCCATGCCTGCCAAGACTCCCACTCTCGAGATTCTACGACAGGAGAAAAGGGAACAAAAATTCACGTTTTCACATTTAGCTTCCTTTGTACTCAGCTAATTAGCGCCTGAGTCTGGTGATGTCATTAAAGCAGCACTAAGTCTTTATTGGGGTAATTTAATTTTCCCTTTCATATCAGGATGATTTCCTTTGTTGGGGTAGGTGTTGGGGAGGGGGAAGGGCCCGTGCAGACAATTGCTATTGTCAGGATAAATAATTCCCCAGTGGATTGACAAGGGGGGAGGTGGGCTGGGGGGGGATGGGAGCTGTCACTCAGCTGGGTGGCAGCAGGAGCTGGCCAGTCCCCGGGGAGTTGGATGCCTTGGGGTGCCTCTCCCCATGCCGGGTGGGCTCCCCCCGGGCCAGCCAGGCACCTGCCTTGGCCCCTTTCCACCTGCCAGCACCGTGGCAGCCTCCGCATNGGGGGGTGTGTTCTCCGGTATAGCTCCCCTGCTTCTCCCACCCCATCACCATCCCTAGTGCCGGGGAGAGGAGGGAAGCAGATTGTAGTGGGGTAAAAGGAGCATTTCTGAGCCACCGGAGACCCCATGGGTAGAAACCCACTGGAGACACACGGGGCTCTGCATGTGGCTAGGACGTGCAGGGGAGCAGGGACCTGCCAGGGCTGGCATAGACCAGGAGGAACCCTTGGGGGTGAAGGTGACCCCAGCTTGGGGGGTGTCCCGAGTGGCATTCCTGCACTTGGAATGGTGGAACTGGGCTCAGCAAATATCCCCCCCTCTCCAGGCTCTGCATGCCATGAGGTGATGCTTGAGCACTCACTGCCACAGCAAACTTGGCACAAGGAGGGTGTGGCCTCCATGGGGCAACATGCGAGACCCGGTGCTTGGGGTAAGAGAGGGGCAGGAGGCTGTTCAGATTGCACCTCCTTGGGACACCCACTCAGACAAGTCTCCAGCCCCTTTCCCAACCCTGTCTTCTCCTGTCCCACGCCTCCCCTCAGCCCCTTGGCTCACCCTGCCCCAGGAGGGATGCCAAACACAGTATGAAAGGCGAAGGAGATGTCCCATGGGATCAGAGCCCCTGAGGACAGGCTCTCTCAGTCCCCACCAAGCATCACTGGCAGCAGGTCTCCATCCCACCCCTGCCCCGCTATGCTCATCATCTCCCAGCCCTCCAGAGCACAGGAAGCAACTGGGAGAGGAGAGCTGTTGACATGTGCCACCATTCAAGTCATGATGTCCCCAGGAGCTTGGGCACAACCCATGGTAAGGCTCCAAAGGGGTGATGAGTGGGGCAGGCTGACCCTGGTGCAGGGGTGCACGTCTTGCCCAGGCAGAGCTGGTGGATGTGGTGTCCTGGTCCAGGAGAGCATCACCAGGGTGGGAAGCGGTGGCTGGTGTGATCCCAAAGCCCCAACTCATCAGATCTAACTCTCCAGACACTTCCAGAGGAGCCATCCTTCCCCAAAAACAGGAAGGGATGCGCCCAAGGAGAGCGCAACTGGAGGGAGCTGTTTTCCACTCACCCCCGGGTCCATCACCAGAAGGAACCAGCCCTTCTGGAGCCCACCCTGCAAGTCCCACCTTCCCCAAAGCCCCTCAAGCACTGCTGCTGGCTTGGGTGCGGACCAGGAGGAGGGGGAGAAGGGCTGCAGAGGGGAACGTCACACCCGAAGCGCAAACACCAGCTTGTTGGTAATTAGCAAATGTTTCAAGAGGAATGATGAGAAGCCAGTGACAGGCGGGCGGGTTTCTATTAAAAGCTGCCACGTGTGATCCTTCTCCAAGCCTGCTGGCCCCTCCTTACCTGGCACAGGGGAAATCAGATGCAAACTTGACATTAATGCAGCGTTCAGGGGCAAGATTTAATTGCAGCCGTGGCAGGAGCGGCGGAGCCGGGGGGATGGCGGTGGGGCCCAGGTAGCAGGATGATGGGCATCCTCACCTTCGCCACCAGGAAAGGAGCCGCCCGGTGCCTTTGGGTGCTCTTCTCCCCACCATCCTCCTCCCTGACCTTCTCACAGAGGGCGTTGAGTCACAAGGTGCGCTGAAGAGCGCACTCGGCACCCCGCGTGTCTCCACAAGCAGAGGCACTTGCTTAAATGTTAAGGGCTTGTTTGCATCCAGCGGAAGGGAAGCAGGAGCTGAGCCCCAGCTTGCCAATTGCTCCTCCGTGCCTTCCGGAGCCAAGGGGCCAGACAAGTGCTCCTCCACGCAGGGAAGCATCCTCGAGTGATTCCTCCATGCGCTCAGCCCCCAGAATGCCTCTTTTCAGCCTCACGTGGCTTTTTTTTTCTGCCTTAATGACTTTCCAGAGCATCTCCAGCATTACAGAAGGAGCATCCCAGGCATTAGAGAAGGTGGAGGCCAAGGCAGCGTTTACAAGGTGGCCCCAGGACTGATACACAGTGGTGGGGTGGGTCCTTCTCATGAATCTGCAAAGCAAGCCCAGGAGGAGCCAGGGCACACGGCACTGGAGCAGTAGGAGCTTGGTGCAGGAGCATCCAAGGCAGAGACATAGTGGCCTTGGGCCAGTAAGGTGGACATTGCCACAGAGCAGGTTCTGAGGATAGATCTGCTCAGCAATACATCTTGCGAGTGACGGGAGCCAGGAGGGTAACCTAGTTCTCACTTTATGAGATTGGCTCCCCCAATCCCCACTCTCTGAGATGAAAATGAGTAATTACTGTCTGACTTTGCAGAACGGTGAAGGAGATCAGCCAGAGGGGCCAAGCCCACCAGCGGTCAGGACCATCGCTTTGTGGGTTGGCAAACATCTGCCTCTGCTCAAGGTGTGAGCAGCGATGCCCATGTCCCTTGCCATCATCTCAAGGCGAGGGCACCCCTTGCTTCACAATTTCTTCTGGCCTCACCACCGTCACATCTCGCTCCCAACCTTTCTGCTGTGCAACAGGTCTACCCAAATATTAACAAGCCAGCTCCACCGGCTGTAAACCCAAGAGCAGGAACAGGGATGAACTGCCATCTAGTACTGGGAACAGAGTTGCTCTAAAAAAGAGGATGGACGAGAGGCTCCTTCCACCCAGTCCCTTCTATCCTGGCTGTCCTTGGTTAGCTGGGACCCCCTGTGATGCAGCTCAGGTGGAGGCAGTGTGGGATGTGAGGGCTCTTCCTGCTCCGGGTCAATTCGGAGCAGCGGTATCCTTGCAGGCGAGATGTCACAGAAAGGCAAAGAGGTGCCCGAGGACATCGATGACACCTCTCCCCTGTCACTGCTGCAGGAGGGGACAACCCTCAAAGGTGCATGTAGCTGTCGCAATCCCACCACCACCAAGAAAACCCCAGAGCAAGGGTGCTTCAGGATGGCTGGGGACATCACAATTGGGTTATTACCCAAAATAGTCAGCTGGGGACAGCAGGTCTGGAGCAAAGGACTGTCCTAAGGCAATATCAGCTCTCCTTGCTGTCAGCCTCTGCTAGCTGGATCTGCCCTGGACCTTCTCAGTGGTCTTCCAGGGTTGACAGGGTGCCCCAGTGTCCCCTGTGGGTGGTGACATCCTCTTTCCTTGCATCCAGCTCCTGGTTGCCCAACAACTCTTCGGATGCCCTCACGCCCTCCATCTGCTGCTGTTAATCAGCTGTCCCCATTGCCTTCACCATCGTCCTGAGCTTCAAGAGCTCATTTGTTTCATTAGCTGGTACCTGGGGAGGGGGTCCCTGTGCCACTGCTTTGGCCAGGCTGCCTTGTTCCCACTTTGGTGTGACTCTTGGGACTCTGTCCCTGCCTGTCCCCGCTGCTGCTGCTGCCCGCCCAGGCTGCTGCAGACACTTGGCAGCACCGCGTGGGTCTGTGACCTCCACACGGTGCCTGGTTGGGGTGATTTATGTCTTACAAGCACTCTAGTCATTGTTTAAGGGCTCTTCTTTGGACTACAAAAGTACAGGCAGCTGCCACACTTCTCCGCTCCTTAATGTATTGTCTTGCCTGTCTGGCTTCCCTCGAGGCTGAAAAAAACCCTCTGCCCAGGCAGCATCTCCGAGCTCTCCTCCTGCCCGGGGTCACAGCTCCTATCAAACAGGTTTGTGAGCTGCACTGGTGTTCTACGGTTTATTTCTGCAAGAAGAAAGACTCATTGCTTTGTTTTCCCATCTAGACCCTCCACACTCAGCCCTGTTTCATAGAATCATAGAATGTGTTGGGCTGGAAGGGACCCTTAAAGGCCATCTAGTCCACCCCCCTCCAGTAAGCAGGGACATCTTCAACCAAATCAGATTGCTCAGAGCCTCATCAAGCCTGGCCCTGAATGTCTCCATGAATGGGGTCGCCACCACCTCTCTGGGCAACCTGAGAGGCAAACTGGCTTTGCCACCAATTTTTAGTCCTGGGCACGTGCAAGGGTCCTCCCTGCTCCTGGCCAACAGCCACCCCATGGCTGTGAACCCACCAAGCGGCAGTGGTGGTGTTGCAGGAGGGGCCATCCTAGCTCTGCTGCAGCGTAAGCCCATGCCATCTGAGCTGGATCAGCAAGCCCAGAGCATCCACAAGGGTTGCTGCAGTCCAGGAGATGCTGGGGTGGGTGACACCAGTGGCATGGAGGTGGCTGGGGAGAGGCTGAGCTGGCAGCGACGCTGCTGGAAGAGGCAGAGGGAAACAAGGTGGGGGGACAGAGAGGGGTCCTGCCATGGAGAAAAGGATGAGGAGGATGAAGAGGGGTCCCCAGCCCAGTGCTGTGCGGAAACGATGGAGCCCACAACTCCTGCCCTGCCTCCCCTCCACCGTAGCTCACTGCAGAGGGGCCCTTGAGTGCATGCAGGCGAGGAAAGGCAGGGAAGGGGGGCAGGGGGAGAGATCTTTTCATCTAAAAGGTTACATTTGTCCTACTTCCTCCCATCTCCAGCAATTAACTTGAAGGGAGACATCACTGCTAATTGAGCAGTGAAGATCAGGAGCAACAATTACGCCTTTTGACAAGAGACAGCACAAGAGGGACTGCTCGGAGGCTGAGAATGGTAGGGAACGGTTTCTATGGCAATATAACTTTCCTCACTTCCTCTCCAGCCATTGAAATGATAAAAATGTAGATTTCTCCCTGATTAATGATTTAATGAAAATAAAGAAAATTCTTTAAAAAAAAAAAGAAAAAGGAAAAAGGGAAACGGGGGGAGAAAAAATCGATAGGACGCAATGTTTAGCATGAGTCTGCGGCTGTGGGGAGAATCGATGTCCTTCTCCAGGCTGGACACGGTGAAATCTATTACGGCAACGTGACGAGGACTCAAAGCGACCCTGCCGTTTGGTAATTAGGTGGCGGGCTCACACAGGGGAAACGTGAGGGCTATATTCAGATCTCTGATCAAAGGAGCTGCCCATCAAAGAGCTCCTCACTCTGGCTTCTCCAGCAAACCTTCACGCTCGTTCCACGTCTCTCCTGCCTTCCTTTCTCCTGCCTGCCTTCCCCCAGCCTGCCACGCTCCTCTCCAAAATCATTATTTTTAATTTTAATTGTTCAGCCCGGGAATTCAGCCCGACCCCATGGCAGCCAGGAAGGGGCGGTTGCCGGCCCGGCTAATGGCGATGCCACGTTTGCTGGCAGCGAGATGAAGGGGCAACCTGCCGCAGAGGTGGCCCTGAGCACGGTGGCAAGGGCTACCGTGGCCAAGCAGTTGTCTCCCTGGGAGAGCAGCAAGGAGGAGGAGGAGGAGGGTCGGGACTCATCCTGCTCCTGTGGAGCTGCCCCTTCCTTCATGGAAAGATCTGATGGGGGGCAGGTGGGGCACGCAGCAGCATGGAGCTGCTCATAGCCCATAGCTGAAAGAGACACGAGGGCCGCATCCATCCGCATCCGTCCCCAGCAGCGGCTGGCCACCGTGCCATGCTGCCTGGCCGGGGGAGCTGGCAACAGAGCCCGGAGGGGCCAGCAAAGCTTTTACGAAGCCTTCTCTTCCCCCTGCCTTGCTGATTGGGCACGAGCATCCTCTGTTTTGCAACATACTCCACAGCCCATCTACTCCCTCCTCAAACAAGCAGGTTTTGTGGTTTTTTTTATTTTTTTGCCTTTAAGGTGATGCTGCTTCAAGGATGCAGGGAGGTGAGTGGGGTGTGCCCGGCTGCAGCTGCTCTTCCGACACAAGGGAAACAATGCAGCGGGTTCAGACCAGCTCAAACCAAAAGGCAACGTGCTTTGGCAAGCAGAACCAGGGTCTGCAAAACACCCCAGGACAGAGGGGAGACTTCTGTGGCCAGTCCCCTAAGCCCAGCCCAGGGTATGGTGTGCCTCCTGCCACGAGGACCATCCCGGGTACTCCCATCCCCCCTGGCTGCCTCCATAGAGATGCGCCTTCCCCGTGGCAGACTGTTCCCCCTGCGGTGGCAGCCCTACAGCTGCCCATCCTGCCTGTTCCTGCCCATTCCTGCCCGTTTCTGCCCATTCCTGCCCCACACCAGGAGCCAGCAGGGCCCCAGGACACACATCTCCAGCCAGAGCTCTTTACAGGGGCAGAGCATGGGCACATGGAGGGACTTTCCCACCTCCTCAGTTCCTATTTTATTTGCCAAACCGAAGCATAAAACACACATAAACAAATCTAATGGCGAGAAATGGGTTGCTATCAAATCAACAAATTAATCTAATTATAGGGCTGATTAAATCATATCAGATAAACCAGCAACTCCTTCCCAGTGCTTGGCAGCCACGTCGGGGAAGCAGACAGCCCCGGCTCCTGCTCTGCTGTTGGGTCCATGGCATGGGTAGGATGCCGCACGTCGGCAGCCCTGGCATAGCAGGAGGGCACCAAGCCCCCTCTCCCCAGCCCCAGCAAAGGACGCACAGCCTCCTGCTGTGCCGCACATCTGAATGGCAAATGCAGATGCAAAGTACATGATTCCTCGGGATTAACGATGCCGCTCGAGCCCGTGAAATGTATGCGGGGAACCGTCTTTCGAGTGAGATTCCTTAAACCTAAGCCTGCTTTATGGTATTTGAGGAACAATTTTATCGGTGCTGTTTGCAGAGCTTTGCCGGGGTTGTTTCTACCTCTCCGGGCGCCTGCACATGCCAGCACCCATGTGCAGGCAGGAAGGCACTTGTGCACCAGCACCCACGTGTCATACTCTGCCTGCTGGGGGAGAAAACGCATCCCGTCTGAAAGGCAAAAGCTCTTTATCGCAAGGTGACACCTGCCACGAGGACTGTGGGTGCAGGACCGCTGGCAGGCTTCGCCCAGGAAGGTGGTGAGGCAGCTGCAGACCTTCACTGGAGGGGCTGGTGGTGGCTCCAAGGCTTCACGCAACAGACTGGTTCCCAGGTTCCACCAAGTCCTGAACTTCAGATCTTGCCCTTTGGAAGACTCCAGATGGGAAGGTGGAGAAAGCACCAGTATGCCCACCTGGGCCGGGACGTGCAGGCTCCCCACAAGCTCCTGCATCTCAGTGAAGAAGGAAAATCCTTTTAAAAGCGAGTGTTGGCTCTGGTTTCACCTGCCTCTGGAGGGTGGCAGAGGTTTCACTGCTGCTGGCAAGTTGTTTTCCTTTTTTCAGGGCATCCTTTGCTCCCAGCCATGGGTTATATCAGATCTTGATTCTCCTCCTCTTGCTCTTCTCTTAGCCGAGTTGTTCCGTTCCAGGAACAAAGGCGTTGAATGTGGCATCGCCATTTGCCATTTTTTTGTCTCCTAATGGAAGATTATACCACAGTGCTGTCAACCTCAGCAGAAGACAAGAGGAGCTGGAGGGCCCTGGTGTGCTGCAGAGCTCTTACCCCTCTCAGGGCTCCCAGCAGGTCTCACTTTGCCCCCAGCTCAGTGTTGAGTTGATAAATTGGAGTATCATCCGCTTGTCAGAGCCAAGGGCAGGGTGCTATGGCCAAGACCAGGCACATCTTGCAATGACACAGGGAAGCGACGCGTGGTACTGCAGGTGCAGGACTGGCAGGGAGCATCCCCACCAGGAGCCAGCCGAAGGAAGAGGATTATCCAGTGGGAAAACTAAAGATATGGCTGTGACGGGCCCAGCTGGGTGGATCAGCCCAGCGGAGATGAGAGCGAAGCCTCCTTTCGTGTTCCAAGGCACCGCTCCGTGCCTGTCCCCAGCATGCCATGGCTTTGCAGCACCACGAGGGCTGGAGTGCTGGTGGGGAGCCACCATGGTGGGCAGGGGGGGTTCAAAGCAATGCCATCTCAGGCAATGAGCTCAGCTTCAGACAGTCTCTCGCTACTATTTTTTTTACAAATCAATCCTTAATCTGTCCTTTCCCCCTTGTAAAAACACATAAATAACGCAAGCAGCAGCTCAAGGATACTCAGCTGCCAGGTCTTGCACCCCTGCCCAGAAATATTACTCGGGGGGCACATCACACAGCGGATTTCCCGTGTTTTCGGCAGAGGCGAGCGCTGCTGTGCCCTGGGCCATGCCAGGCACCTGGGTGACACAGATATGGGGGTGCTGGGGACAACCCCAGCGTGGCCCTGGGGTGGGATTTAGGCTGCTGGTGGCAGGGTGGGAAGCGATGGGGGATGCTGAAGGTGGTGCTGGGCTGAGAGCACCCCCCATCGCTGGGGAGCACAGCTCAGGTGGGGGGCACAAACTAGCCACCTAAACATGCTCCCAGTGCCCCCCACTGCTCCCAGTGCCTGCGTCCACCCACTCTGGGAGTGTTTGCGTGCGTACTTCTCCCTGTGTGCACGCATGTATGTGTCTACGCAGAGCTGCATGTGTGCATACATGTGTGTTTCTGCATGCACATGTGTGTGTACACGTGTGTCCGTGCCCATGCATGCCCACGTGAGGGTGCGGGTGCGCGGGGCTGCGCACACGGGTTGGCGGGGGGAGCTCCGTGGAGAGGAGCTGTTTCCCAGCCTGCACTGATGCAGTTTAGCAATCAGAATAACTTCGCTGATGAATATTTAAGTCTGAGCACTGAATATTTAAAGCATTCAATTATTTTAATGGCTTCGAAGTGTAACAGCGGGAGGGGACAGGGGGATGGCTGCCCCTGGGTCCGGGCAGGCAGGCAGGGATGCTGTGGGCAGCCCCCTGCTCCGGATGGGGTTGCAGGGGAAGCATGTTGTCCCCAGCAGGGTGGTGGCATCTTTGTCACACTGCCGGTGCCGAGCAGTGCTGGATTCCGGTGCAAACCCTGCCAGAGCTTGGGCGGGTGGGCAGAGCCCCAGCGGGCAGGAGAGCGGTGCCCTGCCATCCTGGCAGCCTGCGCCCTGTCCTACTGCCCTAATTCTTGCCTGAGCAGCCTCGACTCGTGCCAGCGCTGCGCAGCGCCAACCCCCTCCTCCCTGCCACCAGCCCTGCTCCCAAGCAGCACCCGTCCCCGTGCCTTCATGCCACCACAGCAGTGGAAGCATCCCCGTACCAGTGCCACCACCAGCACCGGGATGCTGCAGACACCCCCGGGGATGCGAGGATGCAATTGGGACACCACAGCCACCATCACCCCCGAAATGCCCCTGAAGGCAGGTTGGCGGTGACAGGAGCGCGGTGTCCCCACCGTGGCATGCCCAGCCCCACAGTGGGGTGCTGCCCCCCAGGACCTGCCCCAGGCCCAGGGCAGGAGGGTGGCGGGGAGCAAAGAGGAGCAATTCCTCTGTGCGTGCTCCTGCAGCCATAAATATTCATATTCTTATACTAATTTTCCATGTACTTTTCTGTCACATCCAATTTTATTTTAATTTCCCTTTATAAACCTTCGCAGCTAATGCACTCTGTGCTCCCATGATTACCCCAATCAGCCGGCACTTTAAACACAATCCCTGCAGGCAGCTCCTGTTGGAAGCTGTAGGAACACCGAGCATCCGCGCAGGAGCTGGGCACACTCGTCAGAGCTCCTTTGCCACCCTGCGGGGGCACAGCTCCCATCGTGGGTCCCACCCAAGGTGGGCACCGTCTCCGGGCTGTGCTGGGCTTCCCGTGGTGGCCACACCAGAGGACTTCTCCAGAGTCTTGTGTTTTTCCGTAGACTTGGTCGTGTCCATGTCCTGCAGCTTGTGTCTTGCATGGGGACACAGCTGTCCTGGTCATGGGTCGCCTGGGCAGGTGGTTTGGTAGATCCCACCTCTGGGCACCCTCCTGCGTGGCACCCAGGGGGCAGTGACACCCTGCCTGTGGGCAAATCCTGGCTCCTGGAGCTCCTGGAGAAGAGGGGCAGAAGGTGTGCAGTGTCACTGTGCTGGGCCAGCCGGCATCCTAAGGCCATGCCAGGGCTGTGCCAGGGCTGTGCCATGCCGGATGCCTGGACTCAACAGTGCCTTCCCTGCAGGGATGTGCTCTGCCATGCCATGCCATGCTCTGCCACACCAAGCAGGTTTCCCAAGCTCAGTGATGCCATCCCTGCAGTGTCATGCCATGCTGTGCACCCTGCTCAGGCTCCACAGTGCCATCCCTGCAGCTCTGTGCCATGCCACGCTGTGCCATGTCGTGTCAAGCAGGTTGGTCAGGCTCGGAGGTACCATACCTGCGGGGCTGTGCCATGCCGTGCCATGCTGTGTCATGCTGTGCCAAGCAGGCTGGCCAGGCTTGGCAGTGACATACCTATAGGGCTGTGCCATGCCATGCAGGCTACTCATGTTCAGCAGTGCCATCCCTGCAGTACCGTGCCATCCCATGCAGTGCCATACTGTGCCAAGCAGGCTGGACAGGCTCAGAGGTACCATACATGCAGTGCTGTGCCATGCCATGCCATGCTGTGACATGCTGCGACATGCTGTGACATGCTGTGCAATGCTGTGCCGAGCAGGCTGGCCAGGCTCAGTGGTACCGTACCTACTGGGCTGTGCCATGCCATGCCACACTGTGCCATGCCATGCAGGCTGCTCATTTTCAGCAGTGCCATCTCTGCAGCACTGTGCCATGCCACACTGTGCCATGCTGTGCCAGGCAGGCTGGCCAGGCTCGGAGGTAGCATACCTGCCAGGCTGTGCCATGCCATGCCATGCTGTGCCACACCATGCAGGCTGTTCATGTTCAGCGGTGCCATCCCTGCAGTGATGTGCCATGCCATGCCGTGCCATGCCACGCCATGCCATGCCGTGCCAAGCAGGCTGCCCAGGCTTGGCAGTGCCATGCCATACCACACTGTGCCATGCCATGCAGGCTGCTCATATTCAGCGGTGCCATCCCTGCAGCACTGTGCCATGCCACGCTGTGTCATGCCATGCCAAGCAGGCTGCCCAAGCTTGGCAGTGCCCTATCTGCCAGGCTGTGCCATGCCATGTTAGCTGCCCTGTGCTGTCTGTGTGTGTCAGTGCCAGGCCCCATACCGGTGGGTGATGAAGCCGGTGTCTGTGCCATGGCCCATCTGTTTGCCACACAACTCGGGCAGCCCTGGCCAGGTTCCACTCATCACATCCTGCGTGCCACCGGCACCCTGGCCTGGCTCGGTGCCACCACACCGCTGCTCCCACAGTACTGCAGGGTTCCAGCAGCCCTGGAGGCACCAGCACTGGCCAGGCAGTGCCAGCAGTTGTGCCAAGGCTGAGCCAGCACTAGGTCCACCAGGGATGCCATCGGTAATGAGAAAGGTGCTGGCTGCCTGCAGTGTGCCACCCTGCCCAAGGGGATATGTCCCTGCCCTGGGTGCAAGGAGGCTGGCACCGCATGTGCACGTGTGTCTGTGCATGTACCCACAGTTGCGTGTGTGCATAGGGGTGTTTGTGCCCATGCACCACTTGGTCCCTTGCTGGGGACCCCAAGCCAGCCTGTAGCCTGAGCACACAGCAGGCGTTGGACAGGACACAGCCCCAGAGGGACAGGACATCTCCCCAGCAGGACAGGACGTCTCCCTGGTGGTGCAGGACATGTGCCCCACAGGGCAGGACATACCCCAGTGGGGCAGGACATGTCCCCAGCAGGAAAGTACATGTCTCCCGTGGGGCAGGATGTGTCTCCAGTGGGGTAGGACAAGTCACCAGCAGGGCAGGACCTGTCCCCTGCAGGGCAGGACAGGACATGTCTCCAGTGGGGCAGGACATGTCCCCAGCAGGACAGGACATGCCTCCAGTGAGGCAGGACATGTCCCCAGTGGGGCAGGATGTATCTCCAGCAGGACAGGACATGTCCCCTGCAGGGCAGAATGTGTCCCCAGTGGGGCGGAATATGTCCCCCAGCAGGGCAGGATGTGACACCAGTGGGGCAGCATGTGTCCCCAGCAGGGCAGGACGTGTCCCCACTGGGACAGGACATGTGTCCAGTGGGGCAGGATGTGTCCATAGCGGGGCAGGACATGTCCCCAGCATGGCAGGAGGTGTCCCCCACAGGGCAGGACGTGTCCCCATCAGGGCAGAACAAGTCCCCCGCAGGGCAGAATGTGACTCCACTGGGGCAGGACATGCCCCACTGGGGCAGGATATGTCCATAGTGGGGCAGGACATGCCCACAGCAAGGCAGAGTGTGTCCCCATCAGGGCAGGACGTGTCCCCAACAGGACAGGACATGCCCCCATCAGGGCAGGATGTGTCCCCAGTGGGACAGGCCACCTGCCCTTGCACAGGGGCAGCCCCAGAGCAGGGTGCCGTAGCAGCAGGTGATGGAAAGGGCTGGGGCTGCCGGGATGCAGAGAGCCGCGGGCAGAAGGAGGCAGCGCGCAGATGATAATTAGTTCCTCGCCATCCACGGGGACACGAATTAAAGTGGCTGGGGGAACCCGCGCCCATCTCCTGCTGGGGTTCCCATGGAAATCCCCCCACGGGCAGGGACGGGGCGGCTGCTGTGCTCCTGCCAGCCGTGGGAAGTCATTCAGGCTCCACTCGCTCGCTTCTGAAGACCTCTTGATAAACATTTATAAACATTTGTAGTATTTTAAATTCCCCCTCAATAATTTATGAATAGTTATTTTATATACTTTAAAGAGGGTAATAATGTAAAATTTATAAGGCAGGAGCGCTCGGAGTGGCAGCGCGGCGTCGCGGGGCTGGGAGCGGGAGGCACAGCCTTCCCCGCCTCTCCCCGCCGAGCGCTGATTGAAACTTTAAAGGCTGCGGCAGCGGGGGAAAAACGGGGCATCGCGGGGATGCGGAGGGGCACGTGAGCACGGGGGACACAGGGGGACACGTCGGTCAGGCGGGGTGGCAGCATCGAGGCTGGGCCAGAAGGTGGTGCAAGGAGGGAGGGATGCAAAGGAGAGAAATGTGGGGATGGAGGGGGCTGGGCGATGGAGATGGAGAAGGGAGAAGGGGAGCGGGCAAGAGGGGAGAAAGGATGAGGAGAAGGAGGAAGGGAGGGAGGAGGCATGCGTGTGAAGGAGCGATAACCGCAGCGGGAGGCTGTGGGAGCGAGGGATGGGAGAAGGAGGGATGGAGGGAGCAGCAGGGAGGGGCGAGAAGCAGCTGGAAGCCAGAGATAAAGAGGGAGGAGAAGGGTGCCCAGCTCAGAGCGCGGGAAGGTGTCAGGCAGATGGACGGATGGATGGATGAGGGGATGGATGGATGGATGGATGGATGGGGGATGAGCAGAGCGGGGAGAGGCATGAGCAGGGGTGTGTGGAGGAGTGTGTCGACGTACCCGGATCCGCAGCGTGCCCCCATGGGTTGGGGGGGCATGAGCAAGGCTTGGGGTCTAGGGGTACAGGAAGGGGGAAGAGGTGCCCGGAGCTGAGGGGATGGGGATGCACATGTTTGGGGGCTGTTGGAGTGTGGTCGTGCCTGGGAGGTGCCTCTGAGGGTGCACAAGGGTGCAAGGTGCATGGGCAGGGTGGGCTCACACACGGGGTGGCTGACGCACGCGTGGGGTGTGACGGTGCCAGGTGGGTGTGAGTGCACATGCAGGCCGTGAGCACCCGCCTGAGAGGTGTGTGTGTGTGTGTGTGAGGTATGGATAAGTGTAGAAAGTGCGCAGGGACGGAGGGTGTGCGCACAGTGTGGGTGAGTAGGGAGGGAGTGCTAGTGCAGGGGGTGAAGATGAGCAGATTGGGAATGCTGGTGCAGGGGTGAGTGTGAGCAGAGTGGGAGTGCTCGTGATGAAGGTGAGTGTGAGCAGGGGTGGAGTGCTCGTGCAGGGGGTAAAGATGGGCAGATTGGGAATGCTTGTGCAGGAGATGAGTGTGAGCAGAGAGGGAGTGCTCATACTGGGGGTGAGTGTGAGCAGAACAGGAGTGCCCATGCAGGAGGTGAAGATGGGCAGATTGGGAGTGCTGGCGCAGGGATGAGTGTGGGCAGAAAGGGAGTGCTCGTTACAGGGGTGAGTGTGAGCAGGGTTGGATTGTTCATGCAGGGGATGAGTGTGAGCAGGGTGGGAGTGCTCATATAGGGGGTAAAATGGGCAGATTGGGAATGCTGGTGCAGGGGTGAGTGTGAGCAGGGTGGGAGTACTGGTGCAGGGGGGTGAGTGTGCATGCTCTGCAAGTGTGCACGGGGCGAGAGTGCATGTGCGGAGCATTACTGCACGGGCACCTGAAGGCAAGGAGGCAAGTGTTTGCCACACAAAGGTGCCCCCCTTCCCTCAGGCTCCCAGGGGTCCCTGTGGCAGGACCCTCACACCAAGGCACCTCAGAGCCCTCAGAGACAGTTCTCCCCCAGCTCCCCGAGGGGATGGGGGGCAGCACCCCACACTGGGCTCCTGGGGGCTGCCCTGAGCTCCCCGAGGACAGGCGACGAGTGGCCCTTCCCATTCAGGGGACACCAGCAGGGTCTGTCTCAGCGGGATACCCCCCCAAATCCTGCCCAAATTACCAAGGCACCTTAAATGCCCAAGCAAAATCCATCAGGAGCTGGCAGCCGCAGAGAGGGACCTGCCATGAAATGATAACTTCTCCCCGTGCTGCTATATATAGCGCTGCCTTTATATACATGTACCGATAGATATTTATTTATGCCACTTCAAGGAGGCTGGCAGGGAGAAAGGGGAACACCCAGGTAGGGTGCGTGTAGGACTGCGGGGGGGAAGGGGGCACGGCATGCGAGGTGGGAGCACAAGCGCGGGGCACGAGCGCACGTGCATGTGTGTGAGGGGTGTGAGTGTGAGGGGTGTGAGTGTGTGTGGGGTGTGAGTGAGTGTGTGGGGTGTGAGTGTGCAGGGTGTGAGTGAGCGTGCCAGGTGTGAGTGTGTGTCTGGGGTGTGAATGTGCAGGGTGTGAGTGTGTGCACAGGCTATGAGTGTACAGGGTGCAAGTGAGTGTGCAGGATATGAGTGTGCGGGATGTGAGTGTGCAGGGTGTGAGTGTATGGGATGTGAGTGAGTGTGCCGCGTGTGAGTGTGCTGGGGCTGAGTGTGTGTGCGGAGTATGAGTGCGCAGGGTGTGAGTGTGTGTGCAGGGTGTGAGCGTGTGGAGTGTGAGTATGCGGGCTGTGAGTGTATGGGATGTGAGTGAGTGTGCCAGGGGTGAGTGTGTGTGCAGGACTTGGCGGGGGGGGGTGAGTGTGCAGGGTGTGAGTGAGTTTGAGGGGTGTGCAGGGTGTGAGGGGTGTGTGTATGCGGGGTGTGAGTGTGCAGGGTATGAGTGAGTGTGGCAGGGGTGAGCATGCGCGCAGAGTGTGAGTGTGTGTGCAGAGTGTGAGTGTGAGGGGTGTCAGTGTGCAGGGTGTCAGTGTGCAGGGTGTGAGCTCTCCTGCGAGCTGTGCAAGCTAGCTGCATCCAGGGCACAAGCGTGCAAGGCAGTGTTTGCACACCTGCAAAGCACAAGTGGCTCAAGGGCCCTGTGTCTCCAGCTGGGCCAGCAATGCCACCGCTGGGGACCCACTGGGACGCGGGGATGGGGGCACACGCAGCACCCGGGGTGCAAGGGGAGGAGGGATAGGGACACCCCAGGCTCTCTGCAACCCAGAGCGGGGAAGGCGCTGGAGCACTGTCAGCGGAGGGAGAATTTCTTTATTTTGATGATAATTTCCCAGCATTTGGGGCTGTCAGGTTCCTGGTTAGCAGCTTCCCCCCCACACCTCCGTGGAGCTGCTCTGTGTAGTTGACACCGCAATTGTTTTCTGAAGAGAACATGCGACTCTCTTCTTATGTATTCCCTTTCCTGGTGTTTGTATTTGCTTCAAAGTCTCCTCGTCACCCTGTTTGGTGACAAAAACTCATGTCTGGAGATCAGGGTAATGTGTTGCTTTTCAAAGCCCGTTGGAGGAGGGGGTTGGTAGACATGAGTTTGCTGCATTATTTACTTCCCCACAGCGCCCTGCCTCCCCGGCAGCCCTGCATGTCCCCCCTCCCCATCCCATCCGGGTGCTGGGGCACCCACCCTGCCAGCTGGGACACCCCCCAAGGTGCTCAGCATCCCACCCCATGCTCTGGGGTGGTTGGGGGCATGCAGGCACAGCAGCACCCATGGGGAGTGGGGGGGGTTGGGGG
>VWZL01005124.1:0-14378 GCA_013396915.1 Stercorarius parasiticus | reverse complement strand
GGGGTTGGGGGGCAGGGGGGACACCAGGAGTGTCCAGCTCAGCCAGGCAGGAGGCCCCCAGGTGAGATTTGGAGCAGAGTGGGCACCCTCCAGCTTTGTCACAGTGTCACACAGTGTGCACAGCACGGTGTCAAGGTGTCCTTTTGCCTGGCACTGCCCCGTCCCTTGCCCACATCCAAGCTGATCTTGNGGGGCAGGGGGGACACCAGGAGTGTCCAGCTCAGCCAGGCAGGAGGCCCCCAGGTGAGATTTGGAGCAGAGTGGGCACCCTCCAGCTTTGTCACAGTGTCACACAGTGTGCACAGCACGGTGTCAAGGTGTCCTTTTGCCTGGCACTGCCCCGTCCCTTGCCCACATCCAAGCTGATCTTGGAGGAGGGACAGCAGGGCCGTGGATGGGGGTCCCCATTGCACCTGCCATTGTCCCTGTGCTGGGACTGGCAAGCTGACACGGCTCCGCAAGCTGCCAGTGCCCTGTGGTCACCTTGACTGGTGGCCCATCCCCTCCGGTGGCACCCTGGCGGATGTGTCCCTGCAGCCGGCAGGGGAATGAAAGCAGGGAGCAGGTGCGGGAGATGCGGTGGTGTGTGTCACCCTGAGCTCAGCACCCTCAGAAAGCAGCGTGTGCGTGCATGCCAGGGTGCACAGGGCTGCATGTGCACGCCCTGAGCACAACGAGGTGGGAATCATGGTGCCTGCTCACACAGGACGCATGCTGGGGAATTGCCTTGGCAGGTGTGCTGGCACAGCTTCCCCCTCCGCGTGCGTGCCGGGCCACGAGCACAGGCAGTTCTCTATCTAATTGATCAATTAATTATCTCCGACATTCAGCTGCATATTGGTTTTAGATGAAGGGATAGGCTAACAAGCGGATTAGGCGTGTGTGTCTTCAAGGGAGCGAGCGAGCCGGGATGTGGGAGGAAGGAAGAGAGATACGAGATAGGCGAACACACAATATGGGCCTCTTGCTATTAAAAATGCTGGGGCCAGGAGCTGGAGCTGGCACCAGGGACACAGCTGCAGTGACGCGGTGACACTGTGTGGAGGATGCTCCAGAAACAGTGATGCTGAGACAGAGGATGCTCCAGAAATGACGGGCCAAAGCAGGAGGAGGATGCTCCAGAAATGCTGGTGCGGAGGAGGGAGGATGCTCTAGAAATGGTAAGACTGAGGCAGGGGGATGCTCCAGAAATGGTGATACAGAGGCAGAGGATGCTCCAGAAGTGATAGACTAAAGCAGGAGGATGCTCCAGAAGTGGTAGGACCAAGGCAGTAGGATGCTTCAGAAACACTGGTGCTGAGGCAGTAGGATGCTCCAGAAATGGTGAGACCGAGGCAGTAGGATGCTCCAGATATACTGCTGCTGAGGCAGGATGATGATCCAGAAATGGCTCTGTGGCAGGAGGATGATGCTGTGGCACGACAAGGATGCTCCACAATCAATTCAGAGTGCCCAGTGCCCACCATGGTCTGCAGCCTTGGCCTGGCTCATCCTTTCTCCATCCTCTTCTGCCCTGCCCAGGGTGGCTGGGACCAGTCAGGGGAGGCTCCTGGGTGCCACTGGTCCCCATGGACCATGGGTCTGGGCAGGCAACGTGTCCCTGGGCAGCGCGGCTGCATCTCCTGGAGCTGTTGTGTTTTCTAGCACAATTGTCTCCCCAAAACTGCTGGGGTCAGGAAAACCCACGCAGTGTCCCACTGGCATTCAGGAGAAAGGATGGCATCGGTGTCAGCCCCCCCTCACCCCGGACCTCCTCTGGCAGTGCCTGATGGTGACGAGCCCCCAGGGATGGCCTGAGGAGGCGGACGCAGGTGTCAGACATCCCTGCTTGCTATGGGGGCTCATTAACGCGACAGGCTGTCACTCAGGCTGCAGCCAGCCCTGGGGGCACACCTGGAGCTGGAGGGACCCCCGCCAGCATAGGGCGGGTGGCAGAGCTTTGCATTCCTCCAGCAGGCAGGAGCATATTTCTGGAACATATTTCTGGAGCATCCTCCTGCCTCGATCCCACCATTTCTGGAGCATCCTCCTGCTTTAGTCTATCACTTCTGGAGCATCCTCCTGCCTCACTCTTACCATTTCTAGAGCACCCTCCCTGATCACCACTGAGCCTCCCAGGGCATCCAGGTGTAGTGTCACCCCCCGGGTTGCAGGGGGTTGCAGCCAGGCAGAGGGTGTGGGCAGGGGGAGGCAGCAGCATCTGCCATGGTCCCCGCCTGTCACCCCAAGACCGCAGCCCCGGAGCGCCTTGTTCCCTGCCAATCTGTGTCAGGCGCCAATCCCTACCTGTCAGCGCAGGATATGACAGTCCATTAATGACCATAGCGGAGCGGGATGGCTCTGCACGCAGGGGAGGGATAATTGTTTGACTTTCTTTACTTCCCCTCCTGCTGTCATTTGCTCTTTGGAGCCCTGTCAACCCCATGGCATCCTCCAGCCCCCTCGCACAGTACACACAGGCACTGCACAGCTCGGCACACACAGGCATGCACGGTGTCCCGCGAGCACTGAGCCATCACACACAGGAGCTCACGTACATGTATGCACATGCAGTGTCCACACACGTCCCCCAGGGACATACATGCACATACACGTGTCCTGCAGCCTGTATCCCCCATGCATGTCACTGCACACACATGCACAACATACACACGCACATCCTTTACTCCGGGGGCATTCAGCACTAAGAAACATACCCACATGCTCGAACACAGGTGCACACACACACGTGTGCACATTCAGCCCTGGGAGATGGATGCTCATGCACCCCCAGCCCATCCTCAGCACCAGGGCACACAAACACACCCCTACAACACTCCCACACCCGTCCCCCCCATCCTAAACGCATTTGCAGTCAGGGAGCACACACATGCCCTTGGGCACATGAGGTACTGGCATGTCCCAGCATTTTTGCCAGCTGGGGACTCTGACTTGTCCTAGCCGAGCTCCAGCCACCACCCTCAGCCTGGTGCAGGCACAGTTCTCCTCTCCCCATGGAGCTGTGGCCCCAAAACCTGCCCAGGTTGGGGGGATCGTGCCCCAAAACATGGACGTTGCATGCCCTGAGCGTGCATAAGCGTGCACAGATATGTGCCCAGCCACCTCCATGCACCCAGGGCTGGGTTCCCATTGTGTCCCACAGCATGGGAGGAGCAGGAGGGAGGCAAGCAGGGTTGGGAGTGGAGGAGGAGGGAGATGAGGAAGAAGGAGGGCAATGCCAGCCGAGGTTGCGGTCACTGCGCAGCCAGGGGATGGGTTGGCTGGCTGCCACAATGCCACACAAGGATGGCTCATGTCGTCTGCCGAGGTCCCCGAGGGCAGAAAGCATTTCCCTCATTAGCCGGGACACACTTGCAGCTCTTGGGCTGCCTGCCCACCGCCCACAGCCCTTCCTCCTCCCCGCTGCGCCCCGCTGCTTGCCTCGGCGTAATTAAAGATCCAACGACCTTTGCCGGCTGCTTGAGACGCTGGAACAAATGAAGGGTAAGCACCAGATTACAGCCCGGCTCGGCAGCCCCGCAAATCCCTTTAATGAGACATTTCGGCAGGGCCAGCGGGGTGCCCAGCTGCAGCCTGACCGCACTGGGGTGGAAGCGGGGACTCCGCAGGGTTTCTCGGCCAGCCTGGTCATCGCTTGGGGACAACGGCACCAATGAATCCCAGTCCTGACCCCATCCTTGTCCTGCTCCTGACCCTGGCTAGGCAATGGTCCTCGGGGCACTGACCCCACAGGCATCCTGGTAGCACGTCCTCATTGAAGGGGCCACCATGGCTCCAGCGCCCCCCACCTCCCCCTTAGCACCCACCTATGTCCCATGGGAGCAAAGCTGCAAGCAGCAGTGGGGAGACGGCTAACGGGACCAGGACCAGCCTCCCGTGGGGACACGGGGTCCCCGGCCACCAGGCTTGGGGACAGGCACGGCACGCCCAGCCCAGGGCTGCTAGGAGGTTTATCTATTCCAACTGTAATATCAAAAAATGAAAAAGCCTGAATGACTGATGGGGCCGTAAGGACGCAAATCAATAGTTGACACCACGAACGATGTCTCCACTCATATTAGTGCCAAATTAAGCTGTTTACTCAAACTTTACCCACACAAGAAGAAGCTGGGACTGGTGCAGGGAGCCAAAGATGGATGGCATGCTCAGGGGCCTGGAGGTGTGATTTTTCTTGCCGTGACAGACAGTTTGCAACAATGACGGCCTTCTCCTCCTCGCCTTCTCCTTCTTGTCTTCGACTTTGGAAGGCAGAGACGTGGCGAGGGGACTCAGAGAGCACCCAGGCAGCAGGACCCCATACAGACACGCTGACTGCCAGGGCCTGGGGCTCACCCGAGCATCCTTGCAGCCAGCGAGAGCCCGATGGCCCTCCTGGGAACACCTGAGATGGCAGCAGGGGCCAGGGTGGTCCCAGACTCCTCCGTGACATGTTGCAGGGACCAGATGAACCAGGAAACAGGTGACATCCCAGCTGGACTCCTTACCCAACCATACTGAGCTGACTGGTGTCCCCAGTTTATCTGCACTGTCCCAGCATGTCTGTGCCCCAGAGGTTATCTCCAGGGTCCCCAGGTGTTTCTGAATGAGAGCATTTATCCCTGGTGTCCCTGGGCACCTCTGAATGGGGACATTTATATCTGGTGTCCCTGGGTGCCTCTGCATGGGGACATTTATCCCTGGTGTTCCTCGGTGCCCTCACCCTGGGGTATTTCTCCCTTGTGTCCCCGCCCCAGGTGTTGCTCTCCAGCATCCCTGTGCCGGGTCTTTATCTCGAGTGTCTGTGGTGTGGTGTTAAGTGATTCCCTGCTCCCACCTTGCTCCAGTTTGTGACTCCTGCTCACCATGACCAAGAGCCTGCTGTGACCACAGCACACTCTGTCCCCCAGCCATTCAAGTCCCTCCCCATGGCCATGACATCTTCTCTGCTCCAACCAGCTACTGAGCTGTTGTCCAAGTACACATTTCCAGCAAAATTTGAAGGAAGACCAAAACGATCAGGGAATTCAGGACGAACTCAACCGGTACAGAACCAAAAGCAGGGATGCACCATAGGAGAGCAGCAATATTTTCCAACTTAGTGATTCCAACATGGGTTTCTCCAAATTGACCTTAACTTCTGGCTAGCAGAGCAAAACCCAGCAGCCAGAGCACACAGTACCCTGCACCCTTTTGGTGTTTAGCATCATCTGAGCTCCAGGATGCCAGCATTTGGGATACAGGGAGACAGCTGGGTGGCATGGGGACCAGAGGATGGCAGAGCCGGTGATGCTCCCTCCTCCCAGAGCTGCACAGGTGGAGAGAAGGCAGCGGGCAGAGGCGGGGGCCGGCAGCATCCACCTCATGCCTTTTAATAAAACATGAATTAGGTGCCAACGCATATTAGATTCACTTCCCTGGTGACAGAAAATCAAAGACTTCTTCCATCTTTTCTAGAGGCGCGTTCCTGATTGATCTGGAAGAAGCAGCTCAGTGCGAGGGAAGGAGTCTATACACACCGAAACAGCTCTTTAATTTCTTAATTTAATATCTGACACGTAAAGATTCTCATTAAGCCAGTCAATGAAGCCTGGAAATACAATTTTCGTGCAAACTGTCGCTATCATAACTTACACAAAACTTCAGATGGTGCCCTGTAAGCGGTGTGATTAAAACCATTCATCTTCCCTGTCAGCCGCCTGCTCCCACACCCTCCTCGGCCGGCCCCCTGCCCCGTGATGCCCATGCCCACTGTGGCCGGCCAGGCTTGGCACTGCATGGGGCTGATGGGTGCCGCTGCAGCGCTGGGCATCCGGATGATGTTCTACGGCTGCATCCCAGGTCGGACCCTGCAGGGACACGGGGGCAGAGCTGCCCGGACCAGGCAGGTGGCGGGGATCTGGGCATCACGCTGGGCAGGCCCCACCATGGCACGGCCTCAGTGGTGGGTCCCCCAGCCCTGAAATTCCCCCCTGGCAGAGCATGCGCGGGAGGGAGAGCTTCCCAAAGACGCTAATTAGGCAAATTAATTCCTGTTGAGTCGCAGCTCTTCTCTGCCTTAGAAGAAAAAAAAAAAGCTACTTACTTCAGTGCTGATTAAATCCCAAATATCGAGATGAGGATTAGAGCTGAGACTATTCCTATTCCTCCCGGGGGTGCCCACCACCATGCAGAGCGGGGCCAGGGCTGCTCCCAGCGAGCGACCACCTGGCATCGTTTGGGCATGCCAAGGAAGGAGCTGGCAGGGGCTGAGGGGACATGAGCCGTTGCCCTCCTCAACGGGCTGTTGTTCCTCATGTCCCCTGTCACTGCCAGCACCAGGCAGAGCATGAGCTGGGCTCGTTCCTCCTGCATGGGCTGAGGAAGGGGATGGTAAAGCCGCGTGGGCACAGGGCACCATTGGGGCACAGGGCCTTATGATGCTCTGCCGTGGCAAAGCATTGCTGAGCCTCAGGCTCCCTCTGAAACCACCCATGAGAGGGAGCCGGGCAGGTGTCCCACCCTCGCCGGGGCCTGAGGGTGGATGAAATGATTTCTCAGTCTTTTTTGCCTCTTTCCATCCTTTGTCTCCCTCTCCCTGATCCACTCCCCCTGAGACTTTCAGCTCCAAGAAAACTCCAGGAATTTTCCCAGCAGCTGGAAACTCAGTGCTGGACACCAGGCTGAGGAAGAAAATTCCCCCCAGGGGACTCAGCAAACGCTGGCGGATCTGTCTCTGTGATGAGGCGGGTGTTGCACCGCACCTGGTTGGAGCAGGGGAACGTTTCTCTGGCAGGGTTTGCCACCTAAATTTCTGGTGACTGACAGAGGAGAAGAGCCAGAGGAGATTCCAGAGAAGAAGACAGGGGAGCAGAGAAAGGAACTCGTGAGTGTCACCAGCTGCCCGGCCATAGGTTTCTGCAGTCAGCCCTGGTGCAGCCCCATGTGGGGCACAGTGCCATGGCATCACACAGCCCCATCGCTGGTGGTGCTTGTGGAGAGTGGGTATGAGACACTGTCCCCCCCGCAAAGAATGCATCTGTGCCCCGCCTGCCCTCCTGCTGGGGAGGGGGCACAGCCCTACACTGATGGGTCCCCCATGTACCCCAGCTGAGGTCCAGGGCTGTGCCCTGGCACCAAAGGATCGTAGAATCCTAGAATCTACATCTCCCCTCTTCCAGTTTAAAACCATTCCCCCTTGTCCTATGGCTCCCCTCCCTGATCCAGAGTCCCTCCCCAGCTTTCCCAGAGCCCCTTTAGCAACTGGAAGGGGCTCAAAGGTCTCCCCAGAGCCTTCTCTTCTCCAGGCTGAACACCCCAACTCTCTCAGCCTGTCCTCACAGCAGAGGGGCTCCAGCCCTCCCAGCATCTCCATGGCCTCCTCTGGTCCCGCTCCGACAGGTCCACGTCCTTCCTGTGCTGAGGATGCTCAGGCGAGGTGAAGACTAGGAAGAACATCCAGGATATTCTCGCATTGTGATGTGTGCACCTCCAGGGGGAGGAAGGCAGGTGGGTGGCCACCAGTAGGGACACCCAGCTCTGCCCCTGTCCCCTGGGCTGCCAGCTTGGATGACTTTGATTCCAACCTCCCGCTAGAAACCAAACCTGCCCTGAACAGCACAGACACCCACCTCAGCTCAGGCGTGTTGTCTCCCATGGGTCCAGCAGCGAGGGCACCCCAACAGAGGGACCCCACAGCTCCAAGGGGACACCTTGTGGGTGGCCCCTGAGGAAGGGCTCTGGAGGACACAGTGCCCAGTGCCTGCTCATCATGCTGGCAGAGCAGCTTGCCTTGTCTTTCTTCTGCGTGTTATCTCGAGACGTCGGAGCTGCCAGCTCCTGCCAGCGCTCACGCAGCCTGACGTTGGTGCAGCTTGAAAGTGCACATGGCGTGTTTGATGTCAGGATTACCGGCTGGGTATATTGTAAATGCTAAAATGAAATAAGAAGATTAGAGAAGAAAAGCGGCGCTCCACAGCGTGCGCCTGCCGATTGCCTCCCGCTGGATCTTCTGCAGATGACGGGGGGCACGGGGACCCAGCCCGGTGGCAATCACGCGGCAGAGGCAGCGGTGCCACAGAAAGGGTTAAAAAGGGACCAAGCATTTTCCCCCCCCCCGGCGCTGAGACAGGGTGAGAGGCAGGATGAAGCCCTTCCCAGCTTCCCTGGGGTGCTGGGCATCCCGATGCCCTGGCTCATGGAATTGTCACCGGCTACTCCTGCCGTCTCCCAACCTGGGTCACAGGGATCAGCAAGCAGCCCTACATAGCCCTACATCATCTCTACCTTGCCCAGCCCTGGGGCAGAGCACGGTGGGGCAGTGGGGCGGCGTGGGGCTGGGTGGGTGCCTGCAGCCTCGCAGGGAAGCTGGGTGAGTCCTGCATCCCTTCCCACTGTGCTGTATCACTTCCCGGGGAACGGCAGCACGGCCGCCTCCCAGCCATGGGAGCTGGCTTTTAAGTGGGAAAAGGCTTGAACCTTCTCGCAGGTGAATATCACCCTATGTGGGTCCTTCCAAGGGAATCTGGGGGTCTCCAAAGGGCGGGTGAGTGCAGGATGTCTTTGCCTATGCAAGCACAGACCCAGCACTGAGTATCTCCACACCTCTCCTGCACCCTAATGCTCCCAACGCCAGCCTCGGCCAGGCAGGGAGGGAGGCCAGGAGGCCACGGCCTCATGGGCAAGCGTGAGAGATGGAGGGGACAGAGGGGGAGCTGGGGTCAGGTCATGCCGAGCCGCTCTCCATCTCCCACCGACAGCAGTGCGCCCCTCAGCACCTCTGCCAGCACTCCAGGACCCTTCCCCACGCACCCCAGCCTCTGCACAGGCAGGAGGACGGGGACACCGAATTTCAGCAGCGGAGTGATTAGCCTTTATTTTCAGCTGCACCATTGGCCTCTGCCCGTCAGAGCTGTGGCTCATCTTGCTGAGCCCCACTGCCTGCGCTGGAGGAGGAGGAAGAGGAGGAAGAGGAGGGGGAGGCCACGCCATGCTCCCCGCCGCACTTCTTGTCCTGGTCCTGAAGGATGCCAAACTGGGCACGGGCAGCAGTGTGTGGGACGTGGGGCTCAGCTTCACACATGGCAGCATAAGTCGTCCCTGGCAGGATAAGTCCCAGACTCGCAGCTCCTTCCAGCATGGCAGAGCACCCTCCCCATGAATCCCAGCTGCCGGTGACCCCCACCCATCCAGGGGCCAGCTCGTCCCCCCAGGAATAATGCAGGACCTCCTTCCACAGCAGCACCCAATCCTCCCAGGACTGCACCCAGCATCCCGCATCCAGCAGCCGGGTGCATCCCATGTGCCGAGGCATCCTCCACCCACTCCCGTGCTTGGCTCTGGCACCCGGCAGGTCCCCGGGCGTCCTGGCACCCCTGGAGCTGGCAGGACAGTGGGAAACCCGGCACCAGCCGCCTCCAGGGCCTCTTCCCTTCCCAGCAGCAAGGAACAGCCAGCAGGCTGGCGGCTGGCCCCATGCCGGAACCGCGCGTGTACCTGCCTCCCCCCCTTTTCTCTTGCATCTGTTCCCAATCAAAGCATCATTTCAATCCATTCAGGAGAAGGTTTTTCTCCCCCTGCTACCAAATGCTATTGTTTTTCCCAGGCACGGCCGCTCAGGAGCAGCAGCTCGGCACCTGCCCGCGCCAGCTCTGCTCAGACACATGCAGGATGTGGAATGTGCCTGGCTGCTGGATGCGGGATGCTGGGTGCAGTCCTGGGAGGATCGGGTGCTGCTGTGGCAGGAGGTCCTGCGTTATTCCTGGGGGGATGAGCTGGCCCCTGGATGGGTGGGGGTCACCGGCAGCTGGGATTCATGGGGAGGGTGCTCTGCCATGCTGGAAGGAGCTGCGAGTCTGGGACTTATCCTGCCAGGGACGACTTATGCTGCCATGTGTGAAGCTGAGCCCCACGTCCCACACACTGCTGCCCGTGCCCAGTTTGGCATCCTTCAGGACCAGTAAGCCCCGCTCGGCTCCCACCTGCCAAAAGCAGAGCAAAGCACCAGACTGCCGGGGGGGGAGATGGGGCTGGTACCCCCAGAGAGAGGCGGCAGCTGGGGGCTCGACCCCCTTTCCGAGGCTCAGAGGTTGATGTGGGCAGTGCTTGGACATCCACGTGGGGCTGCCAAGTGGGTGGTGGAGACCCACCGCAATGCCCACACACGTACCCCCGTCATGCAGGCTTTGCTGCCAGCTCTGGGATCCCACCCAAGTGGGTGCAGACCCCCCACTTGCCCCCCCCACACCACCCTGGATGTGCCAGGCACTACCGGGTCTGTCTCCCCTGCAGGACTCACCCCCACACATTGCCACGGGGCCTCTGTTGCTTCTGCACAATTAATGAGCTTTAATTGCCTGTAAACATATCCCCAGCAGCACCAGAGCAGACATGGGAAGTCACTGGAGTCAGGAAAAGGGAATGGGAAAAGGGAATCGTAACAACTGTTGCTACGGCTGGACCGGCCATCCCCAAAAAGTGGCTGTGGACAAGTGGGGCTGGCAGTATCACCCCACACTGGCCACAGCCCTGGGGGCAACAGCCCTGGGGGGACAAGGTCTATGTCCCCCAGCCCTTGGTGCCACCACCACCACCGTGCCACATGTGTTGCATGGGGCAAGGGCATCCCACAGAGAGGACCCGCACTGGGACATGGATGTGTTTGGGGGATCCATGGAGGGGCTGCGATGGTGGGACTGGGGGAGGCGGGGAGGGGTCCCTGCCATCCTTCTCCAGGTGCCCACCGGGCGGGACGTGCCAGTGTCTCGGTGGCACTAATGAAGTTTGCAAAGGTCAGGGCTCCAGGTGTCAGGAGGAGGTTTCTGGAAATGCTATTTTCTAGCTCAGTGCCCTGTGACTCCCTCTGAGGCTTGGGCTTAAATAAAATAAACAGCGTGTTTTAATCACCCCCTGCACGCCACTCCTGGGGGCTGCTCCTGGCACGGCTCCCTGCCCCCCGCCCACCACGGGTCACCCCCTCTGCCCACCCCCATGGCACAGGACGGGATGGGCCACCCAAGGGTGTCCTGGGGGCTGTCCCTGGGGTGGCACCACAGCGCAGGGACTGATGTCACTCCAGTGCAGGAGTGGGATGCACCTCTGTCCTGAGCAGGTGCGGCATCGGTGGCACAGTGTGGCCTTGGTGCAGTATCTGTCCCCTGCTCACTGCTCAGCCGGAGATGGGAGAGGTCCTGAGGCACCGGTATGTGGTCACGTGTGCATGTATGCACATATGCATGCATTCATGCGTGTAGGAACACGTGTGTGCAGGTGCAGGTGTGTGCCGGTCCATACTTCTTAATGCAGGTGTGTGAGTGCACGTGCAAGCATGGAATCACGTGCTTGTGTACGCAGGGATGCATGTGCACATGTGCACGTATATATGTGCACATGTCTGTGTGTGGGTGCGTGCATGTGTGTGAGTGTTGGCGTGCCTCTGTGTGTAGAATCACCGAATCACAGAATGGTTTGGGTTGGAAGGGACCTTAAAGCCCATCTCATTCCACCCCCTGCCCTGGGCAGGGACACCTCCCACCAGACCAGGTTGCTCCAAGCCCCATCAAACCTGGCCTTGAACACCTCCAGGGATGGGGCAGCCACAGCTTCTCTGGGCAACCTGGGCCAGGGGCTCACCACCCTCACAGCAAAGAATTTCTTCCTCAGATCTCATCTACATCTCCCCTCTTTTAGTTTAAAACCATTCCCCCTTGTCCTATGGCTCCCCTCCCTGATCCAGAGTCCCTCCCCAGCTTTCCCAGAGCCCCTTTAGCAACTGCAAGGGGCTCGAAGGTCTCCCCAGAGCCTTCTCTTCTCCAGGCTGAACACCCCAACTCTCTCAGCCTGTCCTCACAGCAGAGGGGCTCCAGCCCTCCCAGCATCTCCGTGGCCCTTCGTGTGCATGTGTGCACATGTGTACAGAAACCTCTGTGCCAAGGATGCATGGGGGGACATACGTGTGTACAAGGCTGCGTGTGTTTGCTTGTGTGTGTGCGCATGCAGCGCACACTGTATCTACTTGCTCAAGTGCACACGTGTGTGTGCGTATGTATGTGTGTGTGTGTGCACCACTTCCTCATCCCACACATTTGGAGCCAGTTTCATCGCTTGAATCACAGGGAAGTTTTGCTGCAGCCGCGGTGAGGGCTGCGGGCGGGCGCGGGAGCAGCTGCAGCGGCACACACCCGCGCCGCGGATAAGTTCCTGCCACAAACTTTTCTTTCCCTGCTAATTTTCTGATTAGCCCCTGTCTGATGCGGCAGCAGCGGTGGCGCTCCACGGAGCTTATTCCAAAGGCGGCGTAATCTTTCTAAGCAGCAAACAGGGGGCAGGGACGCCATTCAGCTGCCGGCAGACAAGAGCCCTGCGCAGGGAGGTAATAACTCTTCAGGGACTCGCAGCCAAGTGGTGACAAGCCGCCAGGAGGGCTGTGGAAATCCTTTCTGCGGATGAGCCGAGAGGATTCTCCTGCTATCCCCTTAAAGCCTGTGTGTCACCTAGTCCAATAAAAGGCATTATCGGGAAAGGTGGCATTTTTTTCCGGCGTATCTCAGGCCTCCAGCCCAGCCCCGGCTCGGCTGGCTTTGCATGAGAAACGGAGGCTTAGGGCACGCTGGGTGCTGCCTGCCAGGGATGCTGCTGGGGGGTGGGGAGGGGGCGGGGGCTGTACCCTGCTCTCTGTGCCCTCCACCCCAGCAGAGGAGAGGTTGGGGAGCACAGCGGTGTCCGCTCTCCATCCTGCGCCTCCACTGGCCCGCAGCCACCCCCCCTGTAGCACCCAGCCCTGCGCCCACGGGACGGGTACCTCCTGCCCTGGGGGGTGGCAGCAGCCCCTGGCACCGCGCTGGGTCTCAGCACACCCACCCACTCTCTGCTCTGCCTTCGAGGGGGTGCCAGGCAGAGGAATGGGGAGTTTGGGGGACTCGGAGCAGCAGGATGGACCCGGCATCTTTGATGTGCCACTGACTCAGCCCCGTCCTGGTCCAGGTCAAACTGGGTCACCCCGGGGGGGTCCTGTCAGCTGTGGGGGTACCAGGCACCTGATGACCCCAGCCCACCAAGGCTGTCCTGGGGGTACGGTGCCACAGGGAGAAGGATGGACCTCACGGTGCAGGAGGTCACCCTGGGGTGGCAGCTCTGTGGAAAGAGACCTGGGAGTCCTAGTGGACAACAGGATGACCATGAGCCAACAATGTGCCCTTGTGCTCAAGAAGGCCAGTGGCATCCTGGGGTGCACCAAGAAGAGTGTGGCCTGCAGGTCGAGGGAGGTCATCCTCCCCCTCTACTCTGTCCTGGTGAGGCCACATCTGAAGTACTGTGTCCAATGCTGGGCTCCCGGGTCAAGAAGGACAGGGAACTGCTGGAAAGGGTGCAGGAAAGGGCTACCAAGATGANACAGGCTGCCCAGAGAGGTGGTGGAGTCTCCATCTCTGGAGACATTCAAACCCCACCTGGTCACATTCCTGTGCAACCTGCTCTGGGTGACCCTGCTCTGGCAGGGGGTTGGACTGGGTGATCTCCAGAGGTCCCTTCCAACCCCTGTGATTCTGATTCTGTGATTCTGTGGCCCTGGCCATCCTGTGTCCCCTGGATCCTGCCTAGTCCTGCACACCCCAGGAGCTGCCAGCCTGTGGCATTGCCTGCTGCAGCCACCCCCCAGGGACGGGGCACATACAAGGGCATGACAACCAGGTGGTGCCCACGTCTGGAGGGGACACCAGCCCTAACCCCCCAGGCTAGCAGGGGGCTTCCCTGCTGCCACCCACCCTGGCACAGCCTCTGTGGGGGGGGGGGTTGGACCGGCCATGCACAGCTTGGGCAGCACGGGGGGGCACCCATGCCCGCTCCGACTGGCTAATTTACTGTGCCGCTGTGCACCGCGCTAGCCAATAACTTTGAAATGATGTGGAGATTTGCAGCCAAACCCTCTCATAAAGAGATTTAGGAGGGTGACGAAGATAATTAAACATCCTTCCCCGAGTATTGACTTGCAGCTGAAAGGGGAAAAAATAACTACATTTTTCACAGTCCTTTTAAATCATCCTGATGCCCGGCTGGGGCACTGTGTGAACAAGCCCTGGCCTGGCAGCCGTGGGGTTGCGGGCACCACAGCCCTGTCTGCCAGGCTGGGAAAAGGGCGATGGGGCAGAGCTGGGGTTTGGGCAGCTGGGGGCTGGCACAGGGTCCCAGACTGGCAGCAGGTACCACGGGGAGGGAGGGATGCTCCAGGGCAAACAAGGTAGGGGTGACACAAGGCAGCTCTGAGCAGAAGGGTTAAGCTAAAAAGAGACGCGTGAAAGAACTGGGGAAGGGGAACACGAGGCCACATTACAGGGACAGAGGAGGGAGGCAAGTGTGGAGCAGGATGCAACAAGGAGGCTGATGGAGACCCTTGGAGAAGAGAAGGCCCCAAGGAGACCTTATAGCAG
>VWZL01005123.1:178096-215515 GCA_013396915.1 Stercorarius parasiticus | reverse complement strand
ATCTGTGTATATATAAATATATGTGTGTGTGTGTGTTTGCATGTGTATAAAGGCTTTTCACATATGTGTGTGTGTGTGTGTGTGTGCGTGCTCTTACTACTGATATAAAACTTAAAATTCCAGCGACCACGTAGCAGTGCCCTTCCCAGTACCCATACAGACACACAGCAATCGCACAAGCAGGAGCAGCACCGACAGCCCCATCCTGTTCCTCTTCTCCAGCTAATCGGGGTTGAAGTCTGTTAGTGGATCCTGTGCACTCACAACATGTGGGTTTCTCCTGCCCCTGGTCTTAGACACTCAGCCTACACAGTAGCTGACCCCTGGTCTCCCTCTGTTCCTGCACTTGCACATACAGGTCCCTGAGGTTTGTGGTCCCCCTCCAGTTGCTGTCACTCTTATTGTGCTCGCAGGCTAGTCCAGCTCAAAGGTCACTGGCACCCACACATACACAGTCAGAACTGAGAGCCCACCTACAGAGATTGCGTTTGGAAGTAGGATTTGATAAAAACGTAGTATAGGCTGGAGAGATAAGGCACAGAACCAGACAAGCATACTGACCAACTCCTGTTTATATGTGGCCAGCCTCTTGTATCCCCTTTTCTGTCTATTCTTTTTCCTCCTTGATTCACCCTTATCCCTCCCTATGGTCCTTTCCAAAAGCAGTTTACACCAAGTGTCAGATATTGCCATAAAGCCCTTATGTAGCATCCCATAATACGTTTTATGAAGTCTCAAAATGCTCTTTTCCCTGTATCACTGCAGCCCATTAGACTGTGACCCCCTTCAGTCTGAAGGGCATTACAGGGAGAGAATTTCCATACTGACACCTCTGAGTGGGTTTCACTCCGTTCATTCTCCTTGGATGGTCCTAGGCAGCAGTCAACTCAGCGTGCTTCCTTCTCACTGGGATTAGGTTCCTACACTTACCACTGTTCCTCAGATGCCCTCAGGGTCCCAGTGTTTAGGTGGTCAGCCCTAACCTCACAACCACAACTAATAGCCTAGGTGGACCTGCCTCCTGTCTAGGTATATAAGGCTATAACAAACCCCACAAGTCACACAAGCTCTCAAGAGTTAGGTATGCAGAACTGATCACTAACATCTTGCGCTATGGTGCTCCATATGTCTGCTATCACCAAACTCGGTTTGCTCGTGTTTGCCCTAGTACCGCACCCTGGCAGCTTAGTTGTTATTTGATATAATAATACTGCTGTCCAAAAGGCAAGACGTAAAATCAGAAAATAGGTTAGAGAAGGAGTATTCACAAATGACATTTTCAGCCTAGTATTCGTATTGCTATTTCCAGCCTCCAGTAGCCTCTGATCGTAAAGTTAGTATTTTATAATGAGCTGATGGGCGCTTGTTACTGACTTCTGAAACAGAGCATGCAAGAATCAATAGAAAGCTAAGCCTGATAGTTGCCTCCTGATAGGTTACCATCTTGGGGCTAAGAAGATGGCATATATCATTAGTGACAGATTCAGCTACAGATTTTTATCATCAGCAGAATGATGCAACCCTCATTACAAAATAACACTGTTTAATTGATCCATTTGCTCCCAGCAGTCCTGGATTTTTGGTTGGGTTTTTTTTTCCTTACAACATAAAGGCCAAATTGCAGTTCAGCTTCAGTCAAGTGAAAATGTTATATTGCAGCAGCAATAAGAAATAGTCTGCACATTTTAATTACTGTAGTTAAAATACAAGAAAATCATTATACAATTAATGTTACAAATGCTGCCAGAGGACATTTTAAATAATAGTTAAATTAGTGCAGAGAAACCATGAAAAGCTGCATTTTTTTTTTTTTTAATGTAATGGCCCCCTACTTTTTACTAGTTCCCGAATCTTTCTTTAGGTTTGCCAGAGTTCACTTAGCTTGGCATATAAGCCTTATCATTACTACCTCAAACACATACGAACAAGAGAGATTTTTATTCTCAATTATAGTGAAAGTCTTAAAGGAACAAATGTTATAATTAAGTCAGGCAAGCCAATGTATAGTAGTACATAGGTAATAATGATAACCCTTACAGTTTCTTGCTGAAGGCTGAGTATGCTGCATTTAATTTAAACAAAATGCCTATAGCTTCTAAATAGCTTTAAATAGGCAATCGTTTTAGAAAGGGGAGCTAATAACTTCTTCCCTCACCACATGGAATTCTGTGGGAGCAAAACAAACCAAACATTTTTTATCTACAGAAGGCAATTGTAAAGAAACAAAAACTACCCTAGGTGCATCTCCTGTAACTGACTAGAAGCCAAACTGAGAACAAGTTATTCCAAAGGTCTAATGGAGTATTAGCAAAAATGAAATGGCTTCTGCTGTGTCTTATTTCTCACCTCTTATGTTTCAAGTAGCAGAATCTGTTGGCTTAAAGACTGAATCTCTTTAAGCAGCTTAATTTTTTTTTTTTCCAACAAGCTCTACCCTACTACCTCTCCCCAGAACAATAAAAACCCTGGAGCCTTCCATTGATAGAAAGTAATTAATTTCCTCCCATCTGCAGATCATGCCAAATCAAGCACTGAGCAGAATATACAAGAATATATTAAAGAGCTTGGTTGCAGTTCTATGCCTCCCTATCCATTTTTATGGAGACCAACTTTCTTGATATCTGCAGCCTCTATATCTTTAGTAAATGCTCCTAATCCTGTTTGAGAGACCAGGATACTATTACAACACAAATACAACACCTTTAAAGTGTTTTCAGACACCTTATGGAGAAATATTCCAATTACATGATTCCAATGGGTGTTTGGGGAAAAAAATCAGTTTATTATCTGATAGCATGCCCATAAGTAATTTGTACAGTTCAATAATATTAGATATTAATATCATTTACAAGTATACTTATTTATTTAAACAATGAAGTCTATGACTCTCTCCCTTTAAGTAGCTCTGTGGATGCTAGTCAGGCCACTTCTAGAATCACTGAGGTCATGTTCGTAAGATATACAAACAGGTTTACAACATTTTTATGTATCAACTAAGGCCTTCTTCAAAATCTATAGTGAACAATTATTGTGTGTGATTCACCATTAACAAAGATCTATAGGTCAAAATGCTGACCCAAACCAAACCAAACAAACAAAAAAACCCCAAACATATACACAGACACACACAGAGCCAAACTCTGAGAAATTAAATTTTTAATTTTTAGACCAGATAAAAAATGCATACCAAGCAGTTCAAAAGCCCAAAGTGAGCAGTAAGAACTTTATTCTGTTCTTGAACTGATCTGCAAAACTTAGCCACTGAAAGGGAGAGAACAAATTAAAGCCGGATCTTTGGACAGAATCTATTCCTTTACATATAAAGCCAAAGAAACCTGTTCTGGTACTCTGATACCCTAACCCAATCAAATATACCAACAAGAGCATAGCTGAAGGTCTTTGAGTAGTCCTACTGGGACACATTCCTATCTAAATATTTTGTTAGGCTAAACACTGAAAAGCATGAATGGAAAATACTGTTTTTTCATTAATTTTTCATTAATTATACTAAATGAGACAAATAACCTGAGGATGATCTGTCAGCCTGCATTTGTTACCAATTGTTGCTCTAAGAGACACCTTTAACATGACTGTATGCAAAAAGATTTTCCTGATTACCATAAAGAATAGTAATCTTTTGTTCTGCTTCATTCTTTGTTTCTTTCCTGCTTTCTTGCTTTCTTTCCTTCTTTTTCTTTCTTTCCCTCCCTCCCTTCCTTCCTTCGTTCCTTCCTTCCTTCCCTCCTTCCCTCCTTCTTTCCTTTCTTTCTTTCTCTTTCTTCCTTTCTTTCTTCCTTTCTTTCCTTCCTTCTTTTTTCCTTCTTTCCTTTCTTTTTTCTTTCTTTTTTCTTTCTTCCTTTCTTCCGTTCCTCCTTTCTCCCTTTCTTCCTTTGCTTTTCATTTTTTGTTAGAGACCTGACTGAATCAGAATATGAAACTACAGAATTGTGCTAAACCAGTGTGCTACTGAATGGCACTAACTGCAAATTACAGAGATAACGTTTCCCTTTTTCAGCAACCTGTCAAGCACATACACTCATGCACTGGTTTTGAAAGTGCATCCTATTCTTAGTGCTCAATTATGACTTTACTGGCTACCTGCCTTTGCAAATCCCCTGCATAAATGTACAGTTAGACCAAAACACGTCAGAAAAGTATGTCAATGTTTCCTTGCCTAAAAAAATTAAAACAGTGGAAATCACATCTGCATGAAATATAATTTTCATGGAGATTTGAATGCATGTTTAAGAAAGCAAACAGTTTACCAGAGGCTCTAGCAAGTTAAAAAAGCTACAGCTCTTCTGAAGCTGAAGATCTGGTCCTGCAGGATTTAAAAACAGCATGTTTTTAAAAAATACTTCTTGCATTACAGCATTTTCATATATTTATGTAATTGTAGTATATTTATAGAATATCTCCTGAAAATTCAGCACCCAACACTTTAGAATCACATGTAAATTCATTAAGTAATCCTCAATAGCCATTAGGCAATTAAATGTATGAGACAAATTAAAAAACTATATAGCAACTTGTAAGACTTGATCCACAGTTCATAAATAAAATAAAAATTTAAAAAATCTGGCATGAAATATGAACACTGTCACTTACTGAACACTTACATTTTCCTGTTGACTGCAGAATAGAGATCAAGAAATTAACACGGGATTACAGTTCTGATTGTTTCTTCCTTGCCTTCACCGGGAATTTGACCTCTCAGGAGTCAATCCACCCAGATTCACCAGTTTTAACTTCTCCAAGGAAACATCCAGAAACAAAAGATCTACATAATGTTTAAGACCAATAATCCCCATATACTGATTGCATAGTTTTTAATTTCTGTCCAAGTCTTTTGTGATGGGTGTGTGCGTATGTGCATTTCCAAATCTGATGTGGATACAATTTTAAAGTATTGACTGGTACTATTTTAATATGAGTTAATATAACAGATTATTTTTTTTTTCTAGTAGCTTGCATCATGTGTGTCACGGATAAAGATGAGAAGTCATATTAATATTTAGCATTCAAATAGTATGCAACTTGCAATTAATAGAAATTGAGCCTGCATGCAAGCTTTTTCTGATTCGTAACAGTATCAATGAATTTACTTGAGAAATGAACCTTTTTCCTGCATGAGAATCACACAGACTGGCAAGCATTTGCAGACTGAAATTATATTTGGACTTAATCATATGGGTTTTTTAGGGTTTTTTTAGTTCAAAATATGTTGATGATGTCGATGCCATTTACTACCTATTCTATTTAGGGTTTTAGGGTGGTGGGGGATAAATCTTCTTTTGTGCTGTTCTGTAAAGGCTTTGCTGAGAAAAAGGTATTTAGGACTTACAAAGAAAAGGAATTAATATTTCCACATTGGATTCTTCAAGGGAAAGAACTGCATAAAAAGTACATTATTCATTGCTGATTTTTGCCAGACGTGATGTCACTTGGGGTTCCCAAAGTAGGAAATACAGAGAGATAAAGAGAATACAGTTAAAGACACAGTGGTGCTGCACTACTAGCTATGTGTGCATATTGCACAACTTTGAAGAATGCTGATTTATTTTTTCTTTTCCTATTTTATGGAAAGTCTGCTACCACTCTTAGCACATGGGTGCCTGCCTATCTGTTTGATTTCCCATCAATGATGTTATTGTCTGCTTGTGCGTGTGTGATTTTTTCTTTATTTATTGTTGGTTTCGGTTGTTTCTGTAAACTACATCTCACACATTCATGTTAGAGAAAGCAATATCAAAAAAGAAATTTGTCCAAAGTACAAGCATTTTGATTCATTTATTGATATGGTTGATTCTGGTCCCTTTGTGTGTTCAATAGCAAGCAATAAATAGCTTGGGTCAAATGATGCTTTGATTTAAAGAAGTGTTAATAGAAAAGTATGAAAAGAGGTTTAAGTGTACCAGACTGATCCGAGCATAGTTAGTAGTCATCTGTAGTATATTTAAACAGATTTGTTCCATAAAGTTCTCTGTCATTCTTTTGGAATTAGCACAAATGTAACTTTTCACTAGCCACTTAGTTTTATAAATGTGAGAGGACCTTTTACAAGAGGTTCGATTACTCTATATCTCTATAAAATGACCTTACACATAGCTACTGCATATCCTTATTTAACCCTCACATTCACAGAAGATATTGAAGATATTTTTAATTCCTTTTTTGTTTGTTTGTTTTGTTTTGGACATCTTCACTAGTCTAAGTGAAACAGACAGGACAAGTAAATTCTGGTATCACTGAAGAACAGTTCATAACAAAATTTTAATTCTTCAGGCTGCAGTTAACAAGTTTTCATGTTATTTTTCAATTTTTAAAAAGCGATACTTGGATTTTGCTTATGTGTTAATTGCTTCTCCTTCAGCATTAAGGCTTCAGCCTTAATAGTAGAAAGAAGTTAGTCACCTTTTGGTAGTAAGCACAGTTTTTATTGCTGTAGAAAGTCAGCATATCCTGTAAAGAAATGTCATCCTCTCAGGAGTTCCACAATTGCTTCTTTGCAAGTTATGGAAATCACTGATAACAAAAAAAAGAACTAAGTTTCATACTATGAGACCTTTCTAAATGAAATGTGTAAAGTCCTTGTTATAAAAATTCCTGTGATAAGAATTCAATCTATATCTAGATAAAATTCTGGGATTAATCATCAAGTTAATAACAGATATTGAATAACATACATGACAACAATAACTATGGGAAAACCTCTTGTGCTGAATATTCATGTCATTAAAGTGATAACAAAATATTAAATTTATGTTCTTTCAAAGAAAAGTATAATTTCTCGAAAAGAGAAATGTGTAACTCACTGAAACTCAAGATATTCTTAGAGGTATAAAAGAGGAACATACTATGATAAAGTCCAGTACGGAAGGTTAAATTAAAATGATAGAAGATATCTCTTACATACAAGCTTATATTATCTCACTGACTTTGAACAAAACAGAATGTGAATGCTTGAATTTGGGTCATAAATGTAAACTCCTTGGCTAAAATATTTGATAGAAAAGCCTTTCCTAGTAACACAAATATTACATATGGAAGTAATTTGTTATCTATAGAAAAGTCTTAGGGAAAAAAATAATTTTATTCAGCATATTTACATATTTGCAATAGGCTAAGGTAACATACAAGTAAGTGAGTAAGTAAGTAAGTAAATAAATAAATAAATGAATGAAATTAAGTTATTATTCCGCATTCAGTACAATGAAAGCATTCAAAATTGTATACTGGAAATATTCATATGTATATTTCTTTTAAATGTGCAGTATAAAATGTAAAGACATCACTGTATGTGAGTCGCAAAGACCTTCAGGATGTTCTTATTCTTGTGAAGATCACAAAATGTATCGATAAATTTCCTAGTGTATTTTAGAGACTGTACAAGGCTCTAGTCCTAAAAACTCACAGTTGTCATTACCTTAATATTTGAGAATTATATATTTTTAATACTATTTATCAGCCTTGCTAGTTAGGAGAGATATATCCTCCTCTATGTTACCAAAAGAGTATTGAAAAGAGAGAGACCTTACTCAGTGTAATACTGGAAGTCCATGGCAGATCAAGTAATTGCTTCTCAGATACCAAAATAATTCCCTCGTTTAAGCATTTATCTGTTGTGGGTGAGTATTTAGTTACCCTGGAAACTATTTTATCCTATTTAAATTTACTTATGCTTTAGATGTACTCCTTCAGAGAGTGGAGAGATCACTTCACACTATATTCTGAGACACACAGGAGACATAAGTCTTTTTTATGGACTTTTTGTTTCAGAATCTATCCTGATTTATACAGCTTTAGCCATGTACAGCTTTAGTCAGGGCTTTCTGGTTCTAGCTGGTTTTTGTTTTGTATAAGCATAGTAATAGTGCAATGTTATGCAGAAAGCAACAGAAAAGAAATCAGTAATGCAAGTATAAAACACTAAAGAACTAAAACTGACCTTGGACAAAGAGATGCAATTGGGGTTTAAATCAATACAATTTTGCTCAAACACAGCCTTCAGAACTTTGTTCAATAGTGCTTGGGAGCACTATTGGATGAAGACTCTCAAAATCATTGTTAGTTATATGAACAATAATCTTTGTACTTGTCATTCTCATCTTATTAACCATAAAAAGCTTTAAGTGAGTCAATATAAAAATCACAGTCAGCTTGCTAATACTGCCCATAGTAAGCAATTCATTTATTTCAGGACATAAGCTATTTCCATTTGCAACATTTATTTAGTTTATTGGTAATCAGAGGTGGTTCTAAACAATCATTTCCATAGCAGAGGAAATTACTCAAAGAGGAAAAACATGTGTTCATTTCCTCTGGAGCCTTGTTATTTACTATCAATAGCCTCCATCTGCAAGATGATTGTTACATCTTCAACTGGAGGTTGCATAAGTCAATGGGATAAAATCAAACACTAGTTTTGGGATAATGTTGTTGATTTCAGTCATCTACATGAGGCATGTGCCTGGTTGGGGGCTTCCACAATAATGGAAATGTTGGCATAATTACATTTTAAGACAGACTGCATACATATGAGTCCTTCAGTACTGCAGTCAACTTGCTATTGACATGGTATCTTAGTCTTAATTTCCAAAGCTACACATTCCAAGTACCTCAGCTAAATGCACAATCTTCCCACTAACTTTTCCCTTCTTTTAGAAAATATTCTCAATTTTCTTGCTTATCCCAAATAACTGAAAAAAATGCTTGATCTGGGCCAGACAGAAGAAAGATGTACAACCTCACAGCATTGATAGGTATTTGAAGGGAGTCAATTGTCAATGCTAAGTTATAATTCCAAATCTTGTTGATTGTAGCTCTTCATTCTCCTCAGTGTATGTTCATTATTCAAGGTGGACCTTGTACTTATAATAAACTTTAAAAGAAGCTGTGAAGCTGCAATAAGGTTCTTCTCCAGGCTGAACAAAAACTGTCTCAGCCTGTCCTCATAGGAGAGGTGCTCCATCATTCCGATCATTTTTTGTGGCCTTCCTCTGGACCCACTCCAACAGCTCTATGTCTTTCCTGTGCTGAGGGCTCCAGAGCTGGACACAGTACCGCAGGTGGGGTCTCACCAGAGCGGAGTAGAAGGGCAGAACCACCTCCCTTCACCTGCTGACCACATTTGTTTTGATGCAGCCCAGGATATGTTTGGCCTTCTGGGCTGCAAGTGCACGTTGTCAGGTCATACCCAACTTTTCATCCACCAGTACCCCCAAGTCCTTCTTGGCAGGGATGCTCTCAATCCCTTCATCCCCCAGCCTGTATTGATACCAGGGGTTGCCCTGACCCAGGTGCAGGACCCTGCACTTGGCCTTGTTGAACCTCATGAGGTTCACTTTGGCCCACTTCTCATGCCTGTCCAGGTCCCTCTGGATGGCATCCCATCCCTCAGGTGTGTCAACTGCACCACTCATCTCGGTGTCATCCACAAATTTGCTGAGGGTACACTCAATCCCACTGTCTATGTCATTGATGAAGATATTGAACAGTACTTGTCCCAGTATGACCGCCTGAGGGACACCACTTGTGACCAGTCTCCATCTGGATGTTGGGCCGTTGACCACTACTCTCTGGATGCAACCTTCCAACTAATTCCTCATGCACCAAACAGTCCACCCATCAAATCCATTCCTCTCCAATTTAGAGAGAAGGATGTTGTGTGGGACTGAGTCAAAGGGACTGTGAATCTTTCCACAACTTTTTATTGAGGAACAATGGGGTGATAAATATTCTGAAGGGTTGTCATGTTTTACTAAATAATCTGTACAATTACAGAAGTCCAGATAGATGACATCCGTAGCTCTTCCCTTGTCCACTGATGTAGTCACTCCATCATAGAAGGTCACTAGGTTGGTCAGGTAGGACTTGCTCTTGGTGAAGCCATGCTACCTGTCTTGAATCACCTCCTTGTCCTCCATGTGCCTTAGCATAGCTTCAGGGAGGCTCTGTACCATGATCTTCCCAGGCACAGAGGGAAAGCTGACAGGTCAGTAGTTCCCAGGGTCCTCCTTTCTACCCTTTTTAAAAATGGGTGCAATGTTTCCATTTTTCCAGTCACCAGGGACTTCCCCTGACTGCCATCACTTTTCAGGTATCATGGAGAGTGGCTTGGCAACTGCATCAGCCAATTCTCTCAGGACTCTGGGATGCATCTCATCAGGTCCCACAGACTTCTGTACGTTCAGGTTCCTCAGGTGGTCACAAACCCTATTACAGTGGGAGGGAGTTTTATCCCTCAGTCCCTGTCTTGTGGTCCATCCACTCGAGAGGTGTGGGAAGAGAGGTTGTCAGTGAAGACTGAGGCAAAAAGTTGTGTACCTCAGCCTTCTCCTCGTCTGTTGTTACCAGTTTGCCAGTTTTTCTCATTGGGGGGGTTATGCTTTCTTTGACCTTTTTTGACCATGAAATCGTCTACAGAGGTAGAGACTTGAAAATGGCAGCTTTGAGCGTTTCAGCTCAGTCCTCGAAACATAAGCTGTGAAGAACAGGGAGAAAACAATACTTTACATCTGACAGCTCCAATTATGGCACCCTACGGAGTTTAACTGCCTACTTCAAATCTTTCCACAACTTTTTGTTAAGGAACAGTGGAGTGATAAATATTCTGATGGGTTGTCTTGTTTTACTAAATTCTATACAATTAGTTCCATTTATGGAAAATTAAATCCATAATTATTTTCACCACAAATTTAAGCCATTTCTATCTTACAAAAGCAAAGGTGTCTTTGAAACCACTAATGTATTTTTGACCCTTTGACAATATATCAAGATGTATTGAACTTATTGGCAGGGTGGGGGAGGAGGGGGAGGTTGTTTTAACATTTGTTTTGGCATGCTGTGTCTAAATTTGTCTAAAATGTTATTTTTAATATATATTATTAACATTCTTGAAAAGAAGACTTTAAAGCAGAAACTTTTGGGCAACACAGTGATAAAGTAAATTTGATTACACTAACAGCTGTGCACTCAAAAAGTATCTTAATACACTTACAGAGCTCAGATGAACCACACTGGAATAACAGTAGATTCCTTCTCATATTTGAATCTCCATCCATTCACCAAAAAAGGCTGTAATTCACCAGGTGATTAGAGCACTGTACAATGTCACAGTGCAACATAAAATCAATAGAGAAAATCACGTCATACCACCATTATAAATATTCCTGGTAACTCAAGAAATATAATTTCCAGAAAAAGAGTAGAAAATCTTCTTTTTTTAAAAAACTTTTTAATGATTTGTAATAGTTTTCTAGAATAAATTGCAACACCATTAAGGACTTTCTTGTCTATTATAAATAATATCTAAGTATAAGAAAGGGAATTTAGTAACACCTAGCAAGGATATTCAAAGGAGAGAGTATACTGATAGCGAAAGCACAGAAAACAGAAAAGATTCTTTACGTTATCTGGGAAGGTAAATTTTTCCTTATAAAATAATGAAGTTTCCAAATGAGGGCTGTTTAAAAGATCACTTTGATACTAATTGCTATTATTCTCCTTTGCTACTTACCTGAAACTTAAATCCCTGCTTCCAGTGGACTGATTTCTCTATTTAGTTTTTCAGCTGATGGCTTGATACTACTTTACCCAACTTCCAAACTTCTCCTTCATAAATAATAATGGAAATAGATTATATTCATTCATAAAAATCCTAAAGAAAGAACTCAGTTTTTAAACACTGCCCTTCACAACTTTGGATATTTTCCTTCTTACTGTTCCTGGTGTGGAAGCCTTGCTGTGTAACAGACATATCAACCATCTAGCTATGAAAGGGAACACTAATCACCCACTTACTGAGTGACCCTGAGCAAAGCAATTTGTTGCAGTGCCCATTTCCTTTCCTTTGATGTACGTCTAATCATTTCATATAGGAAACAAAGTTGTGGGAGCAATTGTTTTTTACCAGATATATATTCAGTGCTGAGAACAATGAGCCCCAAACTTGACTTGAGCGGCTACATATTATAAATATATGCATGTGGGTGTGTGTGCAAGTGCTCACACATATTTTCTTTATATATATATACACCCTCCAAATACTCTATAATCTCTATAATATATATGTCAGATGATATATATAAATATATTCTTATAGTGGTGTAATATTATAGTATAAATTGTTAATCTCGTAAAAGTAACAGTACTAAGTCCTGCCCCAGCTGATCATAGATAGCAGAGGATAGATTGTAAGCGTGCTTTCAACCCTCTTTATTTTGTACTGCCACAGCGGTACAGAAGAGATAATAAACAATTAACAATATGCCGAAAATAATCAATTCTGTAAGTGCTTATAAATGAAGCTTTTGAGAATTAGCACGCATCACAAGGACAGTGCTGAACTCAGAAAACTCCAGTAGTGAATTTGCCTACACAAGAGTGGTGCTGGAGTGTCCCATCAAGTACAGTAATTTAGATACTCAGCAAGCCTACATAATGTGATTGCAGGTTATAACATAGAGAACCATTTAAAACATTGAAAAAACCGATACAGGGATTTAAAAAAATCATAACAAACTTTCCCTTAAATTTTCAAAGCAAAACAGGATCAAATGCAGTTAGAATCTCGTTTTATCATAAAAATAGAAATAGCCAGACTTAGCAAGAAAGTTAAGATAACTGAGTTGCTAAAATGCTGTAGAAAAAAAAAAAAAGCCTCGCGATTAAATGCAATTTAATTTAACTTAAGGGTTAGACCACTAGAGTCATATTTATAGTCCTTATAAATTAAAATTAGAAGTGTGTCACTCAGTTTTCCGTTCTATTCTTTCCCAAGAGTTTGACCTTCCAAACAGTATGGACAAATTTGTAGGTAGAACTTTAATTCCATGGATGCACATTTTATTATATGTATGTAGTAGCTTCTGTTTTACACCAAATGACTACTACTGTTACGAAAACTATAAGGATTATAGGATTACAAAATTTTAGCCTTTATTAAGTTGTTTCAACAGTTGTGTCAGAGCTCTCCATTGTTAACAGAGTATAACTACTCTCAACGTCCATCCAAATATGAATAATATATTTATTTTCTTTTTTCTTTTCAGGTTTTAAAATTAACATTTATGAAGATTTAATATATAGGTTAGGATTCACCAGTCCCATATATTCTCTACATACGTACCAGAAGTTTATCAATCATGCTTAAATTAAAATAAATGCTGTTCAAACTTCAAATGTCAAGACAAAATTTGTAGTAGACAATTACTTAGAATAACTGTGTTCTCTCAACCAGATCCTACTATTTCTTCAAAGAATTAGAGAAAACAGCTGAGGGATCATGATGTTTATCCACACGATCAGCAGCACACATTAATGGGCAAATATTTAATAAAATATAAAATATAGGAGAAATATTTGCAGAAAGTCACCAAATTGTCCACAATTGATGTTCTTAAAAATGAACATCAGTTTTTATTGCAGAATTCCTGTTCCCCTGTTGTTTTTGCAGCTGCTCTCTAAACTTATTTCTTAGAAGCTGGTTTCTAATATAAGCAATTTGTCTATTGTTTCTCTAAATATCTATACATCTAAGCAATACTATCTGAAGATAGTCAGATCCTGCAGATTAATAAAATTAATGAAATACTCTTTGAAACCTAATAAAGTTCAATTACATGTGTTAGAAAGACTATATTCAGATTCTTTTTTCAGTACCATATTCTTTCATATTGAGATATAAGTCACTAAAGAAAATTACGCTTTTCAAAATATGGATTGTCAAAGAAGTGATAACTTAGCTTTCCATATTTATGTCCTTCCAGTGAATGCCATACAAATTATGGTTCATTTTCTAGTGAAAGGAAAGCTTTTCTTTACCAGCTGTGCTTTTGGGTTTCTGAAAGGCAGACTCTTTTTTTTGAAAACCACAGATGCCAGAATCAGAAATTTCCTGGCAATTTGTGAATGAATAACTATAAATTTGCTGAATTCTCCTAGCAGTTTTTACAGCTTCTTTTTTTTTTTTAAAGACCATATGTAATATATAATACATATAATAGAGATATGCATAATGTATATGCATATATATAATATTAAAAAATACAAAAGGGCTTTCATTTCAGGTTTTTTTTGTGTTTTGTTTTGGTTTTTTTTTCAAGCAGTCTTCACCTTTTGCCTCCTTAGGAGTGAGAACAGGAGTTTATTTCTTATTCATACCTCAAAATATCTCTTAGGTCTTATGTGTTGTTGTTCTAAAATCAATACAGAAATCTGTATAGATATGGAAATGATAATTTTGTCTCAAGTCAGTTAACGTGAATCTAGCTGTTAAGATTCTGCATGTGGTTTTCTATAGAAATTGCTTTTCTAGAAAGAGCATACAGAATCAGAAACGTACAGAGTGATATAATTAGTTTTGCAATAAAATAAGGCCAAGTACTTAAAAGGCAAAGGCAGGGCCAGCAGAAGGGCAATTGAAGCCCTTACATCATTTCTAAACACACCTTTGTTACTCAGTGTCCAATGAATCAGATGATTGTGGGTCTGTTTGTGACTTACATTAGTGAAAAATGGACTGAAGCATTTCTGAGCTCAGACACATTACATCCCTGTAAATGGTAATGTAGAGTCAAAATCTGATCAGCAGTGCTCTTGTCATGAGTTCACATGTAATTAAATCTTTAAAAAATGATAAATGTTCTGTAAATGCCATTAGGAACTGGGATTTCTCAGGGAAGTGCTCTCTGGGTTGGATATGCTATACTTACGGAAGAAGACAAAATTAAAATGTTGAACAGGAAAAAAAAAACAGTTAAGTTTTTGCCCTTTTCTCCTTTTAGCATTCCAAAACTTATAAGCCCTACAGCATGAACCAGCTTCTCTGCCACAGTCAAATATGAGGATAATGTCATTCCTTTGCCTTCTCATGAATTTTTGTCATTCACTGAGAGCTGAGCAAAGAAAGCAACCCTCACTCTTCAGAGTGATTAGTAAAACGATATTTCTGAAAACTCAAAATATAATCATCAACTCCTGTTCAAAGAAATATATGCAGTAGGAGGTTGGAACACAAGATAATGAGATATGCACAAAATATCCTTCTTCACTAGTCCAAACTGCACCCCTCAAAGGATTCTAAACTGCAGTGGGAAACCAGATTCAGTCTAATTTGTTATTATCTCTACCTTTCACTTATTCCAATATTATCTCAACAGTAAGGCAACCCTGGTCCAAAGAATGAAAAAGAATAAAATAGAGCCCCTTTTCTAGAGCACCCTGAGGACTCATTTGAGCATCCCATGCACCTCTGTACTGAACACCCCAGCCCCTTTAATCTGCCTTATTCTCTGCACAAGCAACAGTTGCCTATTGGCAAATCTGGCTTTCTGACCTGTGACCTTGGCCAGACTGTCTTTGGCCAAGAGCATTTTTCCAACAACACTGATGCTTGTGTTGAATACAAGTCTCTTGAGAACCTGAATGTCATGGATTTTGAACATCTGCCCCTCTGAGTAGATGCAGAATGAACAACTGCTTTTCAACATACGTAAAAAAAATTAAGTCAGGGAGCTTTGAATTTCTTTGTACGTGAAGCCATTAATTAGTTTAGTAATAGATATGACTCCATGTGGGAAAAAAACTCTTAGACTAGAAATATTTTATCTTTTATCTACTAACAAGAACTAAAGTAAATGTTGGATCTCCCTTGTCTTTGTCTGTATGCTTCCTCCTCCATCAGGATGGAGACTATTCCCGGAATCTAGAGCTTGAACTTGCAGGAGTGCTGAGGCTCACATAACCACCAGCAGCAGCTTCTCTGCACTGTATCAGACATTTTTTTCTACCCTGGAAGTCGTACCTGTTATAACAGATGCAGTGACATGCAGCATTTTCTCTGCTTTTCTCAGCAATGGCATGACTGACATATTTTATAATCCTACTCCACAGAGCAGCAGATGGTGCCTACCCTTTCCCATCCTCTACAAGACTTGGTATTTCTTCTCTGTCAGTCGTAAGACACGTTTTTGATTTTTGCTGGCTGCGCAAGCCATGGAATTTCATACAGCAGTAGTTACTTCTCCTGCCAATCTCGTATCTCTTGAGGCCCAGACTTAGCAAAAGTCCTTGATTTGTGGTACAACTTTTATGTCAAATGTAGCAAGCCCTGAATGATCACTGCCTAACGCTATTCTTTAGGACTTACTCTCAAAATGTGTGCAAATTAAAGGCAGAAGCATGCCATAGCAATTCAGCACAAAGGTTAATCACTCTCCTTACCACTGGAACAAATGTAACACTGCAGAGAGACCTCAGAAGATGTGTGACTGGTCGTCCACCTTTTCTGCTCCACCTTGACGTGAGATGACAGTCACATAGCACATTGAAGCACTACAACACTCAAATTAGTACACCATACTACTCAATAGAGCATGTTCATTTAGGTTCAAAATGATGCTCAAACAGTTATATTCAGTGTAACTGTTTCTTCCCAGCTCTGCGTGCGTGAAAAATGTGCCCAAACAACTGCATCTCACTGTGCGAGGCGGGTACGGTCTCACTGACTCATCCACTAACAAGAAATGCCATGAAATTCACCAGGGACCTTTATCAAGAAACTACCCTTACCACATGAAAGTTGACCTTTGGTGAGTGCACAGCAACCTGTGGAAAAAGGCAGAAATAGATATCTCAAAAAGAGTAAAACTGCTTAGGAGCAGAAAAGTCTAATCATTCATGCCTTAACATACCCATCCAGGCTGAATGAGACAAAGCCTAGGAGACTGCACAATACCTGCGGTTTCCTGGGATATTAGTGGAAGATTCCAGTACTGATAAATGCGTCATGGATCTGACTTATTGCATTTGGCTTTAGCAGCAGTGCTTTCTACTTTTCCCACTTGCAGTATTCCTTATAGGTGTTTCTAGAACATGCGGATTCTCTTTTTTAGTTCTAACCATCAGATTGAAATGTTAAAAATGAAGAAACAAAAGTTTGTTCTTTGAGTTTATACAATAATCTCCAATATATTTTTCTCTTATTTCTGAAAATCCATTTAGTTCACTAATTCTCCTAACTTTTCAGGTCTACAGGCTTGAAAGAGCATTGCAGTATTAAGGACAGTGCAACGAGAGCATTTTAATTTATGCTGAAGTGGTTTGCTAAACTGACACTGAACTAATACTCTTGATTTAGGAGAGACTTCCCAATGCATGCTGAGAAGAAGAACCAAAACTATATATATTCAATAGAACACAGAGACTTGGAAAGTAATTGGCTGAATGAGGTTTTTTGGCAATTGTTATTTGTCATAGTTACAGATTACTTATTCACCTGATCCCTTTCAATTGTCAGTCTCATGCTTTCAACTTCTACTAGATTTTGGGGATTAAATGTGCATATTCAGTAAGTGACAGATAAGTTTGGCTCATGCTAAGCAGAACTAAAAGACTGGCTCTTTGAGAACCAGCAGCAAATCCACATATGAATCTCTTACAAAAAATCTTACCAACCTTTCCTAGGCTATCTTCTTCAGATAACTCCCTGGATGTTTTATTTCAGCATGTTTCCTCTGAAATATTCCTGCCCCCTTTACAATGCTTGTCATAGGTATTTTTGCACTTAAGATTTTAATATCCTGGACACAACAGGCACATGGGAAGTAGGTAAAATCTCTACATTTAGAAACACAAGCATTATCCTCAATCACACATCAATTTCTTGACGAAGACTAAGTCCTCCTTGTCATTTTACTTCCTATTGATCTCATTCTTATATTCCAGTAACAACCTTAAAACAAGCACACAGTACTTAGAAATTATTCCATGACAATAATGAACAACACATCAGCCATCAGTAAAAAAGTCATTAAAAGTCATGCATATCTTTTAATATGGTACTATCTCACTATTGAAGAGTGCATAACGAAAAGTGCATAAAATTGCACAATGGACTGTTGCAACTAAGAATTAGAGTTATGTCTTAGTTTCTGTTAGCTATAATATTTAGAAATAATGTAAAATTATACATTAAACTTATGTTTAATAAAATCCACGTATTAAAATATTATAAATAAAACTTTGAAAGTAATGTTGTTATTGCAAAGAGAAAAAAAGGCAAGTACCATTAGTTTGTTCTTCCATCACTCCATCTTTTTTTCTTTTTTTTTTGGTAACCCAGTAGGATACTGAATAACCTAAAAAATATCCAAGTAAAGGATGCTATACCATTACTGCTTCAAGAGAATGCCTTCAATTTCCCAAATTTTAAGTTGGCTATCAGAAATTAATGTTATGAAAGACTGAACTTGTGCTTGAGCGCTGAGTGTTGATCAGGCAATTGCAAATGAGGTAACTGCTAGGGAAGGGTACATCTCTAATCCAGTTACAGGGATGTAACTGGAAGGCATTCAAAGACTTGTGCATTTAAGATAGCTATTTGTGCAGAAAGAAGTGAGACCAGATGAAGTGTTTCCATCCAAACCTTTTCTGATGAATAACTGCAGTTTTGATAAGATGATTTTCTATGGAAACAGTTTGTCTTTCTTGAAATAGATTTCTCAGGAGAAACCTAGGATCTAACTTGAAGAAAAATGCTGGTTTTATAAAGTTCTTCCCTTCTCTTCTGGCAAAAATTAAGAGTTCTCACAGCAGAAATGAGAAAAAACATTTATCAAACCAGCCATTTCACAAACACCCGCTAACATGCAAATACATAATGCTGTTGAAAATGTGTTGTCTATTCAAAACATACTAAGTGCAAAAAGGACAAAGCAAACACTGGAGGAATTCAAATGCACACCGGTATATTTTTTGGAAAGAAGAAAATATAAAAAAGGAATTTTTTTTACGTTGAGCAAACAGAAAGGTAGGACTAAGGAAAGAACAGACGTGCTGAGTGAGGTGCTCTATGCTGCCTTCAAAATATATTAACATCCAGTAGGTCATAAGAACTGTATAACCTGCACCAATTTTGTGATAGCACTTAGCTGATGTCAGTGTAGGTTCATATTTCAGAAGCAATTTAGTTGTCATTAAGCTGTTTGCCTTAATTAAAAAAAGGGGGGGGGGGGAGGGTGAAAGGTTATAAGACAGTTATGTTCCATTTACGTAATTTCTTTCTTCTGTCCATGTACAGTGTGTACTTTATTTTACAACTAAGCAATGAACCACAAGCTGTATGGCAGCTATTCTTATGGGAGTCAGTCTGAAAGAAGTTGCCCAAATAGCACACTTCAGTGCACCTGCACTGTATGTTGCCTTGGAACAAGGAATCAGTAAAACAGTATTAAGCATGTGAATGAAAGAAGAAAAGCTGGGACCTGAGCAGTAAATGTCACCAAAATTCATTTGGTATGTTCAGATTTACCAGCGTGAAAACAACATCACTGTTCTGCTGTCAGCAAAAATGATGTTCTGCAAGTATTTGGAGGTCACACGGCAAAGGTTTCTCCTGTTACAGTCTTGCACAGGAGATCTGCTCTTTGTCACCTTCAATTTGACATTTTATAGGGATTAGGAACATAAATCAGAAAGAAAACTGTATAATGCATTGTTTTCTCCCTGTGGCTGGCTACTGCTAATCTTAAGTCAACAAATGTCAGATTTCAATTTTACTGAATTACTGCATCACAGACTGCAAAAATCAATCTTGGTGGGTTTTATTCTTCTAATTCTTTCATATACAATGAGTGGGGAAAAATATTGTTTTATTATACCTGCCTGACACCTGCCTACAATAATAATTTTGAACATCTGATTGAAGCACTCAGAGATGCCAAAATATACTGGCTACACAAATACTTTTTTTTTTTTTTTTTTTTATGAAGGAAGATCTCTCATCATGACTTCAGGCATTTTCTCTCTATAGGAAAGACAAAAGACTGCTCTAGAAATTGACCGTATATCACTGACAGAAATTAAAGTCCTAGGAAATATTTTATTATGCTGGAACTTTTTCATGGACACTAATGTGAACATAAATAAAAGCCAATAACTTCAAGGATATATGAAATTCAAAGTTATATAGGAATTACTCTAACAAGAAAAGTATAAGGAAACCCCAGTCTTTTGCAAATTAAGATTTTGTCTTAGAATTTTAGTGTTAAGTAGTTTTTTACGTTCTATACTTTATAGATGTTATCCTGTATAATAAGGAAATGGCTACTGAATGAATAAATATACATTATTTAATTTAAGTACATCACTATTCAACATGATCTGAGCAAAGCTTTCACATTTAACACCACTACTTAATTGTGCTTAAAATGTTACTGCCCCCATTACTGTGGATTAAATTGATGCTGATTCTTCTTAAAATGTTTGTTTTGAGAATGCCTCCTGCTAGTCTTCACAGTGATCTTCACAGCTTTTCCTGACCTAAACCCCTCTGAAATCTTCAATGGATTTTAAGATCTCTGAACCAGACTGATTTTTTTTTTTTTTCAATTTTTTTCCTACATCCAGCAGTGTAACTATAAAGTTAGAATAGGACAGGTTGAATTGTCACAATCAAGCCCCAGAATGTATTTTTAAAGCCTTTAGAAAACCATGTGTCTTTGCAACTAATTTTGCAAGCATATAAATGAGTGTTGAATATGTTTCTTAAAACAAAACAAACCAAAAAAGGAATTAGTACTGGAAGAACAGAGTGAACTTTAGGCACAGACAAAGTGGGTGGCTCCTTCAGATGACAGATAAGAAAACAGCAATAGCTGTGGTGCAAAGGTCATCTGTATTTGCGGCAAACCTTGGAAAAACTGTTCTGTGGTTGCTGTTGCCCCTGCTGAGGATGGGATGAGGGGCAGGCCCTGTCCCCAGGCAACTGCTCCCAGCCACCTTCAAGCCAGTACAACCAACTGCTGAGTAAGTACCCTTATCCCCGTTTATATTTCCCAGAGCAGCAGGAGCAGCAAAGCCAGTGTTCTCCAGTTTTCCCCTTGTTCTCTAGGAAGCTCTGCCATTTTTCTCCCCTTCCTATGCCAAGAGAACCCCAGGCCCAGCCTAGCTTCAACTTCTCACCTTCAGGCTGGCAAAATTACATTCTCACATACACTTGGAGAAGCCTTGAGTCAAGGGGGCAACATGTTTATACTGGAACCACTTCAGACTGATTCTGAAATTATGCTTTCTCTGGGTTAACACATACGAACCTTTCACATTAACACCTAGCAGAATTCTTTGCCAAGCAAACACACCACAATATTTATTGAGTAGCTAGGCATGAAATAAGGTTAAGGAGGTGAGCCAGAATTTGTAGGCTATAAAATTTCAGGGGATTGTTAGGTTCACACTTGGTCAGTCAACGTGACTTGCATATTAAGCCAGAACTTTGTACAACAATTCCAGGGCTTAGTCCAAGTGTTTAGAAGACGTTGTAATAGAGTTTCACACAGCAGATCAATATCTGCTTCGCCTTTTGAAATGAGCTCCACTAGTTCTCACTGGATAATGAGACTGGAAGCTCCTTTTCACCTCCTGATCCAAAGTCCATGGAAGCCCATAAATACTCCTGTTGAATTCTAGGGACTTTGGATTGGGCCTTGAATGATGAAGCATGATAAATTTGCTCTAAAGAGCAATCATTAGGGTTTCTCTGAAAAAGAATTCATAAGATCAAGCTCTATTTTTTCAGGCCAGGATGATGGACTACACAAAGACGGCACATCTGTGTTTGAGTGAAAGCATTTGCCTGCAGCTGCTCTGTTTCCTACTTATTTGTAGCAAACCAAACAAAATGGCAACATTTTGTAAATATAATAAAAATCTTATAATAAATTAAGTTGTGAGTGGTAGATTCACCACTGCCTCACTAGATTATTATAATAAAGGATCTCATCAGCAATGATTCATAATACATTCTGCAAACACAGTAATAAACAACTAGTATCAGAAATTCCTTATAAGTTCTCAACAGTTCCCAAAAAAGACACTTTTTTTGATTTGTTTTGTTTTGTGGTTTTTTACATGTACTGAAATATAACATTAATTGTACCAATATAAGGTACTTTAAACCCATGAAAATATATCCACATGAGGGACATTTTATCACTGCAACTATAACAACATTCAATAACTAGTTGAAAAACAGAGTTTACATTCTGACGGAAAATCCATGAAATAGAATGAAGAAGAAAATTTTTCCGTTAAAAACATTTATGGAAGGAACACTCAAAAGTTGACAGAAGCATGAGGTTATAAAACCATTTTAACTTATACTGCATAACACTTAAACAATTCTAAGAATTTCTCTACTGAAAAAAAAACGTTCCATTCTGAAATGTTCCAATAGTTCCACTTTGACATTAGCAGGATATCCTTACCTTGCCTTAAATGTTATCAAATTGACATGTTTCTAAAAATGTTTTGCTTCTGTCAAAATGGGATTTCCTCATGTACAAATGGCATCATGTACAAATCCTTGACCTGTTCAATGGCATAGGTCAAGTAGTATAGCTTTTGTAAACAGACAAGGCATAGTGACCTTGTATACCTTACACAAGGTTATGACAAGACAGTTCTGCTAAGAGTCCTATTTTTTATTACTTTTACTCTTTTACCTAAATTGTTACTGTGGAAATGAAAGAATTACCAGCTTAAGTGATACACCTTATGCTATCAGAAACTCCCTTCTTGCTGCTTCTTATTTCAAAATGTATATATCTACAAGTTCTTCCCTATGCTAGATACGAATCAGTTTTCTGTGGCAAACGTTCCCAACCAGGAGACAGAGAACATAAGCTCTTTTTCTCTTGTTTGTACTCTTTGCTTACATACACCAAAATGCAAACTGAGCCTTTGCATTTCCTTGATGAACACAAGCTGTATTACTGTTAAAGCACTTTTAATACTATTTGTCTAAAAAGTATCTTGCAGATACCGAAATACAACTAACCTTCCCAACACTACTCCTTATTAATAAATGGAAGCCTACTGAACTCTGGAACAACAGTGTAAGAATTCTGGACTTGAATCCACAGGTGTGATTACTGGTCTTTTGACCTCCATATATTTTATGTAAAATAATGGATAATGTTCTGTTGTTTAGATTTTTCCTGCAAGGAGGTGTGTGGAAGTGTGTGTGTTTGTGTAGGAATTCATACAGATTTATTTTTTTTCTTAAATGAGTGAGAAAAAAATAGTGAAATTCTATTGGATGAGAGACCATTTGGAGAGGATAATACTGAAGTGCTAAAAATATATCTAGTTCAATCTTCAAAACAAGTTTATCGTAGCAATATGTCTGCTGTCATGTTATTTCAAACAATTAGATAGCAAAATGCATTTATTTGTCATAAGGGATTAGTCTTCTGTATGAGATGCCAACCTAGAAAGCCGAGAAAAGCTAACAAAAATATTCAATTTACCCTTAAATTTTTTGCTACAATAAATGTTTTACTTTCAGTCTCCATTTGATCAATACAATTAAAAGTTAAACTCTTGTAATAAACTTTTTTGTTTTTAAAGGTTCTGTGCCTGCATACATATGTGTGTCTTCCTTAGTCTTGCATTATTTAATGAACATGTTAAATCTCAGCAGCCATGAACCTGAACTGTAGCAGTATAGGTTCTCAGGAAGGGAAGCTGCTGGGATCACTGCCAGCCAGCCATCTAAAGTGCAGCACATAGTGCACATTGATAGCGAATGCAGTCAAGTGCCCATCTGGCTGATCCAGAAGTATTTTTCTTGCAGACAGAGTGGAAGAGAAGCACTTTAGTTAAGCTCAGTAATGAACTGATTAGACTGGTTGTGAAACCAATAGAAATGAACAGCCTGTCCGTTAACAGTCAACTCAAGTGATAATGCAAACCCATCCAGTCACCACAAGGATAACTTCTTCAGTATTTAAGAAAATAAGTGAAGAGTAGCATTGTTTTTTGAGGGCTCCTGAACTACTGTAGCAAGTGCACAGAGAATAAAATCACCAAAACCAAAATAAAGACAAGCAGCAGCGTATCTCCTCTTCTCCCTTGAATAATAAACTAAATCCTCCGCTGCTGTTCTGAGGGAAGGCTGGCAGACAGCATTAGTACAAGGCCAACACAACTTGCAGTGAAATAAAAAATTGGTACTGAAGATTTCGCGTCGTGGTTTAACAAAACAACAACAACAAAAAGAAAAAAAAAAACCAGCTCAGCTCTCAAGCTTTCCTCCCAAATCCACGGGAGATAATCAAAGTGACTATGATGATGGGCACTGTTGTGAACAGGGGATGGAGGCAGAGCTGGGCCTATGAAATGTAGCAGATTTCTATCACTTAGCCTTTAGTTAAGAGACAAAATCTAAAATGACCATACATCTCAAAATCAGATATTTTTTTCCACTTAAGTGGCTTAGCATATGCATGGTTGTGTGACCCATCATTTCATGCTCTATGAAATAGGGCGGACCCAGCCCTCCTTTAAAAGAGCTCAGTCGGGTGTGCTAAGTTTTCCACCTGCATGTCTGCCACCAGGCCCCCTGGATGACACTTTGCTGGATGCTTAAATTGCTAAAAATTATGTAAGTCACATTTCATTAAGTTATGCACTGTGAAACATCTGATACACTTTGATGTGTGTTAGCACTGAGGCTCTATTACACAGATCAGACAGAAGCAGTTTGCTGAAACATTGACAAAAAAGCATTATAAAAATGCAATCCTTTTTAAGGCATTGTGAATTAAAAAAAAAAAATCAATAGTAATAACTTCCTATTAAACACATGATGCTGAACATATTTGATGTTCTGGGTTTTTTTACTATTTTACACATACTGGTCAGGTATTCTACTACATCTGTTTAAATCTCTCTTTTTTTGTGAACTACATACAAAATAAGAATTGATTTGGATGGATAATTGCCCACAAAACTAACACCAATCTGGCTGTTGGAAAGCCCAGAAAAACTTCCTTCTGAATTACTGGGCTGACCACTGCTCAACTGTCAATTTTCTGCAGCAGTTCCCAGTTTACTGCAAAGTTAACACCGTGTTTCTATATTCTTTCAAATAAACAGAATTTTCATCTCACAAAATTAAAGATAAATCACTTATGCCAACTCCCTAAACTGCCCAGAGCCTCCCTACTGGTAGAAAATGCTTTAGCAATTGGTGCTTTTTTTCCTTAGGACTGCACAAGAAATAGAAAAAACAACCAATGACAGGGATATGGGACTTTGACTTACTGTTATGGCTTTCCTTTAAGATGAGAGAGGGGGCACTTCAAGCATTAAAGGTAAAACTCCACTCTAAATTTCCCTGCCCCCCAACCCAGTTTCTGTGTCTGAAGGGATTTAAGCGGAATTTAGTCACCTGAAGCCTGTGAACACAATCACTCTCAGTGCTAATTAGGGACTGCAGCTACACACTGAACAAAAACCAAAGCAACCACCTCAAGTTTTTTGAAAACTGAAAACATTGCTTTTCAGACAGCCTAAATAGATACCTATTAGCAAGACAGTATCTCAGGCTGAGGATTTCAAAGGAATGACTTTGAAGTTCTGAGATCTGAGTTTTAAACCAGCTCTTCATCTCAGCACTTCCCATCACCTAGTCCATCTCTAACTGGACAATGAGCAAATGTTGGCTTCAGGCAGCTCCCTGCTCATTCTGCTGCCTGGCGTGGACCCTGTTTGAAAGTGCTTATGTTTACACATGCACCATCCAGAAAGCCTAAAATCTCCTTTTTTTTTAACCCTTTAATTTTTTAGGGACTTATCTTGCCTTCCCTGAAAATGTTTCTTTGCTATTCATATACCCATGTGATGCCAAAGTGTAGGAACTATCAATATGTTGTCTGTCTTCAGTGTCCCACTCTGACACAAACTTTCTGCAAGACCTTGGGAAACCACAACACCCTTTAATCCTATCATTAATACTTTAAAAATATTTTAAGTAGGATAAGAGACTATTTATTTATTTATTTTAATGTGCTTGTGCGAAACTTTGAGTACAACAGCTTCACCCTGAACTGGGATGGGGTCTCTCTGACACAAAAATTAGTTTTCTGCCCTTTCTGACATACACTCAAGTCTTTCCAGCACTAATATAAAGCCAAATATGCACAAATGAATGGCATCTGCTACGCACTCCTGCAAACCAAAGGTCTGCTCTTCAACAACTGGAAGCTTAAAACTGCTTAAAAATGGGGCTTCTGTCCTGCACATGGCATATGCACACACTGCACATGGAAATATGCATGCAGATATTAGAGCACAAGAAGATTAACCAGATGAAATAAACCCAAAAAGGGATGAATTTAATTCCTATGGATAGTGAGTTGGCTGGGAATTTTTAATTCAATGTTGGATTTTATGGAAGCCTTTATTAATAAAAGTTATGTGGCACATTACACTCCTGTCTACCCTATTGCTAACTTCTGCCAGCCATCATAGACTCTCTTTAACTCAAATGAACAACAGCATAACAAATTGAAAAATAAGTGAGATGACACTAGCCAGAACTGTCCACCAGAGATTTTGATATATAAATTTTCAAGCATCATCACAGGATGTATTTCAGATGTTCTTTAAGGTATTTTCTTTAGGAACCCACTCTCATCTCACTGCTGAATTTTGTTTTCTTGCTTTGACAACCTCTGTAAACTGACAACAAAATTATCACATCTAATGTAACATCACAAATTACTCTGAAGCTTACAGTATCCAACTAGTATTTCTTCATAACCATATCATCTGTCATTATCTGTTAATCATTAAACTAGCAATTGGGGTGATCTTTGGTTCATTAATTGCTCTGTGTATAATTGTTACCTTAAGTAATGAGGAAAATGGAACCTGAGGAAAATAGAACTCATAATGGACATTTTTAATGAAAATATTTTTAGCCAGTATTTGATGCTAGGAAAATGGGATACTCTGACCTTATTTATAACTCTTAGCTCCTATGTAACTGATCATTCATAAACATACTCAGATACATTACAATGATTTTTTACATGCTCAGATTCTAAGCTTTTCATAATTTTCCTACTAAGCTTTTGCATTAATTTCCCATTTCAACATTTTATTTCTGTCTTGGGCCATAAAAACATAACTGTTACCACTGAAGTTGCAGCTCTTCTATTCCCAAAAGGCTAATTCATTTTACAAAGCACATACACCGTACAGCTTATTGGTCTTCATTTCCATCATCAAATGTTAACACTACTTGGAGGAAACTTTAAGGTACGAAAATGCCAATGAATAATGAAGATGGCTCCTATAATAAGGATTTACTGCCCAGCATAACAAAATGGAGCTTTTATTGTAACCCATTTCCCAGAGTTGAGCTATTTGATCTACAAGCTATTAAAAAAGTAGTTTATGTTTTCCACAGCACCATGGGTATAGGAGAGTTAATTTTCACACCAAACAATAAGTCGACATGAAGTAGACAGTAATTAATGTGAATTGTTCTCAAGCCAGAGAGTAGTCCAAGTTCCTATACGTCCTTAATGTTTCTACACCCAGAACCTTTAAAACAAATATCAAGTTAAGAAAACAGTTTATAATTTTTTTTTTTTTTTNCATTCTTTGGATCTTTTTATCATCTAATTAAAAATAGTATCATTTTACCCTTATAATTGGAGTAAATCTGTGTAACACTGTAGGCTCCAAAGGTCCCAGAGGCTCTGGGATTCTGAGGAGACATATGTGATTGTGGAAGTGATACATGAGATTTAGTGGTACAGGGAAAGAATAGGACAAGACAGCATTTTCTCACAACATTTCATAACTTCATAATCACAAAACATAGGTAAAGGATCTCATCTTCATGATGCACAACAATCACCATGCTTTTTAAAAATAGTCTTCATGAATCACATCAAAAAGAACAAGGAAGTATATATAAAAATAGGAGAGAATGACTAGAAAGAAAAAAGGCATAGAAAAAGAATAAATGGCAACTGGTATCTGAAGCATACCATGGTGTAGAAAGCTTTTCAAGTGACTTTAAAGCTTCTGACAAACAGCTACAGGGAAACCTGTACCATGGACGATCTGCATATTAAAGTGAACTTGATTGACTAAAGCAAGGTTTAAAAATGACTTTCACCTCAGGGGAAATTTGGATAAACTAAAACTTAGTTAATGATCTATGAAAGTCAGTGATAGATGACCTATTTTTGTAGTTTATTTTTAAAAGGAAATAATCAATACCTTACCAAATGCAACTTGCAGGGCTCATGCTTCAGTTAGGTACAAATCATTCCATGCAACAACACTGTGTTCAGGTGTAAGAAAATATAAATCTAGTACTTCCTTTGTCAAAATTATTTTTTATCATATGGTAATTAAAAATTAAGAAAATAAAAAACAGGTTGGTTTTTTTTTAAATTAATTGACTTACGAATATATTTTGAAGTTTTAAAGCTTTTATTTCCAGTGCTCACTAAAAATCACAATGCAGTTCTCATTTCCCAGTATATTTGCCTAATGAATTTGAATAAAAAAATTTAAACCACGGTAATATATTTGCTTTCCATCAAATTTAATTAATGATATGCTTATTTACTTGGCACCACTATATAGTTAATACCCAACTGGACAGAATAATTTGTTTAAGGTAATCAAAATTTCCCTCACTGTGACGTAACTCCAATGAATCCTGCAGTTAATTTGTCCCTAGAAACTTGCTGAGATGCACAGTTTTGTTTATTTATTTTATTAAAAAAGTCACTCTAATTTCTTTTAACTCTTTTCATATAATGAAATTTAAATATTTTTGACTTTTTTTGAGAAGGGAGGGGAAATTGAGGGGAGAATAACTTGACAATTTCAATACGAATTTGTGAAATGTGGTCAATTCAAATCTGTATTTTGACCATTCTTTTTAAAAAAATTAATTATTCTACATCAGAACCTGGTTCTACTCCCTAAATGCTCTACTTATTTCCCACTTTCTGATTCTTTAAAACAGCCTTTAACATTGTCTCATTACCCACATTTTGTGAAATCCCAAAGATTACATCAGTGTCAAACTTCTTGTCTTTTCCTTCTAGGTTATACTTGTTTTTTTCTGGGTGAATTTCCTAAGCTTCAAGTCAAAATGTATCAAACGCAATATTCCTTCCCTACCTTCTGTGCCCTAGAAGCATAGTAATATATGCTTGAAGTAAACAGTTGACCCAGTATAATTTATTTATTTTCAGAATCCTTGAAAAATCCATAAATGTGGCAAATATCAAACACATGAAAGAGAAATACCAAATGCCTTTAAAAATAGAAAATAAAGAAACACTGCAACAAAAACTATGGAACCCATAAATGTTACCCACTGCTCACCTCATGCAGTGTCTGTAGCCAGTTACAGCCAATGACTGTTTCAGTAGAAGATACAACACTATGCATTAGTTATTTATAGAATAATTTTTCCTCAAGTAACATTTCCTTCCATTTTCCTGATGCTACAGGTTAGTTTATGATGACCAAAGGGGATTTTCTATTAACTCTGGACTCTCCCTTTATCTTTAATACTTACCTATGTTTGTATAGATAGACAGGAAAGGAAATAGACAGGTAGAGATAGAAATAGAACTAAATAATTTAAAAGGTCAAATTTTATTTTGTTCCATATGTAGACCCATTTCATCCCCCTCACTTCATGATTTCCCAGTATATTTCCATAACAGCATTCACTATGATTTTCAGAATTAATCCATTTATTTTTATGCACTGCTACTTTTACATAGGCCAATAACTTTATTCATCGTAAAATTTACTTTTATGTCTAATTACCAGATGCACTTACTTGTCCGACATATGTTTATTATCCAAAATAGAAAGCCCTTGCAACAAATTTGACTTGTGTTGGAAGCTCACAAACCAAGTGAAATCCTTTAGGTGTATTAAGCAGTGGTTTAAATTGAACTGTTCGCATGTTTCCCTACTGCACATTTTGCTACCTTTAAAGCTCTTTTCATATTTTTGCTCTCTTTCATTTTATTTTTCCTTCTTCTGTGTTTTCCGCTGGGGAATAAAAGCATCCCACAAACTTTTATATCAGTTATTTTCTCCATGCCATCTACTATTAAACCATAGTAGTTACCCTTTGAGAGTATGAATACTTTTCTGACTTCCTTTGCCAACCTTTCTAGACTCAATTTACAAATCCTTAATATAACAAATAGCCTTTCCTTTTAACTGTTCATAGCCTTGCCTGATGGGCTTATTTTGGGACCTTTTTGTTTCTTATGAAAATAATATGATGAGCAAATATAAAGTGTAAATCCTTCACAAAGCTAGGCTAATGCACCCAGCAAAGCCCAGGAAGACTGAATACACTGCAAACACTGCTCCCATTACAAAAGCAGTCAGGAATGAAAACTTGAAAAATTATAATCGCAACTCAATTAAACAAAGCAGATAAGCAAACACTTACTTTCTCCATTAAGAATATATACAAAAGCTTTCCCAGCGGTGTTTTTCGCTTCCTACCCAAATCACCCTGACATTACATGTAAAATCAGACTGATCTGAAGTCTTCCAGTAGCTAAATTCATGTTCCTAGGAAGAACAGATTAAAATATTTTAACACTAGGTCTTTGGGCCCAGTCAAGGAGGCATGATCCTCCAACATTGGAAATGAATGCCTTTCACACAAATATATCACAGGGTAGTGACCATTCAGTTTATTTCATGCTTGTAAATGGGAGAAGAGGTCCCTTTAAATAAAAAAGTATTGCCAGTTGAGGAACACTGTTTTAGTTACTCATTTATTCAAATCAAACTAGAGTGGTGCTTCTCTGTTCGTAGTGTATGCTGTAACACAGACTTTCCTTAAAGAGCTTAGTTCAGAAATGAAGAATGTTACCTAAATCATTTGTGTTTCCTTTAAATACTTAGGAACATATTTTCCAGGAGGATTTGTAAGAGCATCTCCAAAATTTAACACTATCTTTGCAATATTAGTAAATTAGGAAGCTACTATGTACTTGCATATGCAAGTATACTTGAATACATTTTGCAAGAGCACATATTTCCGCGGTTAATTTTTTTAAAGCTTATTTTCACCCACCAGTCAGTCCATAAAGGAGGAATGCACTATTTCTTGTTCAAATCAGCACCCTAAAATCACTAGAAAAGGGGGCATGCTTGAATACTATGGTAAATAATCTATGCTAAAAATCAGTTGCTACTTTTCAGCAACGAAATATTAACTTCTATCCTGATTTGAATCTGCATAAGTTTAAAAAAAAAAAAAAAAAGAATGCAGTAAATTGGCTCTGAGCAAGAACTTACATTTCATTTTTTTTTCTACCCAATTTAGGATGGCAACAATTTCAGACCTAAAAATAATGCTTGGAACTTCTTAGCAATTTTGATTTTCTGAAATGAATAAAATAGGGACAATCACAAAATGAAGCATAAGGCAATACAGAAGGCTGAAGAAAGCAGTTCTCAACTGTAAGATTATTGTTAGTATTTCACAAACATTAGCATAAAGAAAAAATTATTATACTCTTTTCCTAATGTTGCATTTCAGCTCACTAAACAAATTACTGTAGTTGGACATTAGTAGGTCACCTTGAATTGTTATAGTACCATCTAGAATTGCCAATGAAAATTAGACATCTACTGTAGCCTCCATTTCTAAAGAGCTTGCAATTAAAGTATAACAAGCCTAACCTGGGGGGAAAACAGCACTTCTATAAATAGGATGCTGGGAAGTACAGCATCTGATAGATGGTGATATCACAATGACACATCCAGAAGCACTCACCATGTTCTTTACACTTATTTCAGTGTGGATGACACTGGATCCCATGATGCACCAAACGCTGTCTCCCTGCTGTTCTTTGATCTTCTCACTGGAACAGTGAATTGCTACAGAGCACAGCAGGGAAGGACACGGAGCTGGACAAGAGAACACTGGAGGGTGGAGGGAGCTCTACAAAACAGGGAGGGGAATACATCACTCTGAGAAGATGTCACTGTGCTCATGAAGGAAAGGTCAGACAGGACGCTGCCTTTGCCTTCACTGGCATGCTCCCTTTGCCTTCACCTCTCAGCATCCTCCCCCCCTTCTTTAAGACTTTCAACTATAAGATATCTCTCTCTCCCTCCATTTCTTCACAGTTCATTTCTCCAGAATCAATTCCACTGCTTCAGTTACCTCTGGATCATGAGCTCTTCTTTCAATATCCATAATAACAGGCAAACCCATGCATTCGCACTGTCACTAAAACACAGGGAAAACTCAATACACCCTGGGAGATGACTGTCTTATTGCTGTTTTGTACTCTGATAATATACTTTCTAATATATTGTGGAAGAGATATCTATGGTAGTGAATCTTATCCTGGACTTTCATGCTGGAAGGTCCATATTGAGAGTGATATACCCCTTTCTGATATGTGCATACATCCTCCATTCATTGGAATTTCACAGGAGAAATCTGGCATCTTTAGCTTTCAACCTGAGTGGAGGGAAAGGCTGGTCAGTGCCAGACGCAAAGCAAGGAGTCACATTTACACAGCTTGACAAGACAGTGCTACCCACATAGTATCTTTCTTGTTTCTTCTGTTTGTTTCAATCCCACGCTTTCTTCTGGCTTTTTCAGTATGTCCCCTCTGCCCTGACTGAAGACATCCCAAATCCTTTTGGCAGCAGCCAAGAACTTCTGTCTTCTAGAAACAGCAAGTTCTTTGCTGCTTTGTTCCTTACATTGAAGATGTTAGGGTCCTCTTTATCACTGTCTGCAATTTGAAAAATGCTGTGTAGAGACTTGAAGCAAAGTCTATCATTCCCTGTTGAGCAGGAACTCAGCTATATTTTCACACACGCAGTTAAGCAGCAGATGTGATTTGTCACTGTGGTCAAAACCATAGGTGCAGCAACAGTAAATGTGATGTGAGAGTTTGGTATATTAACAACTCAGGTAGGGTGAGAATGCTTATATGACTGTCAGTCAAGGCATGACCCTAGCCACTACACCATTTTCATAGCCATATCACAGATGGATCCTATGGCTTTTTTGAGTTCAGTATCTTCACGGAAGGCTGAAGGTCGCCAAACACTGCTGTAATCACCCAGATAATTTGTAAATTGGGCAACTGTACATCCTGCTTGTGCTCTAGAGTGTTTGGTTTGTTTGGGATACAAGAGTTTGATGTAAACAAAAAACAGAGGGGGCCCATTTGGTGCTGCCTTGTCATATATGTCTCTTAAGCCCTTGTAGAGGGCCAAAGAACTTCAAGCCAGTGTGAATAACTCAGATTATTCAACGATCTGTCTTTCATGGCCAGAGATTCCTGGATGCCTTTCCTAACCAAAAGTCTCTCATGACACAATAAGAGTACAAGTGACTAGACTGTACGCAGCCAGGGAATGCGGACTAGATGTCTAATCTAATTATTTAAAAGAATCAAGTGCATCCATTGAACCATTTCTTTGGAAATAGAACTTAAACATCTAAGACAAACAACCTGGTAACACTGAGAAATGCTGTATTTAGATAACTTTAAAAAGCAAATCTTTTCAGGTCTCCACCAAAGTCTACCTAGTCACAAAGAAACTTTTATGGGGCATGTCCTCTCCTTTGCATAATCTTCTCTTTCCTATGGACAGACATACAGCTGTATGTTCAGAAACTAGACCTATTTCTTTATTTCTTGATAGGAAGATTACATGAGACGGTCATGCAGGAAACAGCATTGAGAACTCCAGCACTGTATTCTAAGCAGAAAACATTCATTCACAAAGAGTATTCAGAGCAAGATACATTTGCATAGACAAGGTATCTTAACATTGCGGATATTTTACCTATGCACTTGTGAGAAACTTTCCTATAAAGAGAGAAAAAGAGAGGCAGGGAGTGGAAAGCTCTGCATTTCTTATATTCCTGAAGCAAGATAACAGCTCTTGAACATTTAAAGAGTTAATTAAATGTTCTCATACCATTTTTTTTTTTTTTGTGCAATGCCATGCAAAATCCAGGAGTGATTCTACTTTCAGAGGTAACAAGCAACACCTTGTGCAGATTATTAACCCGGGTAAAAATTTTAGAAGTACACAATTGACTTTGAATCCCAAGTTGCATTAACCTTCAGAACAAAGACAGGCTGTTCTCTTAGTATTTGTATTGGCTTATTAGCTTTGCATTCACTATATTGTCCTGAAAATTCACCCATTCTTCTCCGTGACAAAACTGAAAACTAGTAGCAAGTTTCGATTCTAAGAAAAAATAAGCTTGATGTTGCTTAAATATCACTGGAGTGTTTATTTGGCCACTTTTCTTTGTAAACAGAGGCCTTGCTTTGTAGAGCAGCATCTGAAGTTTTTTGCTATGACTTGTAAACACTCAGTTAATATGGTAGTAATTTATTTATACCACTTCTGTGCGTAACATGCAAACTTTAAAATCTCTCTCTGAGAATCAGAATACAAAACAGAACTTGTTACAGCTGCAGAAAAAGGCAAATATCTTTAAAATGTGATTAGGCAACTTCCCCTTCGATCACCAAAGGCAAACTAACTTGCAGTCATAACGTTACCATCTAAATTTGTGTTTGCCCACATCTTCAACACTATATGCAGCTCTAGCCCCCTTAGGAAAGATAATAACAAAAAATCAGATAAGGGAAGCAAAGATGATTACAGGAATGGAATGCTTTCAAGCAAAGAATGACTGAGTAAACAAGGACTTTTCAGCTTGGAAAAGAGATTACAGGAACCAGGGTGGAAAGAAACACTAAAAGATGGCACTTAAAGTAAGGAATAACAGCCTTGTTGAACTCCTTGCCAGAGGACATAATAGATTCTAAATTTTACATGGACTCGAGGGAAGACTGAAAAAAAACTAATGGAAAAGAAATCTATTTAGATTTGCTAAATACATCTAGCTCAGTCCTGAGGCTGGGAAAGCTATCAGAGAAAGAATCCTATTTTTACCCTGTTCTTACTCTTCCCTAAGTTTTCACATATGGCAACTACTGGAAACAGCACACTGAGTTGAATGGTCATTTGCTCTGACCCTTCCTTCTTTTGTATTAAGTGGAAAACTTAATTTATCTTCACTGCATTATGTTAGGTGTTTAAACAAACTCTTATCTTTTTTAATACTTGAAGTCTTACTTCTCCCTAACTCATGTCCTGATGGGGTAATTTCATTCTGAAGGAGAAATCACTGATAGAAAATAAGGCATTTCTCCTTAACTCCTCTTTTTCTTTATTCCCTTCTCCATGCTATTAATTTGGAGGAGACATGCCAGTGGAAATGTGGTAGCTGTGGGGCTCCAAAATGTCCAACCCTAATTCATCTGTGTTAAGGTATGTGCATGAGGAAAAACGGGCTAAGATCCATGTCCCTCGGACCTGTAATCTCTGCTCTGTTTATCAAATGGGATAGAATTTGTAACTGTAGAGACCTCAAGAGTGCTTTTCTCATACCCATTGCTCTTGCTGCTGGCTCAAATTTAGCTTCAGAAAGCTGGAGGCAAGAGAGCTGTAAGCTGGTTTGTACACATTAAAACAGGCATACATCAGCTTTAAGAGCCAAAGTGAAGCTCTACTGACTTTAAAAATCACTTATTAATTGAGTGTCTGGGGACTGAGTTCTAATAAGCCAATAACAAATTTGGGCAGAACAGCAGAACACCTGTAATTCTGTTGCATTGTAATTTCTGTAACAGCTGTTACAGAAACTTGCTAAGAATAAAGAAATTTCACTTCGGGCCTTTATCTTGAATGATGCAGCTCAGAATCCTCTTTATCAGGTGATCCTATCATAAAGAAAGCCTGTGACAGGAAACCAATGAAGCATTATGGCTGACATGCTACGCATATAGATTCAAGAGAATATAGAAAGGGTTCATCTGAGATGAGAACATCTCAGCCCTTGCTAAGGAGTAAATCCTTTCCATGTAGGCAAAAGAAATGCCATTTTATGCAAGTGTATGCTTTGCAGTTCCATCCAAAGGTTAGGCTCATTACTCCCTTCTTTTATCTGGCTTGAAAGATCATTGCAAATTCCGTTCTGGATTTTTTTTATTCTTGTTATTTTTTGCATGGTTATTTTACTTGGATGGTCTTTATATGATGTTTTATAAATAAATTCTAATCTTATTCCCGATTTTATGTAACCAGATCCTCTGTTCAGCTGATCGGTACTGAAACACAAGCGTCATTCATCATTGTGCATTCATGCAGCAGAAAAGACAGACAAGGACTGCCGTGCACTTTAAAAGAAAGAAGGAAACAAAGCAATTAGTAAACACAAGAAACTGCTACTACTTGTCAAACAACCTTGTCTTTACTTCCCAACATATGAACTTTGCTGATGTCTGATTTAAACCTTTGCTTCAATTTCACTTGTACAAGTTTCAAATTCAAGAATATTATTTTTAATTCTGAGCTTAAATTCAGAATCTTTAAATGAAACTGAGCTGAAACTGCTGGTGGTTTATGTTTTCACCGTTTGAAAGCAGTACAAGTAACATCCTTTGTTATTGTGCTCTGTAAACCAAATACTTCCATTGTTGGCAAGTCTCTTCGGGATATGACTACATTATCAGATCTGGGACACGTACCAAGCTCCAGACTTGGGTGCAGGATGCAGCCATGAGTTAAACCTGGACCTGTAGATGCAGAGCTCATGCAAAAGTGCCCTGAACAGAAACCAGCTCCACGAGTATGCTACCAGGTGGTTCAGCATGTAGGTATGGACACAGATTAAGAAACACGATTTCTCACAAAACCATATCAGGCATGCTAAGCAAAAGTTCTTTAGCATTATTATTTCAGTCAGGTCTCCAAAGAGAGATTTAAATCTAAAGTTTAGCAACCACTTGGCCTATCTTTTAATCTTTTAGACCTCTGTGATCTATTTTGTTATCAAAGGTTTTTCACTATTCAAGTACCCAAAGCACAGAAATAGGTATCTAGCTCGTTCTTGCACAGCTTTTAGATAAAGATCCAATATCCTTCCTTATTTATTCTCAGAACAGGGACTGACATAATGCCTTGTAAGAGAAGAAAGCACTGTGTAGTTCTAGTGCCAGCCAGTATTTTCCCTTTGTATTTCTGATTGCAGACTGATTACACGACGCTAATGACAGCTTTTATTTATTTATCTAAATGAACAGAAGCCAAAACACAGAAAACAAAAGAGGTTAAATCTTTAGAGAGATCACTTTTCCCGGTCGTAATGGGGCTGCGGACAGTCCTCCTTTTTCAACTACAGAAAGCAAGCAGGAGGGGGTTTTGGGGAGGGGGGGAGGGTGTGTTTGTGGGGGGGGGGTCCACATAATGCATTGCATAGGCTGTTTTAGAGTAGCTATCTTCTGGCTCACCTCCCAGATGTTATGCCATCCTGTCATCTAGATGAAGTCTCTGTCCCACACTGACATTTCTTCTGCAGATAGAAGGCTACTTACCCTCAGCTGTTGTAGCCCTGCTCAGCTTCATTATCTTCAGTGATACTATGCTAATGTACACTGGTACAGAGTCAGATGCTCCTTGCTTTTGGAGCCCCTTCTAAAATGAGAAGGTGTTTCT
>VWZL01005123.1:159890-178090 GCA_013396915.1 Stercorarius parasiticus | reverse complement strand
CTGTTTTTTGAGGATACATATATATGTAGCTGTTTATTCATAGAAAATAAATAAAAAACTCAACTCAGTAATTAGATGACAAAATCGAAAACAAAGAAACAAGTGATGTGACAGAGTAGGAGTTTGCTACATAAAATCATTTTGCTACAATCTAATTTCATAATACTGAGGCAGGAGATCTAGAGATTTTGCAAATGACATCCCAGTCTTAAAGTATTTCACTTGAATTACTTGGAATTAGCAAAGCTCTCATCTCCCTCACTCTTCCATATTATTTTTAGTAGTTCATGAAGGTGCATATTTTATTCACCTACTCCTAATGGAAATTGGTGATAAAAAAAAAAAAAAAAGAACCAAAACTAACTTTCAAGATATTATACTCTGAGATCTAATTTGTCATTAAATAAACAACATACGATGCTAGTCATTTTCATTTTTGTAAAAAGTGCTTAATTATAAAATAAAATGAGGCTTCTTTACAGAACCAACCATGTCGTTCTCCTTTGCAGAAACCTGAAATGATAGCCACATTGCACAGCAGCTAATTTAAAGAAGTGGTACCATTACAGGCATTATAGCAGGTGCCTATTAACATGCCACACATTTGCCTCCTTGCAGATGACTGGAATCTCAAGTCCTCTACAAATTATTCATATCTCATCCCTTTTCCTTCCTGTTGTTCATCTCAACCTGCCCCTGCCTTTTAATTCACACTAGGTACTTCCCACCTCTCATCCCTGCTGTCAGCGTAAGTCCTGAACCTGGCCTTGTACATGCCATACCTTGTACATACATTGGCATATTTCACCAGTGCAGAACCAATGCATTAAGGACCTACAACGGTATCTTTCACCAACATGCGAAATTAAGGGAGTGGAGCTTATACCCTCCTTAAGGACCTGAATGAAGCCACATAACAGCATTTATTTTGATCAGTATCTTAATCAGTGCCTAGCCTTTGTGCTGATGCTAGCCACAGCTATCAATCTGAACCAGTGCTAGAAGCTGTGCAGAAGTCTGTTCTTTCAATTTATTTGTCTGAGTTGTGCTGTGTCATGTACTTACAGCCTGATGAGTTGAAACATCGTGTTTCTTATATTCCAGAAAATTACCTTTTCTGTTACATGACTAGATCCCACACTTGGGCATTTTCAGTCTTTAAGAGCATCAGTCAAGGTCATGGAAGATGTGTGATTACCTCATATGTCATGAGTTAAAAGTAATTATAAGGGTTATTTTTTAAATGCCTTCTCATTTCTGAGTCTGCAGGGTGCTTACAAGTAAGAGACTTCCAGAAATTTATCCATGCCCTAGGAAGAAGCAATAGGCTTACTCTAGTTTATATTTATGCCTGCATAGCAAAGGTGACACTCCTGAGGGTCATCACATTGCGTGGGCATTCTGGCATATATCTTCTCCTCCAGCTATGTCCCTTTTGCTCTGATGTGCTGGCAGCAGCAAAAGACACAGCACGAAAAAACTCTGCTAAGTCTTCCGATGAAGAAAGAGATCACTCTTTCCACAGCTTTCAGAATGCCCTGTGAGCGCAATAAAAATAAACTATTTACACTGTACTTTTGGGCAATGCTAAAATGCAACCAGTGAAAAACTCCAGGCTATAGTCTACCCTGTGTTGACTACCTCTTCTGTCAATGCATAACATGAGCTAGCATATCACCATGTTTTCCTAGTGCCAGCAGATACTGACGTCAGTTGGAAATACATACCCCAGTAAAATGTGATTCTATATACATTCAGGCAAGAAAAGTAGTTATTAGGAAAGCCTGTTATATACTATTATGTATTGACTAAAATTACTTTTTTTTTTTCTTCTTGAGACAGCTTTTGTGTTGGCATCAGCACACCAAAGAACATCCTATCACTTCACCTTAACAAGATGACCACATAAGAGCAGGATGAGAAGTCATGTTGTGCCTTAATACTCACACTCTGAGAGTCAGTTCTCATTTTGATATGAAAAGAATCTATTTTTTATACACTAAAAACTTGGGTAAAGATCTTAGGCTACTTTTACAATCATTTTGCAGTAGGAATTGAATGGCCCATCATTCTTAAACTAACATATATTCTCTGTTGGTACTGAACGCAAAACATAAGGAGTACTCTAGAGTCCAGAAGCAATGTTTAATAAGATGTGCTAATGTAAAACACTTTAGCACTTTCTGCAGGATCTCTAGAATGTCCATCACCCAGGAAATGTTTCTATTTAACAGGATTACCATAAGAAAGATTCAAGGTATCACTGAGGATTTCTTTTCAGAGAAGTACACTTGTAACTCAAAAGTCAAAAGAGATGTAACCAGTACAGGCTGTATGCTAAAGACATTTAAAATAGTTTAACTCCTGTTTATTTAAATTCAATACTCTCTGGCCAATTAACCAAGTTTGAACCTTACTGAAAGAATAAAAGAGTAGCCCTATTAGAATTCTGTGTGTCTGCAGATTTTGGAGGGCCACAGTTAAGTTAATTTACAGGTGAACTTACATAGATGAGTGTATTTTTCTATCAAAATGAAACCAGAATGTTCAAGGTTCACTCATAAATAAGATCTGCAAGTATAAAATATGATAAAATATTGTTAAATTAAGTTTTCTTGCTATTTTAAGTGCTATGAACAGATTTTGCCTTAGAGCAAGAAATCTATTAATTTGTTGGCCACTCTTGTCACAGTTGAAATCACAAAGGGTGCAAGAGAAATTGCATAAGATTTGGTTTACCACAGAATTCCAGTTAGGAGCTATTCTTAATAATAATAATAAAAATAGTAAACAATATGTATTTGTTTTGATGAGGTAATGTTATTTTATTTTAAATAAAAATGGTGTAATTTCAACATAAATGATACAATTATATCAATAAAGTTGCTGTGAAGAAAATAAGGTTAAATTCTTATGCTTCTTTTTGTTGGTATAAGAAAACATTTAGGTTTGTTTGTTATAATTTGCAGCCTCAGTTATATTCTGACTACTTTCTCTAATTTGTAACGTTAAGAAATTCTGATAGATTCCTTTGCAAAATGCATGAAAGCATGATTTCTATTTTTAAAACAATAGAAGGAAAAACTAACAAAACAGTTCATCAAATTCACTCTTCATAAACAAATATGTCTTTCTAAAATAGATCAATAAAAGTCTTATAGGGAAACTACACAGGATTAAAAAAAAAAAAAGAGGAACAAAGGATGGTCAATCTGAGACCACTTTCAACTAAAAAGACACACTGGCAAAAAAGAAGTGCTTCATTTGCAAGGAAAACATAAGCCACAACCTGAACATTTCCCGGTAAGCTGCATATATCAGGGTCTGTTTTAAGTTCTAAATTCAGAGCAAATTCAGTGTATTTGCCGAGAGTCTTTATCACCTTAAAATCTCTCTGCACTTCACTGCATACCTTTTCTGTGTAAGACTTAGTTCCACACCACAGACACTGCTTGCTTCCCAGCATTTTGACTCCCTCCCAAAGTTAGCAGGACTTTATGAATTTGATAATATGTATGTGCAACAAATACACTACACCACACTACATTTGATCTCAGCCAAAAGGCCGAGTCCCTCACTACAAGAAAGACATTTGGAGCGCATCCAAAGAAGGGCAGTGAAGCTGGTGAAGGATCTAGAGCACAAGTCTTATGAGGAGCAGCTGAGGGAACTGGAGTTGTTTAGCCTGGAGAAAAGGTTGTCAAGCACTGGAAGAGGTTGCCTGGTGAAGTGGTTGAGTCACCATCCCTAGAGGTATTTAAAAGACTGTAGGTGTGGTGTTTGCTGACAGGTTTAGTGGTGGACTTGGCAGTGCTAGGTTAACGGTTGGATTCAATGATCTTAAGAGTCTTTTCCAACCTAAACGATTCTATGATTCTATGATACTATATTGAAAATGACTATGTTTAAGGATAAGTTGCACGTGATTCATACAAGCAGACTGAGATTTGAGCTATTTAAATTCAACTTCCATTACTCCCATAGAATTATCTATAAGCCTTATGTAAGTTACTGGATTTTTAATCTCTCAAATATAGATGCTAATAGTTATTTACAATTTGGACTATGAGATCTTTATAGTTATAGACCATTTTTCCCAGTGCTCTCACACTTACTACTAATAATACACCTGTAACAGTATCCAAAAATAAAACCAAAATTGAGTTACTAAATCTTCACTGATAACATGAAATAAAAGCCAATAAGTACAAGAGTAACTGTATGATATCTAAATATGGGTAAGACTATCTTTTCATGAGGTTATTACATCTGATTTCAGTTAAAAGTTGTTTGTTCTGATTCTGTTTCAGAAGTCATATTGGTCATATTTGTACCTGTTTGTCAGGATACATTATAGAGCATGAATAGTAATAATTTAATAACACATTAATAGCAGCCCTGCTAAATTGACCCTACAGATTTTTTTTGAAACTTTAATAGCATCTGAACATCTTTATTTTGTACATTATTTATTTATTTATATTTAGCTTTAAAGGGAAATGGAATATTTTTTTCTCTTTTGTTTTCCTTGCACCTTTAAATCCAAAGGAAAATTGCACCTAGATTAATTTGAGGCACTAAAGCAATGATACACATATATTACCCGTTTAAAACTGTACCTTTAAGTTATAAACTTCTCAAGGGAGATTCTGCAAAGGATGCTACGAGTCTGTTGCTATGCACAGCCAACTGAACTAAATGCAGATGAAGCAGATTGCTGGCAAACACTTTCAACAATCTGTGAACAATGAATATCAGAGCTTTTTCTTTATTGTCTAGCCTGGCTCTTTACTAATCATTCTATCCACTTCATGTGTTAAAGGTACTAAGGCACGGCTACTATCAGAGAAAGATGGAATACAAATAGGTAAATTTGTATACACTGAATTCAATAGGATCATTCATTATGTAAGGTTTGCAAATGCACCCTGAAGCTATTTAGAGGTACATACACGCATTCAAGTGACAGCAGCTTAAAAAGTATATCAACAAAGCCAGGGTATCTTCTTGTAGGCTTGCTCTTTTCTTTCAGCAAATGGAAGGAAATTCATCTTAGTCTAGACTGCAATTAAAGAGGGTCATGAAGGTTAGTAATTAGGGTGAGGAATGGATGAGAGTTACACCCACATTTTTAAAGATCTGATTATGAGACTGACTTAATTATGAGTAATTGATAGTATTCTGACTGTCTATACTATGCATGTTTTCACATCACCTCTATTTTGTTCAGTGACAGTGTAGTCCATTCTTCAACATGAAACAATTCTTTATTACAGAAGTCACCTTTTCTTTCAAGTGCGTCACCAAAGGATGCTGGCAGTTGAGAAACCATCAATATTGAATCTATACCCAGCAGGAAAGCTCCACCCTCTCATTGAAAAGCACCCTTTGGTGCCACCAACGTTGCAGAGCTACACTGGGTAATAGCTATATAGTTACAAATTAACACAGCTTGGGAGTACAAAAGAATGGCACTGCTTTGAAGAAAAAAAAATAAAAAGCAAAATACATCCAAACAAAAGTTCCTTTTAACTTATCTTTCCGTCAGTGCTCTTATGGTAATTAGAAACAGACAACGTTCAGCTGATCAGTTAAAATGAGTAATAAAGTCTATTATTCAGGCATGCATAGTGCATGATATGGCAGCTCATTAAGATCTAAATATTCCAACAAGTGCTTTCAAGTCTATTCTCTTCAGCAGCATAGCATTTTATTTCTCCTGTTTCTCAGTTCATTTCTGTGTACCTATCATAGTCCTTGCCAGGTCTGAGATTATGTTTCTTGAAATCAAGTGGCATCTGTAGGATGTAATTTATGAAAGGAATAGACTGGAACATCCTGCAATGCAACGGAAGGTTCAAGAAAATGTAACAAAATCAACATTTCAAACTAAGATTCAGAAAACATGGGATAAAATCTATTTCTAGGCAAGCTGAAGGATGGAAACACAAAAAGGTCTAAAATCCCCCAAATAAAAAGCAAGCAACTTCCCTCTTAGAAAAGCAATTAAGAGTGAAAATATTAATGGCTTTCACAAAAACAAGTGTGCATTTATTATCTCTGACAGCCTGCCTTTTATCATGTTCTTGGTATTAGTTTCCTCTGAGCTTTGTACATTGGATTTACTCACTTAGAACCTTTCAGAAAATAGCTGGAAACAAATATTGCTGAAGAATTTGCAATAGACTAGACAGCAACATTTGTTTACAGCACAGCTTGTTGCTCCTATAATAATAGGTATTTTCCATGTAACTCTGCCAAAAGCCAAAGTTGGGTTCAAGATTCAGAAGGTAAAAAAATAAAATCACTTGTGAGAGTACAGTGACAAGATCTAGGATGAGCTATAAAGGATAAGCACATACCGCCCACCAAGTGCAAAATAATTCAGCAGTGACTAACAGAGAAGGCACAGGGCTAACACCCTCCAAAAAAACCCAACATTAAACCTATTTCGTAGCTAAATATAACCCCATCAAGACTTAAAAAACATGCAAATCTTTGCTTTACAACATGCTGAAGTTCACAGGAGAGAATCAGGTCTTATTCCTGCTCCTATGTTTAAGGTATATCACAAGCACCTTCTGCTAAATCAAATGAACAAAAAAAAAAAATCAGTCAGTTAAACCTGCAAAACCACTTCAGGAAATTAGTTGCAGCTCAGATGCACTTGCAGTGGTGCAGCAGCAATAAGGATGCTGAACTACCTGTCCCTCTGGATCTGATGTATAGTGCGTGTGCCAGCCCACATTCAGTAACAGAGATCCAGAGGGCTGCAGTTATTCCAGTTACCTTGATTATGTGTTTTTTTGTTTGTTTGTTTTCTTTTCTTTTCTTTTTTTTAATTAAACACTGAAGAGAACATTCATGACTGCTGGAACCTGCTTACCTACACTGTTAAATTTTGAGAATGGTTTAAAGGCCAAATATCAGTCTCCAAAAAAATTCCTGGATACAGTTCAGGAATTAGAAGAGGCACTATTCTAAATACACAGTTTGCATATAGCTACAGTGTTTATAGGCTAACAGACTTCAAAATTATGTGTTGCACCAGTTGTCCAGTTCCCAGTAACTGAGTGGGAAATTGCTCTTTTTGTTCTAGGAATACAGCTATTTTGTGTTCTTAACACCAAACATACTTACTGGGCATCCAAGGGAAGACAGGATCAGGTCTTGCCATCAATACTTTCTGAAAGATAACAGTGGCTCCCATATTCAAAACAAACAAAAGTAGCAATATTTTAAAAATTTAAATACGTACACTTGACCACATCACAAAGTTTTGTGATATCCTAAGTGGTGAAATAACTTAAAAAAATAAAAAAGATAACACAAAAGTATTATTTTACTAACAGTAGTTTTATTTTATGCAGGATGTTTCATTAAATGTTGTTTGGACAGTGTATGCACTAGAACTGTTCAGACACAGAAATCCTCTTAGATGTAAGGCCATACACGTGTAAAGCCAAATTCACCCCAATTCCTTTGAGGCCTTTCAGTGGGCATCTAGAGTAAGAGTTTAGACACCCTTGGCTTTTGAGGATTTACAAAGAGGTAAGCAATGTCTGATTTATCTTTGAAGGCGACACTCACTTTCCATTGATTCTAGACTAACAATGCTCCCTATTTAGGTCTGAAAGTTAAATTACCTAATGTGAGATAGATGAATTCAGGTTATGTTCTTAAACACCACAATATCTTTCTCAGTAAAGACAGTAAACTAAACTAAACAGCATAAATGAAGAACCTTTCAGAAATTATTCTTAGACAGGTGTAAATGAAATCAGATTGTCCTTGTTCTCCCACATCACATATAACTCTCAGCATACTGTCAGCTCAAAAGATGTATAGTTTAATTTAAAACAGTATCATTTCGGTAATGTGAAACAGCACTTTCCCATTATTAAGTATTTTCTGAGACAGCACAAGATTACCCATTCACATCCTTTATGAGAACAGCGTAGATCACATATCAGCAAATTTCTCCTCACTAAAGAAAATCAAAGTCTTGACATTTGAAACGGTGATTTGTACATTATTTTGAATATCTGTTTGTTTCTATACCTCCTTTTATGAGTTCAGAAATTTATCAGACAGGCTACATGTAGCTTTGAGCAATTTATATTTTTTACATTATTAAAATGCATATCCTTTTTTCATCAAATAACAAGAACAGTAATCTTTCATAATCATTTGAGGTATTTACTTCTTGTAATTTCTGCTGTTTTGGAATATTCAGGCTAAGTAGATGATAATGATTTGACGACAGTAGATGATAGTTTTTTGGCCCTGTTGAAGTCAATGGCACAACATTCATTTAGGTCAGCTAGGCATCATTCCACTTATGGCCCAATTCTGAACAGCTCACAATTTAGGGATTTGATCCATGACTCATAGTCTGTGATATTCCATACTGAAATGCGATGAAATGGAATTTGAGACTACAAGAGTCTCCAGCTAGACTCCTCACTCAGAAAACAGACCATTCTTTATGAGATTTAAACAAAGGTTTTAGTCTGAACCAAAGCTAAAAGGGAGTCCAGAGAAAGGAAGGAAAGCTTAGGATAACCTGATCACAGAAGCGTTAAGATGCGCTACTTATCCTTTTGAAGAAAAAAATTTTATGTGTAATTAAAAAGAAATCATTTTGATAAATTACTTCTAAGTCCCCTAAATAAATATCATAGTTTCTAATTATAAAATATTCCAACATATGGAACCCGACATATGGGCCACTCGCAAAGGGGCTAATTTTTGTAACTTATTATTGAGGTAACATATTTTTATCCTTAATCTTGGACTGTGTTCTTCAAATGTTTTCAGCAAATCAGTATTATATTCAAATTATATACATTCATGTTCATCAAATAAATGGTGTCTCTAAGACTAACAATGAAAATAATTAACTGTTAGGTAGAACCAGGACTCTCCTAGCAGTCATATCATTAAGTTTCAACAGCAAGTGAAACCGTTTTTATGGTTAAAAAAAAAATCTGATCCATGACTGCAGCTTTACCAATCAGTTACCAATAACTTCATAAAACCTGAAGCACATTTTTTGTTTGATTTGCATTCTAACACTATCAAAATAGTATTACACTGCCAAATGAATTGTGCCATATGTTTTACACATAATTGAGGATCTTGTACAGAAATTCAACTCTGGATCTGGCAAATTAACTGTTCAAGCATAAATCCGACAAGGACTGCATGCCAACTGTGTGCTAAGAGGGTGAAAGGAACCGATCTGACCACGATACTGAGGCTCATCTCCACAGACATCGTTCTTGGAAAAAGCCTGCTGGGAGCAATAGAGGCATTTAGGTATGCTCAGAGACTATAGATTCATGTGATTTGATAGAACTCTGAAAGCCAAGACCCATGTGCATCTCCCCAGGGCCAATGTCGCTTAGTTACAAAGTAAGTAAATAACTGAAATGTTTTCCTCTGTGTTTATTATTCTTAGGCTTCCAAATATGATTCAGAGATGTAAGCATTTAAATAAAGCCCCCCTTTCTCAGATACGTCAAAATCTCAGCTGTCGCATAATTGGACAGTTCAAACTACAATATAGTACAAATAATTACCAACACTTAACACAGGGAGAAAAAGGAAGCAAAGTTAAGATAAAGTACTGAGACTAGTTTTCATGATCATCTTTATGAAAGTGTAACTGAAAGTGCCACAACACTCTTCAGTACAATGTACCTGAACAGACATGCTTTTCAAAAAGGTCTAACAATTCTTAAATTTCAGTGACAGTCTTAAACATTACTATATGGAGAAAGGGGAGGTTAATTTCTGCGTCTATGTAGTGACCATTCTTCCTCTGGATGCTAGAGACAGAAAAGAATTTTGAGGATAACTGCACACCCACAAATCATTTAATATTATCAAATTGCACTTAAATTCTCCATTCATGGAACCACACTAGTCTCAATGAGAACACTTGCATAAGCAAAAAAAAAAAAAAAGTTCTATTTAATGACCGATTTGACTTAAGATCAGCACAGACAAAAAATTGGAATTTATACTTTAATAGACAAAGGCAAGTTTATTTTTTATTTTTTTTATCACCAGGCCTCCACAGTATTCCTGCTTCTCCATACCACAATTGTCATTTTATGGATGGTGCCACTGAAATTTATTCTACGAAGTCCCAGATCTGCATCTTTTAGTGGGCATTCTTGTCAATCATATGCGTGTTTATTCAGCTTTCTGCTGTGTCTCGGGTTGCTATTCATACAGGTAGAAGGCTACAATCCCAATACACAGTCATTCAGCTCCATAGTTGGGATACCTCCTGTCTGGTACTAACTTTCATCAAGTGGTCACGTAACTTAACATCTAAAACTCAACAAAACAATCATTTGATTGCAAATTGGTGACTTCCGTACCTTAGGCATTCCTACCATGTTGTTTTCAAAGATGCTGCTTTTCCTTTTACATATTTTCTAGCATAATGATTTTAATGCATTTGCCCTCACAACAAGATCTAAAAATAAAGAAAAGAATTCTCTTCCACCTTTTCACATCTCTATAAGGACACATAATGCAACAAAATCTGAATAATAGATGATGCATTCTTTGAACCAGGAAAGTACAGTACAGAAAAGAAATAGGTCCTAAATCTTGCATATAATAACGACAGCAACGACGCTATTATGAATGTAAGTGCATGCAACAACCTGCATTGCAAAAGCACCACAGATGATGCTCCCAACAGACAATTCTATCCACCCTAACTCCTCAAAAACAAACAAAAAGTTGGTTTACAGGCTATTGTGTCATTCCATGTCACTTTCAGGAAGGGATTTTAATGTCTCTTTATACTTCCACAAACACACAGTCAGTCTGAATTCTTACCTTCAGCTGCCCTAAAACATCTGACAGAGAAAAGCCTTTTCATTTTTCTGATTCTAGAGTGTAAATCCTGGAAATAAAAGGAAAATGCTGAAACTTATTCTATCAAGTACAGACTGTACTTTTTTTTTATTTATTTTAAGCATACCATCAAAAATGGCTTCAGAGAGAAGCCAATTTGAGAGAATGATACTTGGAAACCAAAGTTTCACTAACAAGTCAGTGTGTATTAACTTGTTTAATGCTTCCTTTAACATGGCATTCCACCTAGCCAGAGGTGAGACTTAGGACTGAAGGGGGAAAAAAACTGCTGCTAGTAAATGACAGCTAAGTTATGGTCAATGAGACCACAAAATATCAATAGCTTTATTGTGCTAGAGGCGTATTTTGACATAGTAATGACCGGCCGAGAAAGAGCTATTTTTATCTAGGATAAAATGAGATATCACAACATGCTCCCAAGGACGTGAAATGTACGTATGGGAGGGACAAGACAGCAAGGTAAGACAGGGACATAATAGTAAGATGGGAAGGAAAGGCAAGAACTCTATATTGAACATCAGCAAGGGTACCTGTAATCTGTACGAAGAAACTCACTGCACTTTTGACATTGTCTAATGCTTACCACCCAAATAAATAGTAATTACATGCATACTTCAATATAATAAGCCAAAACTCTGATCCCAGCTCCCACAAACCAACTGAAGCATATTTCAAGACAATTCCATTTGTAATAAAAAGCAGATGGTAAAGGAAACAGATGTCTCCTTGTGATCTGATTTACACATCTGCAGACATTTACAATATGCATGCATTTCCAAAGAATGCTGAGCAAGTTAAATTGGGAAATGGGAATTTTTTTTCTTAATGGGCATGCGCAAACGTAGAGTGTGACTCAAGAAGAAAATAAGTTGTGACAAAGACACATCTATCCTATCAAGCCTATCTGTTTCCAAACCAATATCATATTACAGCACCATGTTAAAGAAACACCAATCATGATAAAAATCAGACAACTTTGGAAATAGTTTACTGCAGGGAAACATCACTCAAATGTGAGGTGGCTGAGGGATGGGTGACTTCCAGATTTCTCCCCTCTCTGAAAGAAGACTTGAGGTTAGCAATGGTTGTCCTTCAGAAATTCATTATACAGAGAAGCAAAACATCCCTCAGCAACACAGACCTGGACATTTATTTAAGATCTTCTAAATCTCAGATTGCCATTTTATGCAGACATCAACAATAAGCCATTGACAATATCATCAAATATTTGCACTGGTCTCAGTGAAATTATGCACAAGAATCGGCAAAGAAATGTATTACAACAAAGAAGGATGGAAGAGTCTCACTCAAAAAGAGAAAATGCTTGCAGAATCTCTTAGACAAGAAGTATCAGATAAAGCAGTGCAAGGAGCCAAGATGTTAACAACCTTCAAAATTAAGTTAGGTTGAGGCAGGTCAAAACTACACAAAATCTTCTCCAAATTTAACTGTTAGTTTGGGAGATCTTGTTGGTTTCTCAGATTTTGCCCCATTTCTTTTTCTCTGGATAGTTTACTTCAGGCTCACAAAGGGTACCACATTGTCAGGCACAGAGAATGAAGTCTTTCATCAAGCACAAAACCCAATTTAAGTGCCACATCTCTGAGCTGAAGGAACCACATCCTATAATGATATTAAATATCCATGTCCATTCCAGTCCCGGGCCTTTCTGCGGAGACTGTAAATAAGGAACTAGATTCACTCAAATGTTCTGGCTGTTTCTTCCTGCTGAAGGGACGCTGAACAGCATTTAAATCTCAGCTTATGTTTATTTTGCACCACTATAGTGACCAGTGAGACACAAGCAGAATGCATCAGTAAACCTGTCCACGGGGGCTAATTATCACCATTGGGAACTGGGCCAGTTTAACCAGTTTAATTTCATATAAGCTGTCCTACAATCATCAGATGGTAAGTACTTTCAGGAGCTAACCACTTGAGCTGGAGTCAAACTGGTGAGCTGGAGATGAAAAGCTCCATATTCTATTACTAAACCCCTGAGCTATAGAGTCCCCAGCTGGTAGTTCTACAAAGGCTCACACAGCTTTTTTTGAAAGGCAGCAAAAGTAGTTACAAGGGTTTTTTTAAAAAAATAAAACAAAACAAAACAAAAAACCCCACACTTGCAAGAACAACTATCTTTTTCTTAAAATAATCTCTCTGAAAGTAGCAGACTGTACACATTTTACAAGAATAAACAAACTTCTGTAATATTTATCCACAAATTGGGAGTCAGAGATCATTAGTGCAAATTTCTGCTGACCGGCAGCATTTATTCTATAAACTTTGGGTATCCTAAGTGGTCCATTAGAGAAGAACAGATATCTTCAATCCGTCTAATTTCTTCATTAGGCATGTTTTTTTTCCATGCATGAATGCTACTTGGTGAAATTTCCCCTTCATAAGGAAGATAGAAAAGACTGGTGGAGGTGGCAAATAATATTTGGTTTAAGCTAGCAGGAGGAAGAGGAATACCAAGAAAGGCAAAAATTGTTTCAGCCGTCTTCTGAGGAAAGCTCACAATATCTTCAAACTTCACCAGCTGATAATTTGTTGGCTGCAAGTCCCCATTTATTCTCAGTGCTGCTGCTGTGTTTGCGAGCCATAAATAGGACAACGCAGAAACTGCGTTTGAATTAGAATTTGAAAGTTCTTTTCTTAATGATTCATATTCAAAGGCATAGCCTTCATTTAAACTACATTTTCCTTTGCCATTTTCCCCTTTAAACATTGCAGCCAAGCGTTGTGGAACATTTTTCAAGGAGTAAAGGCTTGGCTTATTTTTGTACAACATTGAATAGATCCATGCCCGTGGGTCCCTTACTACATATAATGCTCTCATTGACTGTCTTAGGATTTCCTGAAAGAAGGGAAGCTTTAATGTCCAGCTCCCACTACTTAAACTAAGCACAGGTCGTGCATTAGGATAATAGACGAGGTGCCTTCTCAGTTCCCTAATATATTCAGCATCTTTATCTTGACTCCCTCTTACCCTGCTTCTTTGCTCTGACAGAGATTCTCTCTTTTTGGATCTTTTCCTTTTGTCCTTGCTTATGGCAGAATGCTGAGCAGCTTTACTTCTGCTGGCTTCATATAAATGAATGTTTTGTAAATGTAATTTTGTGCCTTGAACTAGAGACTGGAGCCACCCCTGGATAAGACGAAAATGACCGTTCTGGACATCAGAAACCTTCCATTCACATGGATCTACAAAGGAATCAATTTCAAATTCAGTCTCAGGAATTTCGAGATAGGGTGTAGGTATTCTGATGTATAAGAAGTCACTGGTATTGAAAAACAGCTGTTTTAAAATTTCTGCTCCAGAAGCGGGAAGTGAAGTAATGATCACATCTGGCAGAACAACCGGGTTTCCTTCTAATTGTTTGGCTTTATTGCCTTTATCATGTTCTAGCCTTGTCATATCACTGCTCCATTTTGCACAGATGGGCTGAGTACACATGCTCCATACATCCACCAATTCAATAAGCCACAGTGTGACAACCAGTATCAGGATCCAACGCAACATTTTACTGAAGGATATGTAAAACTGCCATTGAAAAGCCAGTATGACCAAACTAACACCCAAAATTAACCCTGCAATTATGTTCACTTTAAATCCAAATGGGAAACCCACCCTATGGTTTTTTATCTGTTTTTCCACAGATTCAGTACCTAGACCAAACTTTGTCACTTTGTTTTCATGAACTACTTTGGCAAAACCACCAAATCCCAAGTAATCAAACCTTGTCTTTAAATTCTGATATTCAGTCACAACAGAGATGGTATTTTCAGTGTTGTTGACACTGAGCGAAATCTGAAATCCAGATTTTGCATTATCTATGAGTCTGCAGTTAGAAACATTGACATATGGGCCATAGAAAAGGTAAACAATCCTTGTAAGTGTGTTTTTCATTGGAAAGGTAACATTTACAAACTGAGTCCATCGCTTTTTGAATTCAGCAGCTTGTTCTGCCTCCTGTATCCTAGCAACAGGACTACTCCCATGATGATCAAACCAAAACATCTTGTAGTGGGCATCCCACACATCCATCATAGCTCCATTGTATTTGTTCTTAAATTTATAGGGTATGTATTTAAAATCAATGTCAAGATTATGAAAAAAGGCACTGACAGAATTAACAGGAGAGTCTTCCTCCTTCTCGATATGGTCTACTACTAACAATGTCTGAGAATTTAAGAGCAGCAAAACGCGATACACACTTTTCAATTTCATTGCTGATGTGTAAGCAGATACCGCCTCACCACTCACAAACATCATGTCTCCAGCCTGGGAGGCTGTTATAATTTCTCCAGTTGAGTCTCCAACCTCGTCACCAATCCACTTCAGCCACTGGGCGCACTCACCAAGCTGTCCCTCCCAAGGCTGGTTGCACTGGCTCGTAGGAGATGGAGCAAAGACCAAGACATTGTTCAGGTGGCTGAGTTTAGGTCCATAAAGAGCCTCAGATACAAACACCTGTCCATTGGGAGCAAAAGTAAAAGAGTTCTGATCGGGATGTTCATGTCCGGGATTGAAACTTCTCCACCCATCAATCCAGGCATACGGTTGAAAGTGAACGATATCGTAGACAGCACGTCCACCGAGTTTTCCAGACTTAAAGGACACAAAGGTGTTTGTCTGACTGTTTGGCAATCCAGCCCCATAAGTAACAACTCCCCAGTTAGGAAACACATGCATTTTAGCAGTACCGTAATCAGGAGGTGGCTGAGGAGTGATTTCGGCAGCATACCAAATAAATTCAGTGTGTAGTGTACTCCACCTCTGTGCAGTGGATGGCACCATTGGCCCATCCTTGGGCCTGTGTTTTCTAATCTGCTGTGCCAACCAGTTGCCAGCTCCATTCTTCATGATGAACTTATCCAAGAACACCAGCTGGCTCTCAGGACCATAAAACCAGTTGTAATTAGAATCCGCTACACCCACAGTCCTCTGAAAGCCTGGTAACAGGGTGGCATAGTAAAACCAAAAGTGCATTTTGAGCCAGTTATTCTCCAAGTTGTTAATACCAAAGTGGCGCTGGGCCAGGAAAACATACTGGGTTACTGACTTGGCGGTATAACTCCCATAAGCTACTCCCTCATCCAGAGACCCATCTACAACATGATTGAGCAGAAACATTGTTTTCTCCATCACATCAACAACAGTGTGTTTCCAAATATTTGCCTGAGATCCTTTGTCCACCCCTGCAACTAAAGCCCCAATAAGCAAAGCAAGCATATTGGTTGCTTGATGATTATGGAGAAGCTGCTTTCCCCAGGAACGAACCTTTGAGTACTCATACATTTCCTCGCTTACAGACCATATCTTCTCCAGGTATTTTTGCCTTCTCTCTTTTTCCAGTGAATTATACAAGAAGTCAAAAGCAGTGGCAAATCCTGTTAGGGAGTGGCCGAGTGGCACTTCATCTCCAGGTGCATTCTCAACCAACCAGTTTTTGTAGCCAGCCATTCTATCCATATATTCCAGGGCAAAATCAAATGCAGCTTTATCTTCAGGGCACAGCAAACAATAAAATGCTAGAGGTGGCAGATTGTTACCATAAATCTCATTCCACTTTGCAGCAAAATCAACATGCTTGGGTGGAGGTAGGTAGTATGATGGGTTGGATAGCATAACCGTCACCGCACTTCTGATGGCTCTAAATAGATGCAAATGGCTTGTATGAGCCTTCTGCCTCAGTACCTGGACATCTTCAGCGTTGAAATACAAGCTTGGATGAAGAACTGTTTTTTTCAGCTTCTGCTCAGGACTAAGACCTTCAAGTTGCTCTTTTTCATACCGATCTACATTTTCTGTGAAAGTCACCCAATCAGAGTAATTGCTTACAGATTCTTCAAAAGTGAAGACAGCAAACATTGTTAATGCTAGAAATAAAGTATGCCCCATGAACATCAGAGCCATGATCCATTAGGCTGCTCCTCTTCCCCAGGCATGCATTTCCTAACAAAACACACTGTTCAGATATCAAACTTTGACCCAGTTAGTAAAAAAATTAACATCTTAAGGCATATTTTTAGGAGAAAAAAACTTAGAGTGTACTGTGCATTCTAACACATACTCAAATTACTTGCAATCTGAGCTACAACATTGAAATAACAAGGCTGTCAAAAATGTAAATCTCAGGTGTCTTGTCTGTTCACCTTTCTCAAACACAACACTACAGCATAAACACTAAAATAAGGGAAAAAGTACAATCTCTAAGATACGCATATAAAACACAGGTTGACAATGCTCAGTAAGAGACTGAAACACTGAAACTTACAAGACTGATCACTTGAAAAACTTGACTTGAAAAAAGGAATCGGAGTCATGCATTTACTTTTTTAAAAAGCTTTCAATCAGGTCAAATTCCACTTCTAGAGCTGACAAAAACTCCACTGATCACAAACCTATACAATTTATTCAAAACAATGTGTTGCATTTGATGAAATAGGGAATTTACAGCACTTGGAAAATGGACTTCAAAACTGAAGTTACTGTCTTCAGCCTTCCCCTTATCTCAGTTTCCATACACACTCTTTCCATCTTTCTCTTTTAGGACTCATGGGAGAGTGGGAAGGAAAAAAAAATTAATTAAAAAAAAATCAACATAGGTCATCCATTAGCTCCCTTTGATCAAACTCCAGTGCTTTTAACCACTATTCCCCTTTGTTTGTAAAAGGTGCGTCTGAACTAATAGTCATAGAGTATCGACATATTTTCAAGTCTTCTTTCATCTTATCTTCAATCAATGATGCCCAAATTTTGCCTCAGTGATTCAGGTAATCCTGCTCCTTCCATTATGAAGCAAAAGGAAAACAAGTGAAAGAGGCAGAAAGCCAACGTTTTTTTGTAAAAAGAGCAGTTTCGGGTTTCCTTCCACTTTGCATGTTGGTTCTTTCTGTGGAAACAGAAACAAAAGTTCTCTGAAGCTGTACAGGTGTCAGCAAATATTTAAAGTACTTAAGATAACAAAGTATTACTAACTTCCTAGGAAAGATGAGTTAACACACCTTTTCTTTTACAGAAATTAAACAAAAAGGAGCATTTTCAAAGTTCCACAAAATTTATCTCTGGCAAAACAGAAATTCAAATTGGCTACTTAAGCTCGATTTATTTCGCCTTTTCCTGCGTGACTGTGAGGTCTCAGGGCGTATTTTCCTGTTACGCTACCAGGAGCTACGCAAGAAAATAAATTTGAAACACGCCACCAAAAAATTAAATGGAGCTCAAATAAATAAATTAATTAATTAAACTAAATGTCATGTACGTCTCCGTAATACCACGCGCGCGGTTC
>VWZL01005123.1:125461-158986 GCA_013396915.1 Stercorarius parasiticus | reverse complement strand
GGCCCGGGGAGCGGCGGGCCGCCGGGCAGGGCAGGGCAGGGCGGCGGGAGCCGTCTCTCCTGTGGGTAGCAACTTTGTGAGCGCGGAATAAATGCATTAACAGTGCCCCTGTTATCTCAGAAACCACGGGGATACGCGGCATCTGCTTGTTGGAGCGGTCCCGCTTTTTATAACTACCTTCCTGCGCAGGCACTTCATTTTATGCGATCCATTAAAATTGTCCTCATTCAGCTTTAGCTGACGGCTTCTGAAGTGAAATATAAAACCGTAATGAGGTGTAAAAACCTCTGCCCCTCAACTCGTTCCCGGTCAGCGACGCGGTGAAGGGCCGGTAGGAAAGGCTGGCCGGCCCGCCTGGTGCCTGTGGTCCACCCGCGAAATTCAAGAGGTATAACGCCATTCTCGGATTTGGATGGCGGTTTGGATTGCCGGTGATGACTTTCTGAGTCTGATTTCATAACATGCCTGATGTGATACCAAGCTCTTCTTTGGTAGTAAGCGCACTCTAGGAAAAGAAAGCGTGTGCGATTTTTTATCTGTGTTACCAATTACTATGTTTATAAACTGTACTTTAAAGGACGTGGGATTTAATCATCCCGATAGCAAAAGTCACCACTTTTTTCCCAGGCGTAGCCTATATTCTTCTTAACGTTTCTTTTTCCCTCCCAATATCTTAGAAAATACAGTTGCATATTTAAGTATTTCTTAAGCTACTCGATGTATGAAAATCTTGAAATGAATATATGAATATATAATGGCCATGCATTATGGATACTGATTCTGTTTCTTTGTACTATGGAGAGCACCTTAGAAGGATTAAACTATTAAATTATGCACATTTCCATCAATGATGAACTGTGTCTGGAACCATCCTAATCTTTCAGATGTGCCTTATGGGCTTGGTTTAAGAGGGAAAAAATACTGATTACTGCCTGGATCTTATCTTCCCATTGGAAGAAATTTGCATAATGACCAAAGATCAGCACATAGTTCCCTGACCTTGAATCTGTTAAAATTCTGCCCTTTCATGCTACTGGGGAATTTATTCCAGGAGGAGAGCAAAGGAAATGTAAAGCAACAATAGAGGCCCACATTCCTCTTTAAGTCAATAGAAACTGAGTGGAATACACTGAAAACCTCCCAAATCTTTTTTCCTTCTATTACACTGTACCCTGGATTGTACCCATGATGTTTTTCCCAAGGCTGACCCATTCTGGAACATACTGAAGTCTCAGAGAATGACTTCTCCCATAAATTAACAGACAATTCTGAATGAACAGAACATGTGGAGAAATTGTGTTTCGTTAAAAGCAAGAGTAAAACTCTCCCAAGAGCCCTTCGCGCTCTCTCAGACCTGTGGTGAGATCATTACATATACAGTGTTCAATTGCAATGTGATATTTGTGGAGAAGCATGAAAATGAATTATTGACTGGCCCCATATATTCACAAATGATACCATTTTGACAAAGTCTTGTTTATAAGGCAGTGAAGGCATTTGTAAAGCATTTAGCTTTTTCTGCAGAAGCTCTTTCACATTACCAAAGATGCACTGACAGAATACTTAAAGGTGATTTTCTGATAAGCCAATTGCAAAGCAAGACCATCCTTAGCCATGTATGATTTCAACTAGTATAGGTTACTTACTTTCTGCCATTTTCAAGTCAATATGCTTAAAAAAAAAAATCAACAAAACCACCGAATAGCAATAGTGGTAGAACTAGTATTCAATTATTTTTCTGTTAGTAATTTTCAATAGTCAGCAGAGACCCATAGTTGCTATACTACAACTGAAAAACAAAACTCTTGGATTCAACTGGTATCCAGGAGAAACAATTAAGTGAAGCAAACTTCAAAGGAGTTGGATTAAGGTAATTAGAAATAGTGACCCCGGGTTGTAACCAACTCTTTTGCATAAAATGAGCCTGAATTGCATTGGCATTCCGCCTTACTTGATTGCATAACACTGTTTAAAGAGTGGTCAGTAAAATCAAGGTCACTTTCAGAACAACTGCTAATTGTGATGGTAACTATTAAAAGTTACCATTTACATTTTTATTTGTAGAAACGCTGACCATCTGGCAACAAATTTCATTATATTGTTGCATTTTCAAATATTCTTCATAACCATGAATAGCTGAAAAGCAAGGCTTATGGGCTATCAGCAGGAAAAAGATGCTGTAAAATATCTACCAAGAAAATGAGTTTTGACTCATGGGAAAGTGACCTCCTTGTCAATTCAAGTTCTTAGTATAAGAAAGCAGGGGCTGTTGGTAGTGACATGCTCTGGTGTACCGCTTCAGGGGTAGCTTTCTGCATTGATACCAAAATCAGCCATCTGAATGACCTTGAAAAAGCTAGCAGCATTATCCTGCTTGAGTACAGGCCAAGTGCTAACAGATGGAAGTGAAGAGTAGGATAATCAGCTGGACTGCAACAAATTATTTGCCAGTGTCAAAGAGGATAATAATTCAAAAGTTCATAAATGAATGGGGTGCTGCTGTCAAATAGGAGACATTGATCCACGTACACAAAAAGAGCCAGGTATTTAGGTAGGAGCTGATCTTAGGTAATTAGGTGTCCTGGTGTCCTGTAATGGTGGACTCTTGAAACTTCTGCCTAACATAAACCACTAGGCTTAAAGTACAGGTTTGATTTCAGAGGCATCACAAGTCTGGGGGAGAGTTCTTGACCACTCAGAAATCTCTCCATATTGGCAGGGCTTGATGCTTATTTCATAACTAAACTTAACTGTGGCCTGAAAGATACACTTTTCTTAATCTAAATCCACTCATAGATCTAATTCATTGTGAATTCTTCAAATATACTTCATACACATCTCCTTCTTTTACAACAGACAAACAAAGATACGTTGGAGGACAAGGCAGTGGACATGAGGGTCCTCTTTAGTGCAATAATCTGTTGGTCAGGAGCACCCACCGTTCACAGAGAAGACATGGGTGTAATGGTCTTTTCTCCTTTAAAGGATGCTAACCAAAATCTCTCAACTCTTAAATGACCTAACCTCTTGTCTGTTTCAGCATGCAACATCTTTTTGTTCCAAACTAGAGGCATCCTGTGAAATCACGTTACTTTTCATTAATATAGTCACACACAGAAACATACACACATAAATGAATTGTATCAGAAGGAAGGAATTAGACCCTCTGCCATCCGAGAATAGCTCACACACTTTACGATAAACATAAAGGTATTGGAACAAAGCATACACCACGTTCTCAGAGCGAGGATCATTCCTTCAAATTGAGTCTCCCACTCTGACTGTGACACTGACTTTTGCAATATCCAAGTCCTCTTCCTCTCTGTGTAACCTGACGTGACAGGAACACAAACAAAACCCACACTGTTAGCTAGTCATCTAGTTTTGGAGGGAGAAATCTGATGTTGCTGATGAACATTTGACAAATAAAGGGAGTGAAACATAAAGAATATACACAATTGATGTCTAAGTTCCTATCTTTTGCAGGTCAAGTTCCTATCTTTTGCAGGGAAACTGGATTGTAGAGTACAGAGGAAAGAGCAAAACAGTTCTTACTTATGTTTATTTATATTTTTATTTTTATTTATTTTTATTTCTTTACAGTTTTTTTATTTGAGTGGTACCTTAAGAAAAGCAACAACAACAAAACACAAACAAGCAAACATGAAGATCTTGGTTTTATTAAAACTAAAAATTAACATGGTTAAGTTTCAGCACAAGCAAAGTTGAAAAGACGTGACCTTTTTTTGCCACATTACAAAGACTCTTCCTTTTAGTGGAGTTCTCCAACACGGCAAGACTGGAGTGCTCAGAGGCTGAGAAGCACCTGGTGTCACTGTCAGCAGAGAAAGGTAGGATGGAGCAAGTGCCAGAGGCTGCAGTTGCTGCACTCTTTCTCTATCCCAGCTGTGTGGTCTTGCCAGCCCCTTTGTGTCCCAGCGGTGGGCAGTCTCATTGCTAGATAATTGCTCCTGCTGCCACAACAGGGCAGCACGGTTTTAGGCCAGCTTAAATAGGTTGTGAAACTGCACCTTAAAAACGGCAGCTGCATGCAGGGGTAATTTTAAGTCCATTCATGACTATCTCAGATATTGCCTATGCAGCAAACGGGACTATTCGTACTTACTTTGGTAGCATTTGTATCAAACAATCTTTGGTGGAAGTGGTTTAAAAACATCAAGGATGACATTGTGTGCAGCAGTGGGACCTCAGGAAGATTCTCAGCAGTATGTCGGAACAGCGCAGTGCCAAATTCTTAGGATATCAAATTCACTGGAATAACATCTGTGCAGATCTACATTGGAGCACATTTTTCACCATGGAAACTCAGCACCAATTGTAGAAAAAAGATTCATGCTAAAAATGTTGTATTTATAGAAGCATTTAAGTATTCAAGGCTTGCTGATTGTATTTTGGCTATTTTGCGACCTGTCCCTAGATGTTGCCATATTAAATACAATATGTTGGCAAATTAATCATAACATAAATCCAAAAGAGTGGAAGAGGGTGAAGTCTTCTTTTCCTTGCCCTAGTGTCTTGGCACTCTAAGAAACTCTTGAAACTAAACTCCCCTGCCCCTCCAAAAAACCCACTAAGCTCACTAGGCATTACATTTTGAAGCAGGATACGATACATTCACTGGACATATGAGTGATCGAATATACGCTACAGTTTGGGCCAGGGAAGAACTTAACACCAGAGTCTTGTGAGGTAGATTATTAGCTTTATAGAATATTGCTGTAAGTGGGGTTTCACCCTTGGACTTGAAATAAAGGTCACACATGAAGAATCAATGCATGGAGGCCTACCTATCCTTTGGCTTGGTATAACAAATCCCATGGTTTTTCAGTTTAGCAGAGGTATATCAGCTGTAGCTTTGCAGTTCCTAATGTAAGCTCACTGTTGTGATTTCCATGAAGTGCACGCCTTTCTGTTAACTTCATAAAATTTGGATCTGGGCCTAAATCCCAGTATCCCATCACTGGTGACCTTCCACCAGCAGTTATTAATACAGTATTCCTATTTGCAAGCAACCATAAATTAGAATTAGCTGAAAGAGATTTTTAAATATATTGTCCAGCCCATGAGGAATATATATGAAAAATGTTCTTGCTGGACAAGGAGAACCTACAGAGCTAGCAACTAAATCATGAGACTGAAAATAAAAACTGTTATGATCTACACCATTGTCTCCAAATTATATGATTAAGGAAATACTAAATTAGACATTATAGTGAAAGAGTACAACTACAAATCTTAACTAAGCATATTTTTTTGTAGTTCTATTCATTATACTAGTGTACAGGCTTATATTTAGCAGCTTTAGAAGCATTAGAAAACTGGAAAGCTACAGATTACAACACATATGGGTATGCTGAGGTTGGCAACAGTGATTAATAGTATCTCCTGGTTTTGCTTTTTATAAACCAAACAGTATTTAAGACAGATATTAAGATGATTTACATCACAAAGAGTTCAAACACTGTGCTTAACTTGAACAAAGAATACTGCATTAAAAGGAGTGTGGGCCAGAGTAACGTCTATTAGTTCAGCCATTATCACAGGGAAACAGGCAAGTTCTCAAGTAAAAACAGAACATCTCAGTTTGCAGCACGGTACTCTGAATTTACATAATACTTAACCCATTGTACCTAAATATCCTAAGTGATTTGCTGTCAACAAAGGCCACGTTCATCCAACCTAGTGGGATATCTCACTTTGCTCAGTCCTATTAGATTTAACAAAATGACTGTGAAGTACTACTTAATGTCTACAAGTACTTTAACATTAATGAGGGCTCCTTGGAAAAGAGTGATCTACCACTCTTGTCATATCTGGTTGCCTATTCCCATCTCCTCCTTTTTCAAGGATGATACAGCTGTGATGAACCAGGTAAAGGAACTGATTTTGCAAAAATCTCACCTGATAAACTAAAGGTTAGTTTCCAGCTAGATAATTTCCCTCAGTTTCGTTCACCTGACATAAAGCAACAACATGTATCTGGAGGTGGGGAGTAGTAAAAACCACTTCTTTGGAGACCGCTTTAAGGTAAACAGCCTTTGTAAAGCTGGTTCAATCCTTCCACGTCTAATTCTGAGATTTTATTCTGCAGCAGGAGATGTCTAGAATGCCAACTATTTTTAATCATCTAAGTAAGCCTTAACAATTAGAGAGTTAGGCATCTAAAATTGTTGAACGTACAGACTATCAAGTGAGACTTCAGACTTCAGTAAGAGCTCATTGTTACAATTTTTTTTTTCAGTGTTATTGTAAAAAATACTTTCCCAAGCACCTACAGTTATTGGTCAATTTTAACAGTTACTTTGCTAAATGTTAACTAGATTGCTACTGGCCTCCTTTAATTCATGTGAGGAAAGTGGTGCAGAAATACTAAGATCATAACAACATACCAGTAAGTTGCTATTGATTTAGGCTGACTTATAGACAGCATAGTGACCTGTGCTCTCTCACAACCTAGAATACGGGGATTGTTTTCAGTTGTTCTGGATTTAACCCAGATTTTTCAAAGGCTTAATTTTGGGAAGATTCCACTTTTACTATTTTGGCCTGCAGGTTTCTTTCGAAGTATCTTCTCCATCTGTACTCTGGTATTCTGAACACCTTTATTGTCGTTATTTTCAACTTGTAAATGCTGCCAGAGAGATTGGTTACGTCTAAATACCACAGTGTGGCTCTGCACACAGGTACCCAAATAGTTGTAATAAGCTTAACTAACTGGAATAGATAACATGCTCTATTAGTGAAGCTGTTCCTTCTGGGATCTATGCTGATACATTAAAAATTAGCCTGAATATTACTTCAGGGCAGTGGATGGTTGTTAGCTGACCCATGTTAAAGAGAAGACCGACTCTATTTAAATTCTGCAGGATAAAGTTAGGATGCAAGTTGACCAGTCTATAGATCATTACATAGAGATATCACACTGGAGGGTTCATAAATTAACAGCAGGAGGTATGAAAGGCTCAAATAGCTGGAACCTGAAGCTCAAACTTTAATGATGTATGAGTTGTACATTATTAACAGTGGTTGTAATTAAGACTGGAAGAGCTTTTCAAAGAATATGATGGATTATCTGTAATTTGAAGTCTTTAATTAAGACTGGATGTACCTCTCAAAAGATATTGTCAAATTTGGTACTTAAAGAACTATCAGGAGAAATTCAAAGGTCTTAAACTCTATGAATTTTTCATCACATCAGAGTTTCTTTTATGGCATTCATTCATCTAGAAAAGTGGAAAAATACAATGAACATTTATAAAGGTCATATAAATAAGTTTCTTATAATGGCAATTGAATTGCTTTCTGTTCCGCTAACATAACTGCTTTTGGAACCAGCTCAAGACCTCTCAGCAACATAGACAAAAATGAATTTTGCCACTCTAAGAGTGTGGAGGTAAGGCTGGTCCTTCAGCAGTAAAAGAAGCCATAGGGAGAAGAAGCAGAGCTGAAATGGGATGGCAGAATTTCATGTCATGCTTGCTGTCTCTTTTCTGCCGCACTGGTTCCACATAGCACCATACACCTATCCCATACACCCTGACCTTTCTGGCAATATTAGCCAACCAGAATGATTTTCAAGACATATAACATAGCTAGGGGAAGATAATTAAGCTGTGGATGTTTTCCTGTACATTCCAGTTTGCTGCCGAGGCAACTGCCTCTTCTGACAATGCCTGAAGTTGGCCCTGATTGCACTAATGATTCATTAAACTATTGTGGACTCATTCAGAATCCCACCTTAGTAACCATTGCAAGGCCATCTATAATAGTCTGCAGTACAACTTTTAAATCAACAAGTATAAAAGATGTTTTGTTTATGAGGCTTTAAGAAGTCACAGACATCCATACGGAGGGGTTGTATATCAATGGATAAATATTTTTTTTCATGTACATATACATACAATAGATATCCTTGGCACGTGTGAACAGTATTATTTTGAGTCATAGGAATGATGTATTCACAGAAAGATAAATTCACTCAAGTGTACTTTCTAAATAGTAGTACTGAAAGGCAATAGATGTAAGAACAAAAATACTAATCCATTCAATGTGCGATGCTTGCCATCGCAAGTGCTTCAGAGAACACTCAAGCAGTTAGCATATTTCTGACACTTTTTCATTTCCAGAAAACATGGCAATTGATAGATCTCTTTTCTATCTAATTGTCAATAAACATGGAGCTTTCAGTTTCAAATATTTTTCCCCTTTGCTTTTCTACCACACAAAAAATGAGTCTATCTCCATCTCCATATCCTTTGTAATATATTTACTATCACAACAGCAGCAAGCAAATACATAAACAAAGCCAGTAAAAACCAAGACGAGTTCAATTGCCTATGCTGAACCACACCTTTCCCGCAAAGATGGGATTACCTCTGGCAGACAGGAAGGCAGCAAAGTATGCCTAGTAAGGTCTGTACCCTTCCTTCTTCCTCCAAAATCCACATGGTTTTGCAGTATGCCCAGAAAACTATAGTTCCATCTATTTTAGACCAGAGCTCATCAGAATTGTGACATCCATGCTCTGCTGCTGCCAAGACTTGCAAAGAAATTACAGAGAATTGTTCAGAATTTTACTGACGGTTCTCTGTAAAAGTAAATGATTTATTGATATCGCTGATTGGTAGGATCAAAATATTCTAAACAAACACATGAAATCTCTTGAAACTATGACAATAACTGAGGAAATTTCTAGTCGTCTTACCCACCCACATCTCTATGTCAGTCATTCCCTTGGCAGTTCACTTGTCAGGGGCAAGGTGCCCAACCTTCTCTTGACCTCCAAGACCTTAGCAACCTAATGAATATGAAAATAAGAACTTTCAGTCTGCTGCTAAATTAGCATGAGTGTTTTGAATCTAGTAGAAAGTAGCACAAACCTGTTCAAGCAGTTGTTCTATCTTTGTTCTACCATGGAGTGAAACTTTTCTTTAGGCAAAGCTACAGCACATTAGGTTGCTTGAGAACATGAAACAGGACAAATTACATAAAAAGATGCTTTATCTCCATAATTAGAATACCTATTATTAACAATATTAAAAATTCAAAGACTTGCCTTCCAAACATAAAGCACAGAACCACAGTCAGAAAAAGGAAGTTTAAAGTATCAGCAGTCACAAATTTATATATTTCAAAGCAATTCAGCTTTTGTTTTAAACTGGACAAGTTTCCCCAGACCCTAATATTTTAAAATTTCCTTCCAGATCTGATGGCCTGCAAAGGAGATTTGGACTGTCTTTTAAAAAAAAAAAAAAGGGCAGAAAGAAAAGCAAATAGGAAGCCAAGCATTAGGAAGGCATGCTCAGAGGCCACTCATCTGACATCCTCATCTAAAGTTAGGTATGTGTCCTAAGTCACCTACCTTAGAATATGATAAACAGTGTACAATAAGCACTTCTTCCCTCCAAGCTATGGAAGAAGTCTAGATAACAAGTCGAGATACCTGTGACTGGTTTAGATACGTCAATGTAGATGCAGATGAATCCAATATTTGATACCCAGTCCAGCACTGTCTGAAGACAAGAAGAATATATTGTCTACTTCTCAGACATTAAATTAACCCCTTGGTCATTAACCGTAAAGCAAATAAATGTCTATTTCAATCTTGTGTTACTACAATTTGAGATGCAGAACATCTCTTTTAAGAACATCTGTGCGAAATATACAAGCTGGCCCATAGCAGTGAGGCTTATTTAGCATCAGAGATTTGGTGAAATAAAGCAGTACATCAGCCATACACTGTGCAATATTTTAAAGGTTTTCTTGACATGCTGCAGCAAATTTATTTTAAAAATGGAACATTAAAAAAAAAATCCTGCTATAAAAGCAGTTTATTTTCATCTCAACAATTACATGAGACTGCAGTTTAAAGAGTAGATATTGTGAAGAGGTAATGTATGACTGTCATCATTGTTATTTTCAAATGCAGCTTTATTTGTAACTGAGAGATTTGCTACGTACCTTTCACTGACAACTCTGTAAACACATATGAGGAAGAGGCAGGAAGAGGGGGATCGAAAGAGAAAAAAGTTGAAAAGGATTCTTTAATTAATAAAAATACTGAACTGCAGGAGGGAATACATTAAAAATCAGTTACACCTTATACAACAGAGCTGTATGCAGCTAAATTTGTCAGTTGATTGCTTTAAATATAGGACACAACATTGTTCATGATTGTTTGACTCAAATTGAAGAGAAAGTGTAAATCCTAGTTCTATCAGCATAAGCAGAAAAAAACCTTCTTAGGTAGTTTTCTGTTAGGTTTGCCTTCAAGTTGTGTGCCACTGGGTGAAGGAAAAGTAAGGTAGCATATTCTTCTGGAATGGGAAGGCAGCTGAACCTCAAATACTCAACAAAATACTGTTATTAGTTACATTGACTTTTCCAGTCAGCTCTCAGAAGAGCGCTTGCTTTTCCATTTCTAATTCTGAAATTCCAACCAACAAGCAAAAGCAGACAATGTTTGTTATAATGTTACAAAGGTAAATTGTAATGGCTTTCCTGAAGAGCAGCTTGTTTCCACTTACGATCTCCACTTATGTGGAGGCCTTGGTATTACGGGAACTTTGTCTCAGTAAGCATTACTAACTATATTGCAGTTGTACTGGACTTTGAAGCTTACTAATTTCACACAGAAATTAATCAAATCCTGTCTGCTATTGAAACCATGAGTGGATTTCCAGAGGGCTTGTACTGTGTGTAAATCAGGGCACAAAGCCAAGTTCCTTTCTCTCTGAAGATGGATACTGTTGAGAGACAGCCTTTCTCTATCCTTCATGGCAAAAACAACAGTCATGCTAAAGCAATTTGCAGCAATTTTGTAATTATTTTTGTGCACAATTGTTTCCTGCTATTCCAGTGAGAATATTGAAGGATATGTATAAATATGTACATCAAATTTAGGATTTTTTTTAATGTCTGTCTTTTATTTTTTCAAATCAAAGTTTAATTTTTCTCCCCTACATTTTACTTTTAGACCCAAATGTGCCCTGTTTTTCCAAACTGACATATGAAGTATCCCAGGTAACATATGGTCATACAGTAACATGAAGAGACTTCCAGGAAAAGAACTGGTCACTTTTTTTTTTTTTAATGTTCACCTCACCAAATATAAACTATTATAGTTAGATTTTCATTCTCTTTCCTTGTCATGTGACTTCTCTGTCAGACTGATTACTTTAAGTCACTCACTCAGAAATTTCCCAATCCAGTTTATATATTTAGTAATAGATGTTTGAAATGTTCTCCATAACCCTCTCTCTTGAGAGAGGGTACCTCAGAACCACCAGTCTAGCAGGTGGATCTGCATTCAAACAAAAATAAGCATAAAAGCAAAACAACAGCATTAACAAGCATAAGGAAAATGGTATGAGATGCTGACAACTAAAATGTTCCATTTTAAAAAGAACGTATTTTAAGATTTCCTCTAGCATGAAAAGGTCTTTTTTTTTTTCTTCCTCTGCCCCTTTTTCTCCCCTGACACTAGACCAGAAAAATGCTGTGCCATCGGAAGGAGATAAAGCAGTTTTTATTCCAATTTCATAGCTCTTACCTAACCTTCTTGTCTCCCATTCCTCAAGGGTCCTGTTTTCCAACATCATAACATCTGCTTTTTGTTTCTTGACCTTGCACTTTCCCTCTTTTCCTACACGCTATTCACTTATTTCCATTCCGCTTCCTCCTCCTCACCAGGACATCAGCAGGGGGAAGTGCAGGTTAAGCAGAAGACAGAAACTCCCTGTCCCTATAGTCTTCATTTTTCACTTGGCATTACAGACAAACTTCAGCCTTCCCTTCTCTCCCCGGTAACAGCAAGTTACAACAAGCTTCCCACAGAAGCTAAGTGCTATGCAAATTCAACTCAATACGTAAAAAATACATTTTCTGACAGTGTTTCTTTTGCTCTTTTGTCCCCCTCGCCCCCTGCAGCCTTGCTCCAACCTTGTAATTCCCATGTGAAATGACATACTTTTGATAACAGACAGATAGCACCGTGTCAACCCCTATGAATTCCTTTGCCCCCCAAAAAAAAGGAAATGTTAGAGTTTTGCAATGGACTTTTTTAGCACCAACTTTTTTGGTTTGGTTTGGTTTAGTGGTTTTTTTGTTTGTTTGTTTGTTTCAAGAAAATACACTATTTTAGCTTAAAATTCACCCAAAATACTCAGCCTGAGGCAGACACCTGACATAAACACCTCTCAGTGCTGCGGTTTAAGTTCAGCGGTTATAAACAAGTTCAGATAGAGTTTTATAGAGACTGTAACCTCACAACAATTAAATACAATGGAGATGTAACTGTGTTAGTTTAATGAAAATGGAGATGTAATTGTGTTAGTTTAATGAATTAATTTCAACTTTTTTCCACTATTCTTTTCCCACACATTAAATTACATGTTAGTTTAGGGCCCTCCAACTTCAATAGCTGTAAAGATAAAGCTGTGAACTGTTTGATCTTTTGGGTTTTGTTTGCTTTTTAAAATGTGGATGCAAGACAATAAAAGCTGGTTGGTCATCTACAGGGAAAATACAAATTAACAGGAAAGTCATTGCAAGAAAATACCATTTTCTTTCAAGAGACAAAAAAAAAAGAAAAAAAATTGTTTCCAACCAGTTATAGATCAACTTTTATTCATTTTAAGGTGATTACCTTCTACATTACAACATCTAATGGAAGAATAAATGTAATCTATTTCAGCCTGTTGTGCAGGCTATAGGTGTTAGTGACAATAACATGTTCTAGTGTACTTGTTTTGCAATATCAAGTTCCTATCTTGTTTTTGCTCCTATGAGTGCAAATAACAGGAATGTATTTAATACATTATTTAATAAACAGGCAGAATAAGGCAGAAAATTGCAAGAAAAATCAGATCAAAGCAAAAGTAAACATTAAATTAGCTTTCTTCCTTCCCTTCCATTAACCTTGCTGAATATTCTGTCCCTTGTTCTGAGGTAAATACATATCCAACAAAGCAATATTTTCAGAATTTCTGTTTTAATTTGTATTCTTAAATGAAAGGAACATAATAAACATAAATTAAACTGATAATCAATGCTTTTTATGGCAAAAGATTTTTTCCTAATAATTTGGGAACTGTTTGGAAGTAATTTTCTGGATATGAAGAAAATAATTCATAGCTGAGAATTTATGTCTCAAGCTATGATTTATTTATTTATTTATTTATTTTTAAATGGGAAAGGGCAAGCTTTTACTTAATACTTAATAGTGGTTAAAACTGGAGTAGTCTATATGAAAATACTGCATCATATTTGTATTTAAAGATATATATTTAAACTTTGAGAGGCAGATGGATGCTCAAAATGCAGTCTAGTTATTCATCTGAAAGCTATGAGAATATCTGGACACAAATAGAAGAAAATACTTTTTAAATGCTAACACATTTTTACCTTACCCCCTTAGGGTAAGTCATCTAGAAATAAAGTGGCTTTGCCCATGCATTGAGTAATACAACTTAATTGGTTATGAGCCAGATGTAAAAATAAAATTTTCATAATCTAGATAATAAGGCAATCAGGAACCCCCTAATCGGAGGTGAATGTCTACAACCCCTGATCAGCTTTAGAAATTGCAAGACCAGGTTTATGTTCCAAAGAAGTTTAAATTATGGCCACTGGCACTGCATGATGTTGGCAATGCTGAGAGGAAGTTATTGTTTATGACAGTTTTGTTTAACTGTTTATTTCAGTTTCCTTAAGAGCTCTGGAAAACCAGCATTCCTCCTGCTGCTGCTGTTGAGGAAACTAGAGTCCGAGCATGTAAGGAGCATCTGCTGCTCATACCAGTAGCAGCATTCACCACTCATATGACAATCATTTGCAATATCCACGGCAGCATCCCTAGAAATCCATTCTCAAGTGGCTACAGGAAAAGTAGGGCTGGTCTCCAAGGATCTTTTCCCAAATCTGTCATCTCGGCTCTGCCCTTACCCACTGCCTTTTAGCTTCCCTGTGGCAGAAGTAGCAAAATTCAATTTTGCCTGCCCTGCTGAGAATTCACAAACTTCTTTGTCTGAGTGCTAAACATGTTCATGAAGAATAGCACCAAAGTATTGAACCAGTACGTAATGAGTTTTTCTAATCATGCTCTTGCCTTTCATTTCCCATAGTCAACAGCTCTCAGAAGTGTGAAATGTACAAACACATTAAGAGCTTTCCATAATTTATTTGTTTACCATGAATAAAAGAAATAATATTGCATCTCCCTGGCAAACATATATTACCTTTCTCCATTAATAAAATATTCCCAAAAGGTTATTTATACAAAAAGAAAATGCAGTTCAGCATTCAGACACTGTATTCGTACACTAATTAAGCCTTAATGATCAAGGTCTGTAGTTCTTCTGGGGGATTAATGACCATGTGGCAGAGTTGGTGGCCCAAGGCTTTTCCACAGGTCATTTATTCCACCTATTTATTTATTTTCTAAGAAATGTTCCTGAGTCAAGGTCATTACTGATAGGTCACTTGTATAAAAATAAATTGTAATAACAACAAATCCCACCTTGTTAAGCTTTTATTATTCTATAATTATATTATTTAATATATTATTTATTATATTTATCCAAAGCATAACATACTCTCTTTGTAAGCCATGATACTTCTTGTGACTGCCAATATTTAAAATGGTAGGAAAGCAATTACGTAGAACTTCTGTCACAAACAGAAGTTTACACAATTTTCTTCTTCCTCCTAACTCAGAAAAAGTGGGAATAAAAGTCAAAATCTACTCTTGCATTTTTTGCAATAAACTATCTTGACTTTTTTTATATGTAGTAATGATTTGAAAAGCTAAAAGTTCATAGACTGATTAACAAAATTATGTCACCTGTGAAAATAAGCAAGCAAAATCCACCAACAGATATCTCCCCCAATTATTTTTTTTTCCAGTTGCCTGTCCTGCAAACTCATCCTGCAACATGAAAATCAGTGAGAGTTTTCTTTACTGAATGAATGAATATCAAGCTGCAGCTTTTACTCAGACCTATGTCCTGCTCGGGTCACAAAGTCCACTATCAGGAACTATATCAAATGGAGAGAAAAGCAAAGCAGCGTACATCATCTAAAAATTACCATTCTGATAAACATATGTCTAAGACACCACTTCCTACATCTAGTGATCTTGTCAGTTTGCATTTTCAGCTCCTTTCTCAGGTAAAAAACTAACATTAATCTTTTTCCAAAATTTCAATTCCTATAATCATCACAATCTTTTGCTAAAAATATTTACAGTTTTTGGGTCCTACTTGATGGTGAGTAGGAACAAGAGACTTGATATTTCCTTCATAAATGGAAACAGTAGTATGGTTTGTTTTGGTTTTTTTTTTTCATTTTGATTAAAGTACAGAGACTACATTTATTTGCAGATCTAGAATTTAACATTAAATGGACTCTTAGGAACACCATTTCATAATATTTTCCTGCCTTTTTAAAAATACATTTGGTTTTATTTTAATCTTATGTAGTCCTAATTATTACATGGAATTTTATATTCTCACTTTCCAGAGACTGTACTAAGTTCACATTAATTTCTGAATGTAAATCTAGGTAATTGTTTCCCTCTGTAGTTACATGTGACTTGGGACCTGTCTTTTCTCCTTCTGCCATGTTTTTGAGGCGTTGTCTACACCATGACATCAGGGATTTCTCAACCTTTCTGTGCTAACTGCAAAACTGGAAGCTTGGAGTAGCAAAATGGTGGGATTTGTAAGCCAGCATTTATTTGTTCAGGCATAAGGCCATGAAACAAGGCTTCCTGAATTTTCACAACCCGGCTGTCTGTCTTCACAGCCCATGTTCTGCAAGAACACACCACCTGGAGTGCTCATAATCTGGGAACCTCTGCACCATGTACTGTTCCCTAACACAGATTTGCCAATAGCCATTCCTGCTAGGTAAGAAGATTCAATGTTATTTAGATTTATGTGTAGATTCTGCTGATAACAGTGTGTTCAAAAATGTCCAGATACTTAATATTTGTATAACTAATGTTTTTCCTATGTTTGTGCATATCCAATAATTGATCAGATAGTGGACAGTCTCAGCAAAAGGAATATGTGAACAACACTGGAAAGTGGACAATGTTTTTTGACTGTAGTCAGTGTTAGGGCCTTTGATAGTGCTTAAATGCATGCTTATTCTCTTTATTTGTTTTCCTTTTTGTTTGTCAAAGGCTTTCCAAGAATACGAAATCAGCTTCCTTCATATCTATCTGAAAACATTTAAAAAATGATTTGGCAGAGCTCAGATCTCCTCAGAGGCTGCAGTATTTTGGCTTCAGAGAGATACTAGTAATGGAGCTTGAAATTCAAACACTACATTAAAATATTGTGAAGAGTCTCCCACCTTTGCTAGGTTTTCTTCATCTCTGTGTTACACACGAGTTTCCTCTGCTGTAATTCCAAGTCTCTTTGCAGGCATGGCTTTGTTTCTGTAAGCTGCTATTATGGTCTGACAAGTCAAGGGAAGCTATCAAATATCCTACTTTGATGTCATCCAGATCCAAACAGAGAAGCTTTTTGTACAAACAAATCATTATCATTTCCTTGCTGCCCTTTGTCGGTGATTGGTACATATACTAGTGGAACGATACAATCAGAATCTCATCTTTTTTTTTTGCTCTGTTTTGCTTTGTTTTGTTTTTTCTTTATCCCATAATAGATGAGAATGTAGTGTCTATTTACTGTTTTGGTCATAAAATTGTTCCATTTATTTACATATTGGGCCTAGTGATCAGTCTTCTAAAAGTCAAATATTACAATGTTACTAATTTTCTCATACTTGCCCAAGTTTTTCCAATATTTTTGCCAGAGATTGTATATTCAACCAATGTTTAGTTTCTGGGCTTAAAACCAGACATATTTCCTTCTAATTGCTCAGTGCTTTCTGTTTAGTTTTTATCTTGATTATATGTATTCATGATGTCCGACTGTATGCTGACTCCAGATTTGACAAGGGTCTTCTTATTATATTTTTATGTATGCATATAATTTAATATATCTTTGTTACTTAACAGTTCTCATTATATCTTTCCCCAAAGCTCTACTTAATTGTAAAATGAATAGGAACAGCAAACACCACTGATAACCTTTCAAATAAATGTATGAAATAGAAACAATGGAATTAGGCATTCTTCATCCCACTGGGTGTCTCTTAGGTGTTTTGGCTTGATTTCTTTAAATCTACATCTACACTAGATCAAAAAAACCCCAATACCTAAACCCAAAAAGCAGGTTGAAAGAATGTTACTTTAGATCTTCAGTTAAATGCAAATTGAGGAAATGCCGTTTGATGTTTGCTTGTGCAGCCTCCATTCAGTCTATATTTGCATCCCATCTTAGGTACTTAGTAAATCATGGGTTCCAATAAAAAATCCTATGCAATGATGTCAATAGAAAGTGCATAATGTACTTGCACCCAGAGAGTTGTGTATTCAGTATGTGTAAAAATATGAAATTCAGTATTTCCGAATATCAAGTTCTTCCCTTGCAGCCTGAGTTAAAGCGATCCAAGTGGGGCATCATGACCTGACATAAACCCACAGGAATCTTCCCCATCTGGCTTTTCCCAACAGAAGGGAAAGTGTCTGTTAAAGTACTGTGCAAAGAGTCAAATGACCTGTCCTGCATCTGCTTATAACCCTCTCCAGAGGCAGAGGTTACTACTGCTTCCATCACACTGGAAGGAATGGTGAAGGAATCTCTGATCTAACAAAATCCCTCTGAGGGACAGTCCCTCTGTCACTCAGAGCAGCCCACTGATGCTTCTGCCTCCTGGAAGGCAGAAGGTAAAGTGGTTGTGGCACTTCCAAAATGCTTCGTTGTTCCTGAAGCTGGAAGCCAGTTCAGAGGTAAATAACATCCTCTGGTATAAATAGCATTCAATTTACTAGCTTCTAAGAAAAGAAAAATACGAGCAGAAGAGTTTCCGTCATACTCTATAAGGATCAAACAGCAAGCTCTTAGGTTTACAGCACAGGCTTTTATCATGTAAGATACATGACTAACTACATTAGTTGACATCCAGATACTGTAACAGGAGGAAAGGATTCAAGGATTCTGCTTAAGCCACAGGCATTGAACTGATTCTTTTGTATCATTGTTTCATACCTCCTGGCTGTTCCTAGGATGACATGTGCTGCTGCAGCTATATTGATTGTCAAGATAGTCCAGGCTATAATGGGTATGCTTAGTTATTATTTTCATATCTGCCAAAATGTTTGGGATAAATGCAAGTGAGAGAAAGGCCATAACAAATTCCAACCATTCACATCACAACAAAAAGCCAAGCAGAACATCTTTAGGTGAAAAAAGATCTCATTTGTCCCAGGGAAAGTCTCTGTCGTATCATATATAATAGACAGACTGAATTTCTCATAAGATGTCTTTAGATAATATTTTTACAAATGAAAGGGTTTCCTCCTAACCAAAGGAGTCGTCTCTAGCTTCCTTTAACGATTATGATGTAAGCACTATCAGGACAGAATATCTTCTTCTTGTTTACCCTTAAAGAACAGTCTTGTCAAAGGTTTTCATTAGGGTGTTGTTTTAGAGATAGTGATGGAGAGTCATGTGTTTCCAGGTAGAAAAACTGGCATCAAAAATGCCTCTAGATCCCATTTGTGTTAGATTTTTAGTGCATCAGGGTAACAAAAATAGTAAGATTAAAAGTCTTACAATGTATCAGTTCCAAATGATTAACATCAAGGGAATGCAAGAGGTTTATACTTTCCTTTAGCCTGCAGTTTACTATCAGTGAATATCTCTAAACTATGAGACGAGCTAAAGTCCCTCATTAGGAAGCTGAAAACATGTACTTTGCCTTTGCGAAAAGCATCAGATGCTTGCCTGGGAAAGAAGAGCTCAGACCATGAAGCTGCAGTGTATAAAGGAAAAAAAACCATGAAACACATCCATATAAAGAAAAAGAAAATCTGGCTTCTGTATGTTTATCTAATGTTTATGTCTTTTCCAAAAATATTTACAATAGGAAATACTGTGAATGTCAAGTCCAACAAGACACAATTAAACAAAATAAATAGAAAAACCGATACCTGCAAAATGGAAAAAATATATCTAGCTGCAGGCAGCAGCAACAGTAGGAAGAACAATTCAGCTGCCAGTGGACACCGAAAAATCTGAACTTGCAAGTTTACTAAATTTTCAACATTTTATACCTTTCTGTGGCAGTTCATTTAAAAAAATGAATGCTATCTTACCAGATGTGCACAATAACTTGTTTTTCCCTTGTTGTTGGGAGGATGGGTATTGAGATTTGTAGTAGCTCCTCTCAAGTCACTTCAAATCACAAATTCCTCAGAGTGTTGAGAGACTATATTAAATATACAGAGCCCAAACAATGCTGTCAGTTGGTTCTGGAAAACAGCCAAATCTCTGACATCAGCACTGCATTAATAGAACTCTGCACTGTGTTGAACATATGTTTCTCAACAGGCAGCATAGTACTGTTTACAACAAATTGATTGTGCAATTATTTCCAGAACTTTATTTTTGCCCAGAAGAAAACGTATGATCAGACCTGATTCTTCCATTGACAGCAAAAATAATGTTGAGATTTCAGTATTTTGAAAATTGAGATATTTAACTGTCCTAGTATAGAGCAGTATAGTATAGATTTAGAATCTTGATTTTCGGTACACATTAAAGTGTCCTGACTTCCTTTATTTGCCCCGTTCGCTGAAGATTTGCAAATGCTTTCTAGAAACTGGGATCCAAAGTTTCTGAAAGACAGATTAAGCCATTTAAAACGTAGTAAGTACACAGAAGCACAAATCTAAGTGAAACTTGTCGTTTAATCTATAAAGTAGGTTTAAGACACCTTAATAAGCAAACGCTAAGTCACCTTAACAAGCAAAATATTGCCCATTCTAACTGGCTATGGTTGTGAAATCCATATTCCTAAAGTAAGCACTTGACTCCCTGTATATTACATAACAGTATTAGTGAAATTTTTCTCCTCTTACAGAGAGGTTTTTTGTTGTTCTTGTTGAGGTTTTGGTTTCTTGTTTGTTTGTTTGTAATTAATTTTTAATTAATATTCCCATTACAAACTGTGGTAGCCGTACTTGCTTTAGAAACAACTTCGGAAATTAAAATAGATTACAAGACATAGCCTGCTGTGCACGATCTCTGTGGAGAAGGAATTGTTTTAAATGAAGTCTTTCTTTCATGATGACAGAAGTGTCTCACTTCGTGATGTGTCTTAAGGACGTGATGTGTCACCAAGGATTTACAGACTTCATTTGGAATCTGGAATCTTGACTTCCTTTGGCAAAAGGTAGAGAGTCCTGCTTTCTTTCAAAATATCATGGTGATACGCCTCTTCTCAGAAGATAAAAGCACTCACCCAGAATGCTGCAAACACTGTAGTTCTTTGCTTTGTCTAAAACTATATGGATCTGTCATTATCCCCTCTCAGGAGAGCATCCTAATCAGTAAAGCCCTTCTGTTGAAGTTTCATGGGGCAATTTTAAGCAAGAACAGGTGAAAGAATACCTCTCATTTAACAGTTAAGAAATTTACACTTGAACAGAGAAACCTCAGTTTTAGTTCCTACTCCAATGAGTGTTAACAGAAAGCATTCTCAGGTACATAAATTTCACACTTGTTTACAGATAGTAACCAGAATCTTGCACCAGCTGTTCTTGATTTTCTATTTCCTTCCAATTGCCAATACTTGTGCAATTAACTAAAGCTTCTTTTTAATCTTTCACTTTCAAATCACTGCATAGCCATGCTTCTGTCCACAAAAGGAATGAAAGCTTCTAGACTTTTTCAGCATAGGCTACAGAAAAGCAGAAACTGACTGTCCAAAAGTTTCAGGACCTCTAATATGAACACGCACACTGAATACATGCTTATACATATTGAAGGAAAACACTCATTACAATGCTGTTCCTTCCTTAATGGCAAACTAGGTCATGGCTTCGTCCCACTCTAGTTACTGACAGGTAGCAGTAAGAGCATATCATATACATCTAGAACAGAAGCAGATCACTGACCTTAAAATTGCTGAGAGTCTAATTTGACATCTGGTCAAGGAAATGCTTTCTTATCCTGGAATATGAAAATATTACATCAGGGAAACACTTGCCTGGCTATCCCTTTGGAGCCAGGATATCCTGCCCAAATACCTGCTGAGCGGTGATGGAAATTGCTTTCAATCAATCAACTTGACTGCAAGTTGATATGTCCTCGGGAAAAAGGCTCAGCAGCAGCATCCCAAATGCCATTATCATAATCTTACTCTGCAGACCTATGGAAGGTTACCATGCAACTTGTATAAAAAGAAGCACAAATTGTCTGTGCAATTTTACCTCCTATACACTTTTTTTTTTCTTTTTATTGCGGTTTTGAGTCCAAAATCACATTCTGCACCTGGTTCTCCAACGCTGGTGCGCATTCATTTATATATGCCTGGACTAAGTGATTGTTATTGGGACAGCCCTGATTTCATGTTTCAGGAGTCCAAATACTTGACATTTTCTAGCCATCCGCAAATTTCGTGAAGTCCATCAAAATATCATGTCTTAGATTGTGAAAACATATTGTCTCCTCAGTGCTTTGTGTGTGTATAACTAACAGATCAAGCAATGCATAAGGCAAAAGGTCTAGATCGTGGAAGCACTCAGATATGGGATTAGAGATTGAGTTACTCGTCACTTCCAAGAGTGAGGCAATTCTGAATATTCAGGATTTTTGTTACTTCAGAAATCTTCATGTAACAATATGAACTTTGTTTTTAAAAAGAGTCAGGGGTAGGAGAGCATTCAACAAGGGTTAAAGTACTGAAAATCTGGAATCAAGGGAAATGGGACCTTCAGTCTAGCTTATGTTCTATGAGGTCTGAGTTCTTGTATCTTGACATAGAGCAATGCCTAAATTTATTTTTAAATTTAGAAGGTGTTAGTATTTTAATCTAATTTCCAATACATTTTCTTACCTATCTGTAGAAATTCCATTTAAAACTTTTCTTCTCCTACCCAGCATAGACAAATGATCACGCTAATTCGAATTTTAAAAATAATTTACTAGCTCCATTTTTTCTTATCTTTCCATTTAAGCCTTTCTCTATAGTACCTGTGTAGGAAATACACATTGACTTCATATGCTTTATTTCAGTCATCTCTGGTTTTAGCAAGATATCAATCGATTAGCAGTTGTGAAACTGTAAAGAACCATCCATCTTTATCAATTTGAGAATAGTTTCAGCAAGCTCTAGACCTTGGAGAACTGCTGATTACTAGAATCATATTAACTCTTATAAAGTCCAGATACAGAGCTACAGTGGATCCCAGCTACTTGTCCATGTATACTTCTAAATTTAAAAAATAAATTTGCTTCCTATTTCATTCCCAGGTGCTGGTCCCCCAGCCATTTACACCTCAGGTGGGTAAGTCCGTGCATATGCTTTTTGGAGTTCCGCTTGATGTAGGAGTAGTTCTGGGAAGAGTATTCTCTATGGAGAAATCCTGAAAGGTTTTTTTAGACATGATCCCGCAATATATTGCAGCCTACATACCAAGTCATCCTTCAAAATTCTAGCAGGTGCTGTACCCTTCATGTCATGCACCTTCATGCCATATGTCAGGAAAGCTGTCTAAGGTCCTAAGCATCATGAGTTTAAAATGTTAGCCTTGGTAGGCCCACCCATTATTTCAGACATTGTGAACTGGGCAAAAAAAACCCCAAACCCTAAAATGTCTCTTCTAGAAGCAAGATCACTACAGGTAAGTCCAGACCACAAGCTATACCATGAGATAATAGCTGTCTGGTCCAAGCAGTTGCGAGTGTCTAGCTGCATGAGGGAGCCACTGGCGGAGGACATGCTGTGCTTCCTCCACCACCCCCAGGAGGAGCTGAGGGAAAAACAGGGTCCCAGCCTCCTGAGCACCCTCTGCACCGGCCCCTACCTAGACATGGGGAGAACCGCACGCTAGTTCCAGATAGTGGTGAAAGAGGCCTGGGCAGTTATGTCGCAGTCGACAAACTGCCGTCTAGCAGTGCTGCCCGCCAGGCACTCCTGCAAGCTCCAGCTGACACACGCTTCTGACAGTACCGTCCTGATTGAGATGACGTTTGGGGTGAAGCAAGGTGACTCATACGCCCTCCTGAGCTGGGAGTAGGCAGACACCACCGTTACTTCCAGCAGGACATGGCCAGAGAGCTGTGCTATGGCCAAGGCACAGTTCTTCAGGCATGGGGTCAGCTCCCAGGGAAGCTGCTGCTGCAGAACTGAGTCCATCCCCCTGGGGAGCTTTACCCTGTGCTAAGATGGCAATAAATAACTTGTTTAACACACAGACGCTGCGGCCGTGAGTGTCCGAGCATCACTTTGTGGGGGAACGCAGGCACAGGGTGCTGACAGCTCAGCTGACACAGACCCAGGGAGCCAGGGAGCGGCTGAGGGGACTGGGGTTGTTTAGGCTGGAGGAGGCTGAGGGTAGACCTTATGGGTCTCTACAACTACCTGAAAGGAGGTTGTAGCAAAGTGGGGATAGGTCTCTTTTCCTAAGCAGCAAAAAATAGGACAAGAGGAAACATCCTCAAGTTGCGCCAGGGGAGGTTTCAATTGGATATTAGGAAAAATTTCTTCACCAAAAGGGTTGTCAAGCATTGGAAGAGGCGGCCCAGGGAAGTGGTTGAGTCCCCATCCCTGGAGGTATTTGAAAGATGTGTAGATGTGGTTCTTAGTGGTGGACTTTACAGTTAACAGTTGGACTTGATCTTATACGGCTTTTCCAAGCTAAATGATTTTATGTTTCTGTGATTCTAATATTAAAGAATGTTCACTTGGCTGCAGTAGTAAGATAAAAAAAAAAGATAAAATACATAAAATACTGAAGGGGAAAAAGAAAGGAAAAGAAAAAAGAAAACTTGAAAAACAATACTCTTAGTAGCATACTGAGCACAGTTCAAAAGAACCAGCTGGTCCTGGCATCTGCCAGATGCGCCCTACCAGCTATGCTTCAATTATGAGATGGAGGTTCTCTAGGGAACCTGATATGTACAATAGAAATCCTTGCTTGTTTTCCCTTTCTCATTTTATTTGAGCATAAGCTACAGCCAAAATAAGTTTGAAAGCTGCTTCTTTGGACAGATGTGTAAGTTTGAGCAGAAACATATTTTCAGTGTTTTAAGTTCATTCATATATTTACATAAATATATATTTAAAAAATATATAAAATGTATGTGATATTCACCTTTTCTTCCCCTCGTCTTTCCCCCAGACTCACAAAACCTTCATCAGACCTTTAGCAGTGCATTGTAGAATTAAGGGCACTGTTCCTGGTCCATCATTAAAGAACCGTTCCTACCTGGAGCATTCTAATTAAAGTTTATTCAATTATTTGTGCCTGCCAGAAAATCCCAGTTACCACTAGAGAGTGAAAATGAAATCCAGATGAAGTGAAAAGAATAATTGGTTAAGATTCATGAAGTGTCAAGCATATTTTAGGAAGTTACAATAGATCAGTATAACGGGAACTCACTGTATGTCAGCATTGATCTAATATTTCTTGTGAACCTTATAACTGTGTAATATTCATAGACTTCTCATCCTTTGGATCTTTTTCTTCTTATAACATGTAAGTATAATTAGAAAGGAACAGAAAGAAATACTACAAATCAGAGCCAACTTCAGCATGGTGTGTTGGACAGAGTTCTTTTGAGCAAAGAGTATACAGAAATGAGAGTAGAGAAGAAAATTTATGCTATTTAGAACAGGATTTTGGAGGCTGTGTGGGTTTGCATAGATTCTCTTAAACTGCAGCTTTATGGTGAGGAAGTGAGGTGTATTTAGAAGAGGGAATAAGGTAGAATGAGGAAATTCAGTGGACAGCGGTAGAGACTAAATAGGCCCAAAGATCCGCATATACAGAGTTAGCAAGTTTTATGCAAGAAATAGTTCAACTCAATCTAAGTTCATTTTTGTAATCTGTGACTGTATGTAGTAAATCTTATAACACAAGTTATACTGAAGGTTAAATGACTAAAGGTCCTTAACAAGCACAAAAACAACAAGCAAGAAAGGAGGATTCAATATTAAAATCACAACCTAAGATAAAGATTCAAGAAAACTTCGGAGTTTTCTTACAGAATGTTCTTTTCCATTGCAAAATGAATTTTGTTTTGCAAAATCATCATTTTCTATTTGTGTTTTTAAAAGAAAAGACAAAACATTCAAGCTCAGCCTGATGATGAACACGTCAGTCATTGAACAAAGAAGTAAAGATATTAAATTCTTTTTGCATACTTGCAGGTACTTTTGTAACAGAGTTTAAAACTAAGTATTTCTGTATTGTTATCATTGGACTCCAGCAGATGAGAATGTGAAATATTTTTAAGAGCTGGTAAAATCATTCTGTAACAAAACCTTGAGAGTATTTTGGCAGAACATACTGAAAAGAAAATATTAATAAAGAGTAGGAAAATAAGCTGTGAGGAAAAACCCATTAGGAATAAGGATATTCTTTTCTGCTGTTAAATAATCTGAATTTCAGCACAGCAATATACCTATGGTGATTTATACCATCCACGAACCATACCTGAAATATTACTAATATTTGCAATACATGCATTTGGTATACTACTAAAAAGTAGCAAACAAGAATCTTCTTACGGGATATGATTATAAATCTAAAAATAAGTTAGCACAATCCCTATGCGCTTTTCTTCTTCTTCCTGTTCAGATTCCAGTTGACTAGGAGGTAGTTTTCAAAGAACCTACAGGATATAACTTCTTTTCCTCTCAATAAGAATTATTCAGCAATGAGGTAGTAACATACCCTTTAATAATGTAAATTTAGACATAGTTTGAAAAGAAATAGTTTTGATCAACATTCCCTACATACTATTCCCCCACAAATTATTCTCCAAGTAGGAATAGTTTGCCTTTGCACTGCCTTTTATTAACTAAGTAAGAAATGAAACCAAAACATTTTTGTGGGAATCCGAGTAGAAATATCACTGGAAAATTATCTCAGACAACACAAGAAGGCACTCCAGCAAATCTTGAAAAAACATAATAATTTCGTATTTTTCTCATGCTGAGAACAAAGCTTGAAGAAGCAAAAAATTCTCTTATGGGATGTGCACAGTGATGAAAAGTTCAGTGTTTCCTTCTAAGTGAATCAGAAAATCTTACTTAACATTTTTAGTAAAAAATATTTAAGGCAGTTGGCACTCTCATCATTCTGTAAGTGTAAACTGTAAGGAAAAGTGTTTTGCTAACTAATGTAAAGCCCTATGTAATTGTCTTGTACTCCATTTTATGTAGGAGACCATTCTACTTTCTGGAAGTACTGTCCAAAACCAAACTAGAGGAGTCATCACTTAGGTCCAATTAAGTCATAGAATCATTGAATTATAGAATGGTTTGGGTTGGAAAGGACCTTAAAGATCATCTAATTCCAAATGCCCTGCCACGGGCAGGGACATCTTTCACTAGACCAGGTTGCTCAAAGCCCTATCCAACCTGGCCTTGAACACTTCCAGGGATGAGCCACCCACAACTTCCCTGGGCAACCTGTTCCAGTGCCTCACCACCCTCACAGTAAAGAATTTCTTCCTAGTATTTAATCTAAATCTCCCCTATTTCAGTTTAAAACTGTTACTCCTCATCCTATCGCTACACTCCCTGATAAAGAGTCCCACCCCGTCTCTCCTGTAGGCCTCCTTCAGGTACTGGAAGGCTGTTATAAGGTCTCCCTGGAGCCTTCTCCTCTCCAGGCTGAACAACCCCAACTCTCCCAGCCTGTCTTCATAGGAGAGGTGCTCCAGTCCTCTGATCATCTTTGTGGCCCTCCTCTGGACCTCTTCCAACAGGTCCATGTCCTTCCTGTACTGAGGACTCCAAAGCTGAACACAGTACTCCAGGTGAGGTCTCGCAAGAGCAGAGTAGAGGGGCAGAATCACCTCCCTCGAACTGCTGGCCATGCTTCTTTTGATGCAGCCCAGGATGCAGTTGGCTTTCTGGGCTGCAAGTGCACATTTCTGGCTCATGTTGAGCTTCTCATCAACCAACACCTTCAAATCCTTTTTCTCAGGGCTGCTCTCAATCCATTTTCCGCACAGACTGCATTTGTGCTTGGGATTTCCCCAACCCAGGTGCAGGACCTTGCACTTGGCCTGGTTGAACCTCATGAGGTTCGCATGGGCCCACCTCTCATGCCTGTCCAGGTCCCTCTGGATGGCATCTCTTCCCTCTAGCATGTTGACCGCGCCAAGCAGCTTGGTGTCATTGGCAAACTTGCTGAGGGTGCACTCAATCCCACTGTCCACGTCGCTGACAAGGATGTTAAACAGAACTGGCCCCAGTACCTACCCCTGAAGAACACCACTTGTCACTGATTTCCACTTGGACATTGAGCTGTTGAGTTCAGCCATCCAGCCAGTTCCTTATCCAATGAGTGGACCGTCTATCAAATCCATGCCTTTCCAAGGACCAGGATGTCATGCAGGACAGTGTCAAACACTTTGCATAAGTAAAGGTAAATGGCATCTGTTGTTTTCCCTTTATCCACCTACACTGTAACGGCATCATAGAAGGCCACCAAATTTGTGAGGTGTGACTTGTCCTTGGTGAAGCCATGTTGGCTGTCAACAATCACCTCCTTATTCTGCATGTGCCTTAGCAGAGTTTCTGGGAGGATTTGCTCCATGATCTTGCCGGGCACAGAGGTGGTGTTGACCCTCATGTAGTTTCCTGGGTCTTCCTTTTTTCCCTTTTTTAAAATGGGGGTTACGTTTCCCCTTTTCCAGCCAGTGGAAAGTCTTAGCAGAAGATGAGTTTATTGAGAGAAAATAAACCTTTCCTCAGTCCTAGTAATACAAAAGTGGAAGTACTATTATCATGTTAAATCCACATTTTTAAAACAACAAACAACAAGACAGCAACAACAAAAAAAGGAGATCTGAGGAAAAGAAATAAATATTAATGTACTGTTTCAAAAATACTTCACCCTCAGAATCTTCAAAAAATTGTTTTCCTGCAGTGGCATTTCATGGTATTCACCTGTGGCTAATCATGCCATTCATTTAGCCTGCAACCACAAATCTTTTGTGTAAAATGTTTAGATTCCCATAAGAAGTCCAAACTCTGGACATGCTTTGGCATAACTTAGTTAAGCTTCAATTAACTAAGTGAAAAAAATAATTTGTTCTCTTTCCTATTATTTCATATCTCTCCCCAGCCCCATCCATTTATACTTATTCTACTCATAAAGATATTTAGAAACAGTCTCCGTCAACTAGTGATCATTATAGTCATAGTTTAATGGACATTTATTTCTGTGACGTAGTAGGTTTTTTTAAGTGAATTAATTGTGCTTAAAATAGATTTTTTTAACAGTGCCCAGCTCGAGGCTAACAAGAAAAATGCTAAATGTTCCTTTTTCATTATGAGTCTTGGGAAAGGTACAGCAGGGAGAAATACTCACAGGCAGTGCTTGCCCACTGTAGCATACTGTCCACAGAGCAAACATTGCCATCATTTTCTCATTCTCATAGCACCTTTCTCTGGTAATATGACCTAGAACTGTGACCCAATAGGAGCTATTACATTTCCATTTTACCACATTTCCAGAAGCAAAAACTCACTGTTTAGGCAAGCAGGCTCTGCTTATGTATCAGGTCTCGACACACGTGCACGTGTGCATGCACACACACACAAAGCACTTAGGAGATTACATGTTTTCACAAACTTGAAGAAAACATCAAATTTCACAAGAAATTTGCAGATGGCTGGAAAATTTCAAGCCTTTGGACTCCTAAACTGTGAAATTGGTGTTGTCCCAGTAATGATCCCTGTGTCCAGATGGATGGAAATGAATGTGCACCAGTAGTGGAAAACCAATGGAGAATGTGACTTCTAATTCAAAACTACAATAAAATGTAAAAAAAATGAAACATGTAGGGGGGAAAATTGCACAAAAATTTGTGTTTATTTTTATAAAAGCTATTGGTATACTTAGAGGTCTGTCCTCTTGAATTCATGTCAGTGGTCTCTTCAGCCCCCGCCACACCTAGGGATTAGCTTGAGATGTGTTCAGGAGAAGGAGAAGAGATCTCCATCTCCAGTAGAACATAAGGAAAGCAAGGTATGCCTAGGGTTTCTAAGAAATAAAACCACAACACTTGCAAAAGCATCCCCAAAGGATAAGTGGTATAAGAACCAGGCAGTTATGCAGGGGCAACTGGTATAGAAGATAAGAAGTGGCAGGTCCCCAGCTTCCCACAGAAGTCCAGCCCCTCTCCAGGTAGCAGCTGAAGCCACTCAGCTTTTCTAGTCACCTGGTCTGTGGTGATTGGCTGGTTACTGCTCTAGAACCTGTTTTTTGATGTGAGGCCATGTGAATGTGCACTAATGAAAATGAGTTTCATGGGTTAAAGATCATTTTGTGGGATAGTAGTTAGTTAGGTTACAATTTACTTTGTAAACTCACAAATGAAGCAGCAAAAATAGCCAAAAAAATCTCTGCATGGTTCCATGTAGTTGGCCTGATGCCATAATTCTCTGATTTCCTGGCTTCAACTTGGTGCTGGTAAAACAAGATCCCACTCTTCCCTATGGGAAATTAATCTGTATTGTGCCAGAATTTGCTGTTGCCTCAGATTTTTTGTCAGTCTTTCTGTAAGCGGGATCAGGCAAACGCTAAAAGTTAAAAATGTGTTTAAGAACCTCAGAAGTCACATCACTGTTACAAAGTATCCTCACCAACCTACAACTGTAGGAGTGGAAAGTTGGAGCATGGAGAGGAGAAAAGGCAATCAAAGTGCAAAAATGTATTATAACAATCTCTCTTTCAAAATTAATATTTTGGGTAATATGGTCTAAAATGAGGTGTAGTTTTGTCTTCTCTCTCTCTCTTTGCATCATTTTGCAAACTCCATAAAACTGTCCAAATATCATAGGCTACCTAAATAATGCTGTATATTTAAACCATGCTTGATTTTTTATGTTTTACCAATTCCTGATTTTTAAATATATTTAAACATGAAGTCTTGAGGTTTTATTTGCTCATCACAAACTATTGTTTCTTTATTATCTCTAAAACATCTAAAACTTGGGCTTTTTTTAATGCTATGATACCAAGTAGAAGCCCTGTTTCACTATGACAATTGTATGTATGTAAAAAAAATATTATGACTGAAATAAAGAGATGACTCACACAAAATTTTAATGGATGTTTGTTGAATTTTTGATTGAAAAATATTTCTTAGCTTTTTAGTCAAATTATTAATTTCAGTGGGAAGATACATAATTTATTGTCTATATTTCTTATAAAATAATAATATCAAGAAAGGTTGGATGAAACCAGAAAAGTTAAGTTCTTGTCAATAAAGAACAGAATCATTTCAGAAAAATCACAGTTATATACAGAACAAAACAACCTTCAAACTAATCATTAGTTTGGGAATGCATTTCCTAAAATGCCTGGAAAACCAGGTTTTGATATTTTGTTTTTAGAAAATCAGTATGACAGCTTATTAAAGGGCAATAAAGAAAAGGAATTCCTTTTATAAGTTTGAAAAACAGCGTGGATAAAAATTAAAAATTGTATTTTCTCTAACATCTACTACATGAAAAAACTGCATTTCCTGAGGAGAAATAAGTAATAGTAGATTTAAAAAATGTACAGTTAAAGCACTGTATATTCAGTAACAGCCAACACAGCCAGGCTTTCCACAGGAATCCTGACTACAACCAAAAGTTCATTTTGAAAATACGAGTCCTATTTCACTAAAAAAAATCATAAGGCTAATTAATTAGTGTATTAACAGCTTAATACAATGCAATACTCGATGTCTGACCTATTTTATATATAATTAAAACTGACAGCCATTTTAATTTACTGAAATAAATGGCAGCAACAGTTCCTTTCCTAGGAACAAGTATGGCTCAAATTCTTTTGAAAATTATAATTTTCAAAAACCAATTTTCTTCTTTGAATAATGGAAGAGCATGCTTTCCAGAAACTATATTCAAAATTATCTGTTACTGCTGATCTAAATTTCTTAAAAATAATCAGTGAGATATTTATTTAGTCTACTTCAAGAAAAGTTGTATGCCTCTTCCTTTGGGAACAGAGTCTCTTTCATAACAGAAATTAATTTTCAAAAGACTTGGTTCTCCAACTCTGACATTACAAAATGAGACTGATTCAGTGACTACTTGAATTGGATTCAATGAAGTCTGAATAGTGTTGGAGCCAAGAAAGTACAAGAAAAAAGTGCACTGAAAGTATGTTACTAAGTTTTGTGTGCTGTTTGCACTTGAAATGAAAATATATTTTTCAGCTATTTTAGCTGAAATGTTAGTGTGTTACTACAAATTTACACATATATTTGAAATGTCATTTACATATTTGAAAAGTCAAGACAAAAATAAAATTACAAATGACAATCATTTTGATTCTTTTCATAGTAGTTGTGTTTAAAAACTGATTAAGAGGGGCCACTTACCAGTAAGACAGAAATAATAAGATGCTGCAACAGACGTTAAATAAAGAGGTGGAAGAACATATTGAAAAAAATTAATCAAGCTTACTTTCCAACATTTGCTTTGTCACAGTTTAAAGATATAATGACTGGTAAAAGTCAAAGACATTAGCAAGAAACTCTGATTCACCATTGTTTTGGTGGAAATTCCCATTTCAGGATAAAAATGGGAAGGTAAACATTTACTCAAGCCAGAAAAATGAGTAAGATTTATACTTACTCAACTGGAAATTATCCTCGAGAGGAAAATTGTTGTCATGGCTAGAGAACATCAGATCTCAAAGTGCTGTTTTCTTGTTCCAAAGTGCTTGGGACATAGAGTCATCTGGAAACTGAATTTCCATTCCCTGATTGTAACAGAACGTTAAACAACAATAACATATGTCTATAAAACTAGTTCTCATTCAACTACTTTCATAAACTTCATATGTGAGTTTTAAGCAAGAAATTACTCCAAAGCAAAACAAATAACCATAACCAAGATTTTTTTGTAAAACCAAAGTCTTATACTATTTTGTTTTCAAAACACTGGTGTAGAATCACCACTTTCAGCAATAAAAAGATTTCAGTTTCATTCAGCAGCTACTAGGGTTTCCAGTGTTGGGACAGACTGTTCATGCAACTGCTTTTGAGGTAGGATTTCAGGCTTAACTGGGCTTCTTCTCAAACCAATTTATTTCCTTCAGCTGTGCTGCCAGTTTTCCTACATTTTAGAAAGCCACTGTTGACATTATTAAGACATTTTATTTCTTTTTTATAAAGAGAAGCAGGGAAATTTCTGTTTGGAATTTAATTTGACATAAGCAAATTAAATTGCGGAAATGTTGATACAGACTAAAAAATATATGAGCTACCCTGTTACTTAAAATGGTTACAACAAACACACTTGTTATTGAAAAGGAAAAAGAAATATGCAATTTTTCTGAATTCAGAATGTTTATGTTATTTGACAGAATTATTTTAGTTCAATAAATGAATATGAAATTAAAATGTAACAATATATAGTAATAATAGTATGATTCTAAAATAGTGAGATAAAATTGACTAAATGATTTGTGCAGTCAGGAAAAAGTATTCCCTGGACAACTAATTAAGGCAGTTAAAAGATTCTTATGAAAATAAATATATTAAACCAATAAAATTTGTAAAGCTTAGAGTGATCACCCAAAACTTCCATTTCTGTGTCAAATTAAAATCTAAAATATTTCATAAACATAATACATTAAAAAAATTACATGACTAAAACACATATATAGAAAACCATATGTTTGTAGCTATATAAATATATATTGTTCTCTTTCCTAAATATTCTCTCTCTATGTACACGTATAATAAAGACATCAGTGCCATCAGAATTCACATAATATTTTCAGAACCTTGTAGGAACTTAACTAATGAACGCATTTTTTACACGTAAGAAAACATATAACAAAAGAAAAACACACCTTCATCACTGCCTAAGTCCAGAGCTCCACCTCACCAATATAAGTTGCACCTGCAGTTAGGATGCCTAGGGACAGAGCTTTGTCATCCATATTTTTACAAACAAAAACATAATTATTATAGTAATCCTAACTAAGAAAGCCTTTTTTAGTCTTTTTAAACAGATGTGCCATCAATTTGTGCAAAATATAGGTGCTGACTGGGACTGGTGCCTCCAGTAAGAGTCCTGCAGATTGAGAGCTTTCAGCAGAGAGCTCTTCCAAGGTGAGCTGTCACTTTGTCTCAAGGTGGTGTAGGTCTTCTCTACAGTTACCAGAAGGGACTACTGAAGAAGTTTACATCCTTCAAGCCATCAGAGTAACAGTGAAAGGAAAACAACATTTTTGAAACTTAAACAGACTGGCCAATCCCGGTGATCCAAGGTTGCTATTAAGGCTAATTTACACAGTAATTTTATGCCTATGACCATGGATTTGGAAAGACTTGAACTTTTAAAAACAGTTTAAATTAAAAACTGTTCCCCCCCTCC
>VWZL01005123.1:110561-125432 GCA_013396915.1 Stercorarius parasiticus | reverse complement strand
TCAAGGCCAAGATATTAAATCAATCAAGAAAATTATAGATTTCTTTCCTAATTCTTCTTATTTTTCCCATTCCTTTCTATCATCAATTTTTTATTTCCCCAGTGTTTGGGGGAAGCTTTTTGATGACTGGAAGACTGATCTCTAAAGTAACTTTTCCCTGTGGCTACTCAACATTTAGTATACCTGTTTTCTCAGAGCCAGACAGCCTACACCAGCTGCAGCGAGCTTCACATGATGGAACTGACCTAAGCACAGGGCCCCACAATAGCCAGGAAGCTCAGGGAAAGTTAGGCATTTTTTGAAAATATTTTTATTTTGATATTTACCCTTGGAAGTATCTTACTCTGAAAAGTTTCTTAGAGGAACTGGGATCTTGATATGTGCATCCATACACTAAACAAATAATAGCATCACAAGTGAATACAAATTTCACTACAAAATACTTGCTGTTATTTTATTCCTCTCTGTAATTTAACCAATCCAAGGTAATACCTGTAGCTAATTCCTAGTTTTAATGAGTTCTTATTTAGTTAATGCTGTCTTTTCCTAGACTAATTCTATTTTCTTCCCTTGGGAAATATAAAGTATCAGAAATATTACATAATCTACCAGAACTTTTTGCAACACAGTAGATTTATTAGGCAGCTTTTGACAACTTTATTCTATGTTTTCCTGTTGTGGGGTATTTTTACCCTCTTAAAAGGCAGAGGTAAATTTTCAGCTACAGAAATATGGCATGCTGTTAATAGTGTGTTAAGGACAAAACAGCTTTTTGCTGACTGCGGTACTTGGTAAATAGTCCAGGCAGAGCCCCATCCATCCCACTGCAGCATCTCCGATAGCAGCCAGTAGGAGTAGATGCTTAGGAAAAGAACATTATAAACAGGGAACACGGAGGTTAATCCCTTTCGTATTATAGCCTTCCTTACTCCAGCAATAGCCAGTAGTTTCCTGAGCTTGCAGTTGAATTCAGACACATGACATTGATAATTACAAAGTACAAAGTTTGTGAAGTCCATATATTTGTATAATACATTTTTAACCTCTGTAAGACTGTGTGGAGTCAGCTAGCTAGCTAAGTATATGGAAGTATATAGAAAGACAGAGATTTCGTCTTCGCTTTGCGTCTTTGTTTCTAGATGCTATATGCTTGCTTAGAAGCATTAATAATGGATTCCTAGGAGAGTTAGCATGGGTTTAGATCACATAATTTCAGAACTTATGCCTATGTATAATTAAAAAAAATTATATTTAGTAAAAAGTTCAAGAGTAGTATGCAGATTGCCATTGCTGAAGCTCAAATTAGTCTCAACACAAAATAACAAGGTATATATGTAATAAGCAAGTAACATTTTGCAAGAAACAACAATCCATTGTCAAATCTCATGTTCTAAGGTTAAATTTAAAGTCTCAAACCAATGGACTAACTCAGCTGCTTCAGGTTAGCAAGGATAGATGATTACCTTGTAATTTCCACTATGATGTTTGCTTTTCCTGCCAGAAAACTTCTATCTGTAGTCACTGAGGAACAGCTCCCAGGTCTCTCTTCCCCACTTCCCTATTATTGCTCTGGCTTTTTCTCATTTCAAAGAAAGCTTAAATCAGTGTTACAAGAGAAAAAAAGGCAATAGCTGAGGAGTTAGGCACACTCAAAACAGTTAAGGCACTGATGCAGATTCTGTGCTGCAATTCTTTCTTTGAACTGAATCATTAAGAGTTTGGAATGAGATCAGTGCTAACTTTTTTTGTTTCCTTTATTCCTTAGGATTTCCAAGAGCTCATTCTATGGTTTTAGGTCTGGAGGACATTTCTGTCAGTTCAAAGATAATCTCTTCATTGAAATATATTTTACTTTTATTAGACATGCAACAGCCATGCAGTTTGAAGACAGATTTTAGACTACCACATGAAGTATTTGAATGCATTGTGCCAGTGGCATTTAAGGTGTTCAGTTCACTGGATTTTATACTCCTTTTATATGAAAATGTTATTTTATCTCCAGCTCAAGTGGATTTTTCTTTTTATGATTGTTTTTGTTGCCTCTGAAGTATTCTGGGACACATGGATAGGAATATTCTAGTCTGGACTGGCTGTGATTAAGTTCATGCCTGCCATGTATTAGTCTATTCCTGAAGCATTTTTAAATCCTTACAAGGATCACAATTTGTTAACAGTTCCCGAAAGACATTACAAAGTGTTAAAACTTCTATTTTATTTTAAATATTTTCATCAACTTAAATCAGTCATTTAAAATAAAATATGTTTCCAATAATACCCTTTGTAGACTGGATTGAACAAGAACATGACAGCAAAAAAAGAACCAAAAACCTTTGAGTCAAAGCTGTATTTCATCACTGAAAAATTAATGGCTGAAAAAATAATGAAATCTTACACACAATTGTGGCTTTTCAGTTCAGTTTTGGTAGACGAAACTTGCAAAAAGTGGACACATTCAAAAACCCATTTATTTACCTTTTCTGTCCATCTTTCCCCTGTCTTGGAGCAGTAGAAATAACAGGATGCAGAATAAAAAACCCTAAGTTGGTACTGTCAGTTTAAGTTAGAATGTATCTGATATTTTACAGTTATGGCAGTAGGCAGGTGTTTATCATGTTAGCCAAATCCTGTACATTGATATCCCAGGGAAAATGTTTCGTATTTCAGATGACCTACGTTTAATATGTCTCTTCCCAGCATTGTTAAAGTACACCTATTTTTATTTTTTAAAACACATCCAGTTTATAATAAAAAAAAAATCTGATTTTTTTTTTTACATTGGTATATAAAGGTCCTCTCACACCAGCAGTCAAGTCCAAAGTAGTCACTTTTTCAGTCTGAACTGTAACCCTACAAACAAATCCTGCTAAAAAAATCCCCCAAACCAAAAATAAAAAACCAAACCCAAAAGAAAGAGAAAGCTTTTGGTAATCTTGTCAACATCAAGTTAAAAAGGCGTTACAGTGAAATAAATTCCAGAGCTAATAACCTCATTGAAAGTATCCTGGCAAATCACCACTGGTATCCAGCCCTGGCCTCCACTGCTCTTGAGAGTCTGAGTGCCTAGTGTCATGGTTATTACCATGGTATCACACTGCAACAATGGTAAACAACCTGACATCCTCAGAGATTAACTGTGTCTACTATATTATTGGCTATACTGGCCCAGCAGTTGCACTTACAAAAAACAGATGTTAATTTACAACAGCAGAAAAAATGAACGGGTGCAAATCAAGCCCAGGATTTTATGGAGATTATACAACATCAATAGCAGAAGGTACACAGAAATGTACTTTATGTTACACATCAAAAATTTATTGACTGGCTATCTAACATGAACCATGAAATTGGAACTATCTGCTGATGAAGATAGGTTTGGGCTGGCCTAAACAGAGGGAGACTGAATGGGCTAAGTTAGGCGGAATCTGTCCTTAGGTGAGTCACTGACTCTACCCGTGTACTAGTTTGTGGAAAGCAGACATGAAGGAAAAGGTCAGCTGAACAAGAGGAAGAGTAAAAAAAGTCTTATAATCTGTGGATCACCTAAGCATGTCGCATTTTGCCCCCAGGGACACACAAAGCAGGTATTGCAAGTCTGTCCCTAAACAGATGAAGTGAACAGGAAGAGTTTATGCTATAGACCGCCCACCATAGTCAAGGAGAAACTCTTACAGCTGCAGCAAAGGTGTCTAAATCCTGTTTGGTTTGTTACCTTTTCATAGTATCAGCAAGCAGAGTATGCATTCTTGGAGAAATATGCCACTGGGTTTGTTGCAACCTAAGACAATATGAGACTTTCAGGTGGAGACTTGTGTAGTAAACTAGCCTGGAATTAGCCTTTGAAGGAAAAGGTTATGAGAAGACAGGGAGGTACTAGAAACCATGGCTAAAAGGCAAATGCATCAGAAAGATTTTACCAAGGGTTGCAGAGAAAGGAAAAAAACCCCGAAGATAGATAGTCTTCTATTTTGTCATTATATACTGAACAGAGTACATTAAGCAATGCATGCCTTTACATAGCAAATATTTATACATAAAGTTGTGTCCTGCCCCGTCAACTTTGCGTCATGTGTCCATGCCATCCATGACAAGTGTCTGTGGTCAGACACAATAAGTACCAACACAGGCAGAAGTTTCTTGGGGAATAATTGGTTCACTGACAGATAACTTCTGTGAAATAGGAACAAGCAGACGTAGGTAACAAACTCGCTACCTTCCACACCAGCTTTTCACTGTAATTATTTGCTATTTCAAATATACTTGTGTATACAGTGTAGGTAGGATACATGGCTTCCCATTAATTGCCATTTATCCTACAGTGTTCCTAGTCATGGAACCTTTCAGATACAGCACATTTTGTTAAAGTTTAAGAGATGAGAAATATATTTAAATATATCCAACCAAATAAATGTATACCAAATATTATAAAGGGACCTAAAAACATTTTGGGGCTTTGCATTCACAAACTGACCTGTGTTTCAGTGAGAGTTAAAAGGTTTATGTTGTGAATGAATAAAAATGGTGTATAAATTATAAACAAAATTAATGCTTGAGAAAAACTGACTGAAATCCCTTGCATAGAATAAACAACCAGAAATAACAACATAAACTATAAATAGGTGGATCTAAGATAAAGACACAAAAAAAGAGAGAAGCTAGTCATTGTATTGCATATCATGTGCTCTTTATTGCTTATTACTAAGCTATTTAATGCTTGATTCTGGAATGAACAATAAATAGAGAAGCATTCCTATTTCCACATCCTTTTTCTGTTTGGTCTTCATCGAAAATCACTTTGTAGACTGTAAACACACTGTGACTAGCATATGTATGTATATGTAGACATTTGTATAGGCAGATGGCTCTAACCACTGCATTCTCTGGGCAGCAGAGGTTAAATAAATGGTCACAGAATACTTTTAAATTTCCTTGCTTTAAAGGTTAATCAACACCTTTGTTTCCTCACAACTTCTGTCTCGGTCCTAATAGGTAGAAATATAACCAAAGATTACTTCTGGCTCAGCCAGACCAAGGAAAAATTGAGGCTCTCAAATTAGCAGTGAGATCAGTAGTCAAACCACTGTATAATAGTATACTATACTGGTCTTTAACATCAGCACTTTTGTTTTTACAGAATAGACTTCATGGCAGATTTCCTCAATATGTATACTGGGACTTTTCCCATCCTATTTCAACTAGAACAACCAACAGGGGCACTTTTACATTTAAATGTACAGTACATTACAGTTATTTATTGTCACATTTGACTTATTCCCCTAAAGAGGAAAAGTGTAAGGACCATTTAGCTTTCTATACTGTATAAAATGAATGGGATATATTTTCCAAGGATACAGATAACCATTACCTGACACTGAAAGAAGTGTCTCAGCTGTGGAAGTTTTTTTCTAGAAGACGAGGATGAGATGGTATGAGATGTTACTATAAGAAATGCTTTTAATAGAGTTTCCTTACAAAAATTCTACTTAGAAATTCATAAACATAGTGTGAATAAATAGGCTATATCAGTCTGCATGGATAGAAATAAGAAGGCTGAAATACTTCTGCTTCTTGATTCACTTTGGCAGTCAAAGGCCATTAATGATATTGACCACCAAAGTAAGAAGTGCCATAAATAACATCTGACTTTTCTCTCATTCCCTATTTGAATAAAAACGTTGGGAGAATACCATTCCCATTGGTGTCACTATTATTAGGGGGAGGAGTGATTAACTGTAGTGCTGATGAACGGAATTGTCAATGATATGTAGACTATAGTAAAAAAAAAAAAAAAAGTTAAACAAGCATTGTAATTGCAGCCTTCTGAATCTCAGCATATAACTTCTTATTAAAACAGAATGTCAGATACAAAAAATTCCTATTCGAAAGGCAGTATGGCACAAGTGAAGGAAGACTGTTTAGGAACAAAGGGGGGAAAATGTCCCTTGCTTTGTACCACTCACCCATTGAGTTGACCACATCCTTGTCCCCAGCATAAGTCCTACAAAGTCCTACTAAAAAACCTAGCCTGGGCCTGAGAGGTAACAGATAAAATGTAAAAAACCGAAACAGTGGGTCCATCAAATTTACGTTCATGCAGGCCTGGCAGAATATTGCCTTCAGAGAGGGTGTTGACCAGACTACTGTCCAAGGTCAGGAGAAGGGGAAGAAAATACTATTTATCGCATGCTTGATGACTTAACTTTCATGATTCTATGGAAATTCATCATTAAAAATTTCCTTTAAGTTGTCAGCCACAGATATAAAATTTCATTGAGGCCAGACCCTTGTCTAATAGATAATGTCTTAAACATGGCCATGCTGACTGCCCACACAGGTAAAGCAGAAAACAAACAAACAAAAAGAAAATAAAAATTTAAAGGAGTTCTTGAATGTAAAAACTAGTAAGTGTTTCATATTTTCTCAGTACAATAAATAAGATACTAAGATTATAAATACAATAAAAAAAACAAGTCTTAGACTTCCCAGAGTGTAAGCCTCTATGTTGCAGATTTTTTGCTTTATAACTCTTCTTCAGTCTTCATTTTTCTTTTGCTGGGCCCTTACTCAAGGGACATCTATCCAAGAATGTAAAGTATTGGTACAACTGTAGTCATTTTAGTAGCTATATAAGTGGAAAATACAGATTAATTAAAGCCAGTAGAATTTTAGTGAAAATTAGAAATCCTTTATGGAAACTAAAAGGAAGAACCTAGAAGAAGAATACAGAGCAAACATACTTGATACTGGAATACAGAAGCTAATAATCCTTTCTGCCATAACTTTCCCATGGGCAGAATGCTTGGAATTCTTCACACAGTTGTGAAGATTTGCCATACAGTTTTTCTGCTAACTACTTGTGATGTGTAATAAAGATTTTGAATTTTAAAAAATAGGTAGTAATGGATTGACAATCTTCTCAAAGAAGAGGACAACTTACGCTACATAAGTGAAAAATTCAATACTCCAGATTAAAGTTAACTGTAAAAATGGAACAACAATAAAACAGTTACTTACTGGTTTGGTATTACAGAAATTAATTTTCAAATATGCAAACCAGAAGTTAAGGTCACAATGTTCATTTGTTTATCCTTGGACCTGAGAACCTACATATAATGCATGGCTTCGGTAAACCCCTCCCCATCCCTGTCCATCATTCCATGCATCAATTTGATCATCTGTATGATTATTAAAGGTAAAAAGAAAGTAATCTGAAAACTCCTGGGGGTAGGGGGAAGTATTTTCCTTAACTATTCAGCTGTCTTAAAGAAATATGAATACTTTTAGTTTTCTATGTGATTATCAACCAAATAATCACTGGGATTATTAAAATGTTGAAATGCTTTGCTGATTTCAAGGTTTACAAAAGACTTGCTTAAGCTTTTGGTAAATAGAAAATAAATAACTAAAAATGTCCAGGGAATCTTTTTTACACTTAACTGTTATAAACCAGTCAGAGGCCTATTGTAATCTTGAAATAATTGCATTAGGAAATTAATATATCTGAGTTTCACTGAGAGCTGTTACTCTTATCAAGAGTCTTTTTGCAGTCAATATAGTAAGAATTAAAGCTGTCTATGCAGATAATCTTCCAGTGGATTTCTTCTGAATTCATCTTCCTCTGATTTCAACTGCACAACAGTAAAAACCCAATTACTGTTTAAAAGAATTATTGAAAAAATCTAGTATGGCCTATACTGAAGTTCCTAAGCAGGTTCTCATAAATGATGTATGGAATAATAATATTTTCATCTTTAAAGAAATACAGAAAATAATGTTGAAACAAATGGAAACTTGAGGTAAGTGTAACAAATGGTGCAAATACTAGAATAAAAAGTATTGGAAAAAATACAGCAAAGAAATAATAAGTTATGCAATATCTGCATGGTGAGAAGTTGATAGTAGAACTAAACTCGTATGCCATAACTTAATTTGATAAATATTTATTACCATTATAATTGTGTACTTTTATCATAAATTATAAACTTTGTGAGAACATTGCGCAGTTTTAAAGGAAATTGTGTAACAGGCTGACACTGAAAAACGAAGGAACAGTGTGTTGTTTCAAAAAAATGCTTTTTAAAATTGAGACATCCTCACCAACCTTTTACTGATGAGACTATGATTTTATTTTTCTAAAAATGTTATTTTCTTCCATGATACAGAAAAAAAGTGAACACTGTAAATTGGGGAGGGACATTCATATCCTTATAAAAAGTCGCATTGGGAAGAGATCAAAATAGCCCAGTAGAACAGGTAATTGTTAAAATATTATCCAATCACAGGTTCCATGTAAAGAACAAAGAAGCAAAAAAGGAACAAACACAAAGAAAGTAACAATGCTATGACCATGTTTCAGATCAATAAGTGATTATTGGTAGTGTTGATTCAGAAAGGTTATCAAAGTAATTTTCCAATATCATTACTCTTTCTTGAGAAAACAGAAATCATATTTAGTCTAGGAAGATGACCAAGTAATTAAACAGACGACATCTCAAGTAAGGTTCTTAACATGATTTAAAAAGCCAGAGCTTTCCAAATTAAGTGTAGGGAGATATTAATCACACTTTCCTTTGTATCTTTCACAGACAGATTTTTTTTTTCCTTTGTATCTTCCATATAAGAAATTGAAGGAACAAGTTATCCATGGGAGGACACACAGAAATTACCAGGAGCTCATTGTTAAAAAACAGGTTAACTTCCTAGCCGTTCTCTGAGCAATGCTACAGTAGAATTTGTTCCAAATCAGTTACATGCTGATGAAAGCAGTTGACTGAACTGTTATGATCCTAAGTTATTTAAATTGATGACATCTCTTATGGAGAAGAGTTTCTGAATTTCCCATTCACTGGTTTGCTGGCATTGCTAAAGAAAACCCTAATTTCTTTATATGGTTGTTGGATTTCATAGAAGAGGGAAGAAATTACAGGAGTTAAATTAAGAAGAAAATAAAAACGCTTATATTGTATATATATACCAGAAATGTTCCAAGGCAACAGAGAATAAGTGTTATAAAAAATCTTAGTTCAGGAAAAGAAAGAAAGAAAAAGAAGTAAAAATATCTGGGAAAAAATCCTTAGAAGAGATTGTCACTCAGCTACATATATTTTAGAAACCTGAAATGCCCTTGCATCTTTCACAAAAACCTTACAATTCTCTTTCTCCTTGTCTTTATGCACACCAGCACCTACAGTTTGGTGTGCATAAAGACACAAACAGCCTTCAAAGAACAGTGTCATCTTTGAGCTACTCCTTTACTCCAAGCCAACCAAGCTAGGTCTAAACTTGACCGCTGCTTTTTAAACTTTGGGCTGTGACAAATCTTCTTTTGGTGCCTGTGCTTGAGTATGGGCTTGTTTGTACAAACACAAGAGTCTCAGGCAAGTGGTTTCTATATTGCCTAAATAAGTAGAATTCAAACATGAACCCAAAATATTTTTTCTGCATCAGGGAATCACTTGGCTCATTCCACACAACGCAAACTGAGAACCAGCGTATAAACACTGCGAATGATAAGGGAATTTGGACTCAGTCATGAATTTGAATCTGGATCTCAGGCCTCCACTTATTTCATCTTGTGCTTTTATTTCCTGCTTTAAATCTTGGACAAATAGAAACAGCAAGAGAGAACAGGAACATTATGCAGCATGTATCAGAACTGGAGTGCAACATCTGCTGCAGAATAAAACTAAATAACAGTATGACAATCTAGTGCCTGTAACTATTAGAATATGCTTTACTGCACAATCTAATTTGGAATGTAAAAGCAAAACTGAGGAACCTGAAAACATTTGTCAAAATCTTGAAAGTCAGAAATAGTAGGAAGAGAGTAACATTCAGTGTATAATGAAGCACTTTTTTTTTTTCAAGTTCTCACTATAGAAAGAAACTAAAACTGTAGTAAAGAACCAATTTCATCTTGTAGGGTCAAAAGTCAGACTCTTCCCCTTCTCTAGCTCTCTATTAGTTCAAGTCCTTTGAGATGTTTTTGTGATAGAATTTTATGCCCTTTTTTTTTTTCCTGTCACCAAGTCATTCTGTTAGAAAAAGTGTAACAAAGTGAAATACTTATTTCTTCCTCTGAGGTCAAGGGTTTGCACCACAGTGACATAAAAAACCAATTAACTTTTGTGTGTCTGCTTATCTCTTACTTGTGAGACCACCTAACCTTCAAATATGAGATATCACAGAAACTACCAGTCTGCAGTATCATTCTCTGTACACTCTTTTAGACTGTGCTGCAAACTACATAGTCATTAGTGGAATCTTGAGCAAAACTATTATTGTCACTGAGTGAAAAAAAACCAAACAAAATACTATATAGAAGAGTATAGAGAGAACATTCCTGTATATAACTTTCTATGTCAAATGTATTGAAAGTAAATATAACCTATAAAAAATATACATACTGTAAATATAAAAACAGTATTATTTTATGTTGTACATTAATGTTTACTATATATCAGTTTTTGAAAAGAAAGCCATTTGATATTCTCTTTCTCATAGTCCATTAGTAATTAAGATTCTGATGTATCCTTTACATAAATATATTCAGGTCAAGAAAAACTGAAAGTAAATTTTGTTCTTTCATTCTAACAGCTTAAGCAGAGCAACTCTTCTTCCTCTATATTTTTTGTTCTCAAATATGAAGTGTGACATAGCAAAAAGAAAATTTTTTACTCCTATACAGATCTGGATGCAGACCCAGTCTATGAAGAAATCACACATTCTGATGCAATTTTATTAACTAGTCCACTCTTTTGCTGCTTTTCAACCACTGGTACTCAAAAAAAAGTTTTATTCTAATGGTTTCTCACTCTCATAGAATCATAGAATGTGTTGGGTTGGAAGGGAAGGTCATCTAGTCCAACCCCCCTGCAGTAAGCAGGGACATCTTCAACTAGATCAGATTGCTCAGAGCCTCATCAAGCCTGGCCTTGAATCTCTCTCATCCCTCTATTCTCTGGTTTTCATCTCGTTTATGGTACTACATTCTTATTTATACAACATAGAATGTTCTCCCTAGATGTTCATGTTAGAATCTTAATCCTTCTTGGGTGAGCAGTGAATAACTCAGTTCACCAGCACCATCCTTGTCTTGGACCTTGCTAGGTACCTTTGGTAGCATCCCAGACCTATTCTGCATTAAAGAGTTGAGGAAGTCAGTAATTGAACTGTCAGTGAGAGACATCATGTCTGAGTATGTTCACATATACATGCTTACAGCTTGTATTCTGAAATTCTGGCTTAGGGGAAGGGCACCCCTTCAAATAAAGAGGTTCTATTTTTTTCAAATGTAAGAAATGCAATGGGATTTGGAATCCAAAAACCTGATTTGGCAAAGGGCCAGAAAAGAATAACACTGCAGGGAAATGTCTATTATGTCAATGTCCTCTTAAATCTCTATGAACAATCGTTGTTCTGCCTGATTTATAGCAGGCACTTCGTTCTGTGTCTCTTTTATTGGAACTGGGTGCCCTAGCTGTTAGAAAGAACTACACTCTTGGGTTTTTTTCCTTGATTTTTAACAATAATTGCAAGTATATAAATAAAAGAGTAGAAAATATTAACAATTGCCATAGGTTCAACCAACATGGGAAAAAATCTAATAAACAAATAAGAAATCTCAGACAGGAAAAAAATAAATAATGACAGTATTGGTTCAAAATTAATATTTTTCTTTTCTTTGTGGATATGTAATATTTCTATTTAGACTTTGAATCTCTCTGTGCCTAATATATGACTATATAGCTGGATATATTAAAAGCTTAGATAAATATCAGAAATCTGAGAAGTGGTTATGATCTTTTTTTCCCAGGAAATGCATCTATAATTTTAACTAAAACACCTAACTATGATGGAGGACAGAGTGCAAGTTAAGTGAATCATCCAGCTAGACATGACTAGTATTCTTAAACACTTCAGGATAGAAATAAAATTTTAAATGTCTTAAGTGGCAAAATTAGTTGTTAGAAGTGTATGGGGATAAAAAGAACACAGAAAGACAAGTTTAGGAACAGAACATAATAGTTACCAAGAAAGAGAGAGATTAAGGATTTAAAATTGATTTAAAAGCCTTGGAGCAAAATTTTCTTACTGGCATTTAATAGCTGTTTATGAAAGGGAATGAAACTAATAATTGGCAAACAGTGAATAAAATGGGAAGTTTATCTCCATTAAAATTTCTTAACACCATTTGAAATCAAATAAATCCAGTAATGTAGCTGTGAAAAGATGTTAGGTGAGATGTTGTGAAAGCTTCCCTGTTGTAATTTGCCCATAGGAATTCGCAGTACTAGAGAACTTTTTCTGCATCTATATCAGACTTAAGGGAATAAAAAATTCTATATCACATACACATAATACATTTCAGGAACATTTCCTTTTACTTTTCTGGTAGGAATAAAATGGAAGAGGAGAAGAGAATAAAAGGAGATGAAAGAAACAGAATTATTTTTATTGAAATGCAGAAAAATTATCCTTTTGGAAGGACTTAGTAACTTTCCTGACATTATTCCATATTCTTCTTCTTCTATATTTTCTCTCCTAATAATGGTTCTGAGTACATGTGCTGAAATAATAAACACCGGTAAGAAATGCTACCTCTCCAGGAGGTTTACTTCTGAGACTGGAATTTGTGTTCTCCAAAATCTTGGAGGATAATTTAAAATCTATGATGATTATTAACAGGAAGAATAATGATGCAGAGGCTGGGAGGATCAGATTTCTTCTGGATTCTGCTGAGGTTGAACAGGCATCTTTCATTTTCTCTCAGGAAGTCCTTCAGACTCAGGCTATCAGATTATATAGTTCTGTCTGTGTTAATGCACAGAGCTGTCTAGGATAAGCAGGATAGCTGAGGGAGAAGGAGAAATGATGCACTACCCCGTCACAAACAAAGCACTGTCATGCACAGCATCTCTTTGTCAGCTCCTTAACACGTCAAGGATATTCCAGCTCTTTACATCGACATTATTTTTAATTATGAGTAGGGGAGTGTCCTCTATTGCAGAACAAGCCCTTTACAGGATCATCAAGGTGCTTCATTTGTGATTGGGAAGGCATGAGTACCTTTTTCGGTTTTGAGCAATCATAAAAGCCAAATATATATTTTCCCTGAACGACTGATAGCAAGAATTTGATTAAGTTAACCTAATTGCTTTTATTTCATTGTTATACACTTTATCTGGGGACTCACTGATATTTCAATAGTCTGAGCAAATGTTCTTAGACTCAGAGTGTTTTTTAGGCTCATGTATTACTGGTTACTTTCAGAGGATGATTTCTGTCGAGCTAATTTTACGCCTTAGCATAGATTATTTTATTCAGAGAACAGAACTGTTAGACTGTATTTCAACTGAATTTATACACTGTATATGGCCCATGTACACATATGTTATAAAATATGTGTTTGCTTTCTGTAATTGTAAAAAGATAAAACGTATAGGCACATAGACAGCATACAGAAGTGCAGATAAATATATCTGGAAGGGTTTTATAAACTTTAATTTTTATAACCTCATTGTCCATCCAGTTCCTCTTCCTATCAGCCATACAGCTACCAGTCCTGGCACATTCACCTAACATGTTTTTGACGATTTCAAGTGATCTCCCATCTTCTCCAACAGCTATTTCAAATGGAAAGAACAGTGCTTTACTATACTTTATAAAGGCATGTTTTTCCCATCTATCTAATCTCTCATTACAGTTTGAGAACATTACTTCTTCTCTCTGATGTGAATGAGAAGAGATATTCCTTTCTTTGCAACAGCTTTCTTGTAGTTGAGGGCTGTTGTGATGCACTTTCCCCTTCTCTACCACACAAACATATACACATACATAATATGCTCCATCTTCTCATGTCAATGTTTTCTCATAGATCATATTTTATACAGCATTGATCATTCTTTTTGCTAGAAAACTTGACTCAGGGAACAAAATGTAAATATTGGCCTCAATGTTTATAAATGTTTAATGAACCACTGAGATATGTTAACAATAATACTGAAAATATTGATAGTCTCTGTGTATTTGGTGCAGGTGTTCAGGTGATGACAGTGGGGGGCTGCAGGGTGGCCTCTATGAGGAGAGGCCTGGCCTGCTCTGTGCCAGACATAGCCAGTTCCAGATGGCTCCAATGGACCCACTGCAGGGCACGGCTGAGGCCCACAGTCATAAGTGGGACACCTCTGGAAAGCATGCGTAAGAAAGGGTAAAAAACTCTGAGCAGCATCTGTGAGAGACAGGAGTAACAAAAATGTGAGAGAGACAACTCTGCAGACACCAGGGTCAGTGAAGAAGGAGGGGGAGAAGGTGCTCCAGGTGCTGGAGCAGACACTCCCCTGCAGTCAATGGAGAAGAGAATGGTGACACAGATTGTCCCCTTGCAGCCCATAGAGGACCATGGTGGAGCAGGAGGACCCCACACCGGAGCAGCTGAACATACCCTGAAGGAAGCTGCAGCCCATGTTGAGTCCACACAATAGTAGGCTCCTAGCAGGAGCTGCAGCCCATGTGGGACCCACGCTGGATCATTCCATTCCTGAAGGACTGTATCCTGTGGAAAGGACCCACACTGGAGCATTTCTTGAAGAACTGCAGTCCATAGAGAGGACACATGCCAGAGCAGTTCGTGAAGGTCTGTATCCCATTGGACGGACTCAATGCTGGAACAGTGCTCAACTACAGGGAAGCAGTGTGAAGAGAAAGGTGCAGCAGAGACAAAGTGTTATGAACTGACCACAGCCCTCATTCCCTGTCCCACTGTGCCACTTCGCCAGGGTGGATAGGAGGTAGAATAGTTGAGAACGAAGGAGTGAAGTTGAACCTAAGAAGAAAAAGAGTGGGGGTAGAGTGACGGTGGTTTGTGGGGTTATT
>VWZL01005123.1:97208-110516 GCA_013396915.1 Stercorarius parasiticus | reverse complement strand
ATTAATCTTCCCCACATCAAGTCTATTTTGACTCTGACAGTAATTGGTGAGTGATCTCAATCAATGAGCTTTCCATCTTATTTTGTCCCCTGCCTACTGAGGAGGGGGGAGTGAGAGAGCAGCTTGGTGGGCACCTGGCAGCCAGCTAAGGTTAACCCACCACAACCTATATGTATTTAACCTTTCTCATTACTAAAGTTATTTTTAATCTCCCCAAACACTTATAAGCAATGTGTTTTCTGTAGTCAGAGTAAATTTAGATGAGCATGACAGTAATGTTTGAATAAATATTGTAATAACAGACATAACTTTAAAATACCAAAATAAAAATGTTAACTGGTTTAGGAGTTTATAAATATTAGACAGCTGTATCTATAACTAGCCCATTAAGACTGAACACTTTCTAGCCATATTGTGTATCTGATTAAATATTTTACAAGGAAGCAGAGTCTTACTATTGTCAGAGATGTATAAGTATATAATTAGATTGAAGAGTATTGATTTCTGGCTTAGTAAACAAATCAAACACCTTCACAGACAAAACCCTATTAAATCAACAGTGACAATTTTCAAGAGGTAGGTAATACAGATTTTTCTTTCAAATACCTAAAATAAACGTTTAATTCATTACTCCCACTTTCAGCTTAATGAAACCATTATGTGACAGGTCAAGAGCCATGCCATCAAATCTAGTTGACGTGGTTATTATTTGAAATTTTCTGGACTGGTTTCATGATCTACTTGTATTTGGCAAAATGAGGAACTAAGATACAAAGAATGTTCACAGTTTTGAAATCAACTATTATTAAGTGGAGAAAAGGCAGAATTTCTACTTAATGTAAAAGTACACATCATTGTCTGTTATAACAGAGGATAAATGCCCAGAAGAGAAAACAAGAGCGCCTTTTATGTTGTTCATCATGCCTTAATTATGCTTTATTCTTCTCCATCTACAATGGGTTGCTTGAAATGGCAATAAATGTCAACAAATTAGTTAATGCTTTCTCTTCCTTAAACCTTTTGTAGTTTTCAACAAAGAAGTGTAGGTGAGTAGGAAGAGACCTCGGTTAGTAGAGATATTTTTCAATAGGACAATTATCTTCTTAAGCCTGACTTTAACTCCAGTTTCAGACTATTCTTCAAGCATTTTCTAATGAGATAATTCTCTGTGGACACTTGCAATTCAGTCACAACAACAGGAGAAGTGATACAAACCTCTCACACTTCAGTTTTCTCAATGTCCCATTCTCTTTCATTGTCTCCAATTAAGACCCATATACCTATGTTTTCAAAGGCATTAGTGTTTGTCTTACATGATTTTTCTTGTTTCTGAAGAAAAAAGAAGTTGATAAAGTTCACTGCTTCAACACAACTAAGATTTTTATTCTTATTCACTTATTCTTTTTTCCTGGGGCTCTTTTTCTTCTTCACACCCCTAGTCCTCTATTTATGTTTCAGTAACATTCTTCTCCAGTCATCCCAGTAGAATTTAAATAGTTTGTGTATCTGACAAATAACATAAAAGTATGTACAAGTCATGGGCAGTTACTGAAGAGTGTATGTATAGTTGGATTATTGTGAGTATGTGAGTTATGTGTGTATTTCTGATATATTTGCAATGACAAAAAATTTTAAGCAAACAGGTACATACAAGACAGTATATAGATGCTTTGACCTGTGTTTCAGCAGAAATATTTGTTATAAAATTGAGGTAGGACAGCATTTGACGATGCTGTGGAACCCAGTTTGCAGCTTGTCACATCATCCCATAATAGCCAACGTTATGAAGAGGAAGAACGTCCATCCATGTTCTTCTATTATACGGTTTGGCTTGTTCTCATTTACAATGCCTAACCTAAGATTTTAAAGTTTGGTGTTTTAAAGTTTTAAAGTGTGATGTTCATTACTTACACTGTATTCATTTCTTTGGAAACAGTCATGAAAAGATTACTTTGGACAGAGACTACTACAGGACTGTAAGATAAATTTTGAAGTTTGGCGTTGCTGTTTGCGTGTCCTAATATTATGACTAATTTCCTGTATTTTTTGTAATGAAATGTAATGATTTGCTCTCCTATTGCCTCCCACAAATCAATAACAGATGATACAGAGTTAATACATTCTACAGTCTAGTTGCACACTTTAAACAAGAAATAGGACTTGAGTACTTTGGGACATAATCCAAATGGTTGGACTTTAAATGTGAAATAATTACACTGTGAAAGGTATTTTTCTCATAACTGAGATGAGCCCGTAACTACACTTCAAACTTATTACAAAGCTATGCTCAAGAGGGGAAAAAATTATGTAGTTAAATAACATTGTGCAATATGGATTAAAAAAAAAAAAAAGAAAACTGAGAATTGTCATTCAGCACAGGAAATTGAATTAGTGTAGAGTAAATTCCTCAATTCCAAATTAAGTGATCACCTTGTAAGGGTCTCTGAGAATTCACCAGTGGTTCCTTATTAATAAGAGGCAGGTGGAAGTGAAATTTATTAGCAAGCAGTCTCCTTCAGAGCTCTTTGTGGTATAGATGTAGGTAACAGTCTAACTGTGCAGTGAAAGAAGACACTGAAACATGCTTTTGCGTCCCTTCTAAATGGCTGCAAGTAAACAAGGTGGTGGAAGAGACCAGTGATTGATCATGTGTGGGTTTAGCAAAAAAGGTGTGGGAAAGGCAGACAAACTCTTTTTCATCAACCTATGCCCTATGAGGGTAAAAACATGGGAATATACTTTTCAAAAGATAGGTGAAGGGCGAGTATCATCATGTACATTGAATCTTATAGTGCCTTCTACATATTTGTGTGGATGTTGAACCTCAGTGCACTTAAGGATTTCTCTTGCCAAAATGATATAGCACACTAATTTTTTATGTTTAATTTTTCACATGATCATGTATCATGGTTTCAGCTGGAACGGAGTTAATTTTTTTTTGTTAGCCCCTGGGGTAGTTCTGTGTTTTGAATTTAGGATGGGAATAGCGTGATAGCATACTGGCTAAGCAATCAAGGCCTTTTCTGCTCCTCATACCACCCTGCCAGAGAGTAGACTGGGTGGGCAGGAGGGGGTACAAGAAATTGAGAGGAGAGAGAGGCGAGACAGCTGACCGCAACTGACCAAAGAAATATTCCATGTCATATGATGTCATGCTCCGTATATAAAGCTGGGAAAGATGAGGGAAGGGGGGGATGTTTGAAGTGATAGCGTTTGTCTCCCCAAGTAATTGTTACACATGATGGAGCCCTGCTTTCCTGGAAATGGCTGAACACCTGCCTGCGGATGGGAAACAGTGAATGAATTTCTCGTTTTGCTTTGCTTGCACGTGCAGCTCTTGCTCTACCTTTTACTCTTCTGATTCCGTCCCCAGTCTAAACTGGGGGGAGTAAGCAAGTGGCTGTGTGCTTCCAGCTGCTGTTTGGGGTTAAATGACAATATCATGATGTAACTGTTGCTGGTGAAGAATAGCTACAAAGGTGACTGCAAAGAATATCCTGCTAACAGTTCTTTCCGAACTATTACAATGGTATTCTGTAAATACCTGTGGAAGGTGTGTCATGGTTTAACCCCAGCCAGGAACCAGGACCACACAGCCATTCACTCACTCCCCCCACCTCCAGCAGGATAGAGAGAAGAGGAAGAAAAAGGAAAAAAACAACCAACTTGTGGGATGAGATAAAGACAGTTCAATAGAACAGTAATGGAAGAGAAAAGAAGAAGAAGAAGAATGGTGAAAGAATATACAAAATAAGTGATGCAATACAATTGTTCACCAACCGATGATCACTTGCTCAGCCTGTCCTGAGCAGCGATTGTGGATTCCTGCCCCCTGGCCAACTTCCATTTATATACTGAGCATGATGTCTATGGTATGGGATATTTCTTTAGCCAACAGTTCTGTTTATGCTCCCTCTCAGCTTCTATGAAAAGATGAAAAAATCCTTGACTTGTTATAAGCATTTCTTAGCAACAACTAAAACTATATACATTATCAACATTATTCTCATACTAAATCCGAAACACAGCAGCTACTAGAAAGAAAATTAACTCTATCCCAGTTGAAACCAGGACAAGGGGGAACAGGAAAAAGAGAAAGAAAACCCAATGGACTGGCAAATTGCAACTATGCAGATTCTTGAAAACAACTTATCACTCAAGAATTTGAATATTTTTAGTGTTAGACTCAAGCTACTGGAATATTTATAATAATGGCTGTGTGAATAGTCACATGCTCTTTTTTATGCTTTGTGTTTCAATAGCAACTATTTAAAACATGAAAATAATACCTGTCTAAGGACAGAAAATGCTGCACTGATTATTAACTTTCAAGTAAACATTTGCAAAAAAAAAAAGTTGATAGATAAGAAGGAGCTGTTTATTCAGTGACAGTCCACTTGTTCTTTCATTTGTCCAGCTCTTTAAAATAATATTTCACTGTCTGTGCTCTATGTTGGAGCCAAGTTTATTAAAAAATCGTGGACAACATAGAATCATGGAATGAGTGAATTTAGAAGGGACCTGGAAGGTTTAGCCATCTCAGAGAAACCACCTTTCTGAGTCCCTGCGCCACTGTCAGGTTTCATTGACCTCATGAACAAAAGTCATTTATCTCTGCCTCTCCTTGTACAACATGTGCTCCAGTCCCAATTGTCACAGTGTGGTTTGACAGTGACTTTCTTGTATTGGGAGCTCTAAACTAAGAACAGCACTCTGGATGCTGCTGACATTCAGTTTCTTCTTTACTGTGACCTTCAAGTCCTGCAAAGGTCTTTGTGAATCTTGTAGAGCTGCTCTGACTCCAAACAGGGCCCAGCCTACAATGTTACATGTGATTATTTCAAACCAGATGCAGAAGTTTCCATCTGTCTTTGTTGAACTTCAGGAGGTTTCTATCAGCCCGTTTTTCCAGGGCTGAGGTTGCTCTGCAGCAGCTCTGCCCTACAGAATGTCAGTCACTCTTCCTCCCACATCCCCACTCCATACTCAGTTTGATATCATCCCCAAAACTTGTTGAGGGTGCACTCTGTCTCACCATCTGGGTCTTTATTAAAAACTTTAAACAATGTTGGTCTCAGTCTTGACCTCTGAGGAACGCCACTAATAACTGGCCACAATCTGGACTTTATATCATTGACCTCAAGCCTTTAAGCCCAATATTTCAGCCCATTTGTAATGCATATGATATTCAACCTTCCTAGACGGTATCTCACTGGCTGTAAAGATAATATGGGAGATCAGGTCAAGGCACACAACATCTGCTACTCTTTCCTCGTCTGCATGGACAGTTGTCTCTTTGTAGAAGGTCATTAGGTTGGTTAGAAGCAAGCTGCCTTTAGGAAATCCATGCTGGCTGTTCTTAATCACTTTCTCTTCCTTCATATACCAATACAAATCATTTAGGAGGATTTATTCCATTATTTTCCTCAAGATTGAGATTTAGTGGATCATGTCTAGTTCCCTGGATCTTCTTTCATGCCCCTTTTGAAGATGCTGTTAAGGTTTTCTCAAATATATTCTTAAAAGTAAAAATTTCTTTACTATATAGTAGTAAGCTGTGTTAAACAAATAAATCCTATTTTTAGACTGCAGCAAGCCAAACATATTATAAATATGTGACAAAAGTTATCTTTCTTAGTATTGGTCCACAGCAACTTTGAACATTCACATGCTGATGTATAGTACTGGAGTGGTGTCTAAATACTCTGACAGAATCCAGTCTGAAAACATAAAATAAATTAATACATCAGAAAGCACTAATAAAACCAATTTAACCTCTCCAACTGGTGGAGTTTCCACTTAATGAAAAGGATAGCATTCCATCCAACAAAATTAGTCATCTTTAATTACCTTGATAACAGAATGCAAATGGAACAAACCAAAACCTGAATAATGAAGCTAATTAGTGTACTCCTTCTATTGCGCTAATATAAGGGAAAAAAATGAATATGTCTATAAGTTCTTTATTAATTTTTAAAAATTATATACAGATTTGTGTCATTATTTAAAAATATTTTTTATCTTTTATACCTCAATCAACTATGTATTGCAGTTAAAATGAATAAATATAAGTTTATGTAATGTAATATATAAAGGTTACAATATCTTCATTCATAAAGCAAAACACAGAGGCAAAAACTCCACATATGATGTCTCAGTGTCTTATTGACAGTGCTGGCTTACATCAGTAGAAAGTCTGCTAAGAGAGTTAGGACAGCTTATAAAAGCTGAGAGTACCGCCTCTGGTGATAAATTTCCTGTTTGGTGGCATAGTGTACTTCTTGAGAGGGGAAATTGTCAGTTTCTAAGTACCTATCTACACTCATAATTTTACATATATACATCTATGTATATATGAGTATATACGAGGAGACAAGTGAATCCATAGAAACCAATCTTCTTTCAAAATCTTTGTCATGTTATATCTCTCAATGCATCATTTTTGCTTTGTTCTCTTAGATAGGTAATACTAAGTGCATATATAAATAGTATTGTCAGTTCAGAACAATTTTTACATTTGCTGACTTTTTACATTGTATAAATGATTCAGGTTATAGCATGAGCAGAGTATAGCCCCATCATGGACCTAAGTCCTCATTAGCCCTCCTCATTGACTGGAAGAAGAATCCAGGAACTGGATAGACTGCATAGGTAACTGACAGAATGAATAGCTCTGAAGTTATTAACTTGAATTATTTTCAAAATATTCCATCTTTAGAAGTAAAGTAATATATATGCTGAATTATATATGCCAAGTAAAGTATGATGCTGAGTGTTTTGTTGGTTTGTTTGTTTGTTTTCTGCCCTATAACTGTTTGTTTGGAATTAATAAATGCTAAAGATAGTAGCATATTACAGTTAGTCTAAAATGTAGGAATTACTCCTGTTGCACATAACGCACAAGATATTCTGCCACCAGAGCAGAGTGATGTGTGAAACCCAAGGGGGAATTCAAGTGTTTTTTACTTAATTTTTTGTCCTTTATTGATGTCTCGATCCTTGTTTGGAGTAACTGTATACTGAAACATATTGCAAGTAATTTTCAAGCTGTTTGTGATTCATACTTAATAATATTGTGGAACAAAAATTGGAATTCAATATCCCAAACTCCAACTGATGCAACTGAAATCCTCTGAGAAGTTCTACAAACCACTAAATCTGATTCTATCATTAAAATTGCCCATGGACAGCTAAAATATTAGGTCCATTCCCTGTGGTTTATAGTGAAATTTTGAGCTATTCTTATTTGGACTTTTGCAGCAAGTATTTATATAAATTTGTTAGCTGTTTTGAAAGACACTATTATAACCCAAAGGTTTTCCATTGGTATACACATACATATATTTCCATAGTTATATATAGGACGGCTTGCTACTCAGTCATCTCTCTGGAGATACTTATTGCTATTTAAAGCATAGTACTAAATCATAATTATGATGAAACAAACACTTCAGAAAAGTTTAGGAAAAAAATAATTACATGCAGCACACACATACTGTTTGAGGTCTCAAATCAGGACATTCTCATTTAGGAGATCACAAGACAGGGGTTTTAAATATATTTGATGTTATGTTAAAATCACAGAATAGAATAATAAAATCGTTTTTGTTTTAAGATACCTTTAAGATCAAAAAGTCCAACAGTTAACCTAGCACTGCCAAGTTACCACTAAACCATGTCGCTCAGCACTACATCTACACATCTTTTAAATACCTCCAGGGATGGTGATTCAATCACTTCCCTGGGCAGTATATTCTAACACTTGATAACCCTTTCGGTGAAGACATTTTTCCTAATATCCAAACTAAACCTCCCCTGGCACAACTAGAGAACATCTTCTCTTGTCCTATCATCTGCTACTTGTGAGAAGAGACTGACCCCCACCTCACTACACCCTCCTTTCAGGTAGTTGTGGAGAGCAATAAGATCTCCCCTCAGCCTCCTTTTCTCTAGACTAAATAACCCCAGTTCCATCAGCCGCTCCTCATAAGATTTACGCTTTAGACACCTCAGCAGCTTTGTTGCCTTTCTCTGAACATGCTCCAGCAACTCAATGTTTTTCTTGTAGTGAGGGGCCCAAAACTGAGCACAGGATTTGAGATGGGGCCTCACCAGTGCCGCGTACAGGGGGCCAATCACTTCCCTAATCCTGCTGGCCACACTATTTCTAATACAGATCAGGATGCTCTTGGCCTTCTTGGCCACCGGGGCACACTGTTAACTCATATTCAGCCAGCTGTCGAGCAACACTAATTCTTTTCCACGAAGCAGCTTTCTAGCCATTCTTCCCCAAGCCTGTAGCATTGCATGGGGTTGTTGTGGCCCAAGTGCAGGACCCAGCACTTGGCCTTGTTGAACTTCACACCATTGGCCTCATCCTATCAATCTAGCCTGTCTATATCCCTCTGTAGAGTCTTCCTACCTTCAATGAGATCGACACTCCTGCCCAGCTTAGTTTTGTCTGCAAACTTACTGAGGGTGCACTCAATTCCCTCATCCAGATTGTTGAGAAAGATATTAAAGAGAACAGGCCCCAGTGCTGAGCCCTGGGAAATACCACTTGTGACCCAGACGCTGACTGGATTTAATTCCATTCACCACAATTCTTTGGGCCTGGTCATCCAGACAGCAAAGAGTATGCCCATTAGAAAAAGTATTAGCTGCTTCATATCAGGAGAAGAATTAGATAACATTTGTCATTGGCCTACCCGATTTGTAACTGCAAATGCGAAAGTATTTGATATATCAATGCTCATGATTCACCAGGTTCTAACTCTAATTTTGGTTCTAACTCTAATTTCTAAGACTCCAGTTTCCTATTGGTTGTTCCAGAGCCATGATCTGCTGGGTTACCTGATAGGCAAAGCAGCTTAAGCATTCTTTTTTTTGAGGTCTGGGGACAGAGCTGCTGGGTGGACTGCTGTAGGACAGGAAACACAGACCTTCTCTATATTGAGCAGCTCGAAAAATCTATTCCTGTATTCAGGGAAAGTGTAAACCTGAAGTGCTTTAACTCAAACATTTTAGGCTCAAAAAAAAGGTATTTTCTGATTAAACTCTCCGAAACAGAAAATCTATCAGAAATTTTCCTATTAGGTCCGTTCCTGTTTATTTATTCTGACATCATCCTTGTACTTTAGAGGCAGCATTTTAACATTTTCTTTGCTTTTTGACATTCATGAAGCAAGGTGGTGGTTCTGTACCGATCCCATGCAAAGCCTGGAAGATTTTACATATTCTTCTGACCAGCAGCTGCTTGTGGTATCATGGCAAGGCAAATATTAGACTGTTTGAATGCTTCAGCTTAACATTTCCACACACTAATGATGCTGTATTATTTTTCATTTTAACCATTAATCTGAATTCCATAGGTCTGCAATGCTTGTTTTGAGGAATATTACAACCCTTTTGCAATATATCTAAACTTAAACTTTTGGCATATACTTTTGGCATTAATTCCTGGTTAATGGTATTTCCAAGCTTTGAAATTTTGTGTGCTGAAATATATTGTAATATGGTATTTCAATTCCAAAATTAGGTTACAAGTGGAAATAAAGGAGGACAGAAGTGAGATCGTGCAATTAATGTTTGTTACAAGATCTTCACACAAATCAGTACCATTGGCAATTTAGAGCAGAGTGAAAATGACTTTTGGAAGTTGGGCAATTAAATTAACTGGAAGAGGTATATGAAGGAATTTACACAGCCCTTTCCAGTCATTTGCAACCTCTAATGCTTAAATCTATCATAAACATTATGGTTCACTTAGTTTACTTCAAAATCTTGCATATCTTTTATACAAAGCTAAAATGCAGAATAGTTTTCATGCAAAATGTGTAATTTATTTGTTGATATGGTCAGTCTTGTAAAAAGTTACTAATATTTAAATAGACTTAAAATAGTTGTAGAAAAGTAAAAGCAACTATGGTCTTAGTAGCTTACATAAAACAGTTTACTATGATTTTTCTGGTTACAATCATAGTTACAGAAGACATCTGGGTGACTACTTAGTCGAAATAGCAAAACTGAATTTTTAATACAAAGGACTGAAAACTCAAAGCAAGTATTCCTGAAACAATCTTGAGCTTTATTATTGCTTCTTATTAACTAAGTAGAATTGTCATATTGTAATTTCACCATCAAGTAACCATATTTATTGCAAAACAAGAGATGTTGTAGGTTATATGCCTTTAGATTTGCAAAGAGCTATTGTTGTTACTAGGGCTTTACTTACAGCTTTTCCTCTAAAAGGCATTCTTTTCCATAGATAAAATACGATTCCTCACACAGAGCAAAATGGCGTTCTGGAGTAACAAATATGGTAAGAAAGGTATATTTCTGGAGTCTGCTTTATTAAGACTGCTGATGGTACCCAGAACACCCACTAAACCTTCTCCAGGTAACTGTTCTCATGTCTTGTTGACTGCCTACTGGTAATGACTGGAGTGCTTGTCCTTACTTTACTGATCACATCACTCTCTGGGGAATTAATTTATTGATTCATTGATGACTTCTTTAATAATGTAATTACCTTTCATCATGCTTAACTAATTCACTACTTCTGTTGATTGTCCACTTATTGATTTTATTTGCTCAGCTAATTTTTAATCCTTAAATTTTGCCTGTTTAATTCCACTCCATTGCCTGTGTATTTTACTTATAATGAGTTTTACAAACTAATTGACTCTGCAGCTACATGATTTTCTCACTTAATTAATTGTGTGTTTATACAATTAATTGCTTGATTTATCCACCCCCAATTAATTGATTACTGCTTAGTTGTATAATTTCCTGGCACTGAGTTGTCAAAAGATTTGGTGGCCATGATCACATTCTACCAATATTTGTCCACAATAGACAACATCTAGTTTTTCTCGCCTACTTCTCTTCATCTATCACCTTCTCCTCTACCTTTTTAATGCTCCCATTGTTTTACTTTTACTTTTCTTCAAATTAGATATTCATTAATCTTTAACACTGTCAGAATTTTTCTTTATGAATTACACCATTGGTTTTAATCAAATTTTTGTTCAAATTTTCTTCTTTTAGTTAGAAGCTAGAGCATACTTCTGCAAGGAATCTGGATTTAATCCCAAATTATCCTATACTATTCTAGATTAATCCTGGCAAATTAGCTGGATTCATTCAGTAGAAAAACAAAGCCAGAAGTAGTTCCACAGAGCATAGTCAGGAATCCAGGTATTTTCCCATACACAACTGGCCACAGAGTTATAAAATACTGCTATTGACTTAGTCCTATGAATTTTAGACACCTAACTTCACAGGAGAGGCGCCTCATTAAAAATTAATCTATACCACAGCTCTTAAATTTTTTTCTGAGAAAATTAGATATGGCTTTTAATGCCTTCACTTTAGGAGGACACAGAACCCAGCATCCTAAATCTCTTATGAATGTACTTTTTTCCCCCCCTTTCTTTTTTCCTTTTTTTTCCCTTTTTTTTTTTTTAATCTTCTTAAGAGATCATAACATCAATACTTCCTGCTCTTTTTCAGAGATTTTCACGGTTATGCATCTCACTTCTGGAGTAAGACTAGTCTTTGAATCCCAAAAGGATGGGACCTTCTTATGTGCAGACAGAACTCTGCTTTATGGGCAGACTGCTGTAAATAGGAAATGTCTTGATAATATGGATGGATTCTGTGGATCACCCTTTCAAGGAAAGAAGCCAAACCACTATAAACACAATATTTCATGATCTTTGAGTCACTTTGCTGCAACCAGGCAGAGGTTAAGAAGCAACTAAGTAGACTCATTGAGTGTCTTTGCACAGAAAGATTTTACTGGGTTTAACTGAAGGGAAATTGAAATGGATTGATGGACAGAAGACTAAAATTACTCCTCAAGAGAAAATACCCAGATGCAACTGTATTTCAAACTTCTTTAAAGTTCACTCAACTGCTGTGCTAGGCTCCTACATAGTAATATTAGATAGCTTTTGTTTCAAATTTGTTTCAAATATATTGTGAACAAATAAAGCCACACCAACTAGCAACATTTCCCCCCAAATATACTTTTTCCCCTAAATATAACATAGATAAAAAAAACATTAAGTTATAGCATTGTGCCAGCAGGGGTACAGACACAACTCTTAGATTGTTAATCCAAAAGGCTGAAGTGTTGAATTCCATTTTGCTTCAGTCTCCATTATATAAAAAAAGTGATGGAAAAGTGGGCAAACATAATTCATGTCCTAAATTAACATAGAAGACATTAGGCCAGGCTAGAGCAACAGGTTAGAAGCTGTCCAAATACAGTTTTTGATATCTAGTGGGCTCTGTGAAATTTAACTTAGAGTATTTAGGGAGATGAAGTGCCTGGGTTAAGTTTAAAGCCATGTACTGTTATCTTTGAGAAAATGATGAGGAAAGCTAAGGATCAAGTCTCTGGAAAAGCACAGATACAGTGTTTGACCTTAAAACCTAGAAAGCTGTAAATCTATAACCTTAAATATAATTTTCTCAGTAGTGAAAGAAATAATTTAGAGACATCTAGAAGGCAACAAAGAAATATGTGATGGACAAATAATTTCAAAGAAAATTTATTTCTTTTTATAAGAGGATAAAAGGCTTTATGGATAGGACAGTACAATGATATCACATATATTGATATATTTAGTCATATATAGAGTCTCCACAGAAACACTTTTGAAACTATATCTCACAAGAGTGCATAAGTGTATTAGAGGCACATGGACTATTTGAAGCTACTACTGACTAGATATAAATTTAAAAAATAAGTTCAAAATAGGTATTGGGGTTTTTTTTCTGACAAACTGGGAGAACATAGAAGGTGGACTTTTTTGATGATTTATTAGTATGCATATTAAATCTGCAGATGACAGTAAATCCATGTAGGCCTAGTGGCAGACAGGGATAGTCTTTAAAGAAATATCCATGCCTTGGAAAAATAACAGAAAATATAATTAGAGTGAGATTCAGTTTCCTACACTTAATATAAAAATTTACATAAATGAAAGGATTGAGGATGACTGGTACCATGTTTGCTGAAAATTACTTGCAGGTCATAGTAGAGTTAAAGTTGAATATGAAACAACAGTACCATACTGTTATGAGGAAGACAAACAAGATACTAGGATATATAGAAATGCCCCTCATTTGTAAACTTGTAAATCTTAAAATATTGTTTTTCACAAGTAAAAATGGAACTGGAATACTGTGACCAGCTTGAGGTATCATCTTTCTGAGAAGGTCCAGAATAAAGTGAGAAAAATTATTATAAATTATTATATATCTATTAGAACAGACTTAAGGAAAGCTTGTAGGACT
>VWZL01005123.1:1964-97198 GCA_013396915.1 Stercorarius parasiticus | reverse complement strand
AGGAAAGCTTGTAGGACTTAAATTAGTTAAGTCTAGAGAGAATGAATCAAGGCTCTTCTTTCTAGGTCACAATCTGTTCCTATTGTGCTCAACTGATGGTTCAAAGAACTACGGCCTTATAGTTAAGGAAATTTAGATTACATATCAGAAAAAGCTTTCAAACCATAGGGCTAGCTAAGTCCTGGCTATGATTCCTTTGGCAGACTAGAAAATTCAAATACTAGCCAGATGTGGTTATGGGTCGAACACCTGATGGACTATTGTCACAAGATCCTTGACCTTCATTGTACAAAACAACTGTTTTGCCATAGTATTTTTCCAGTCTTCTATATGTTTATTTTTTCCACTTGCATTCCAGTTTCACAGGTTAGAAATTCAGAGAAAGGCATATTTTTCTAATTTAATACTGGAATATTAAAAAAAATAAATCTCAATTTAAAAATTCAATTTATTGCAGAACATACTCTTTAGTCTCTCTATCTCACTGAGCAAATTGTCATCATTGTTAGATGAAAAATGGACATTATAATGGAATTAGAATAGCAAAAAATGGGAAGCATTGTTTTCTCAAGAAAATACTAGTCACTCATTGATGCATTCTTCATTCACTTAAGTGAAATAATAAAAAACCTACTTTTCACTTCTTATTTCATTGAGATTATCAATTTTTGAGAATATCTGAAGCAGACAGGCTGTGTAAAACATTTGCCTCCAGGCCAAAAGCTGAAGTGCTTACTTTTTTCAGATAACAACCAAAGCATCCTGATCATTTGAAGAAACAGTCTTACAGAGAAAATCTAAGCACTAAACAAATGCTTTTTAATCTTCCAGATCTTCCAGGAGATAATATATTCTGAATGCTTCATAAACCTGTCCGTGTATTTTTAGGCTTGTCTTTCCTAGCTGTACTTCTAGTAAAATCAGTAAAGCTTCATATTCTACACAACCGACTGCAGAAAGAAATTACAGATCAGGGTCCAAGAATATAAGAGTTTGGGCAAGACAGGCACCTTTTTTTTTCCTCACAGTCTTTTAACAAACCTAGTGTCACAGAAGCTGTGGGTCTAAATGGAAGCTCAGAAAGCGCAAGAACAGCTACAAAATCACAAAACGTATTTAGGGAAAATATGAAAATGCACTTGCATTTTCCCATACAGCAAAATTCTTCCCACTACCTGCATGTAAATGAACACATTAAATGCACTTATTTCTAGTTAATCCCTAAAAGATTGGAACTTGCCTTTGAACACTGCTGAAATCTTTGCTCAGAAAATAGAAAACCTTCAGGATCCATTTATAACTGCTTAAAAAGTGCTAAGTAGTTTGAATGCAGAGTGTAAATCCATGCAATCTCATATGGAGTTTTTGTTCTTTGTAGATAGCAGAAAGTGTTGTCAGATTATGAGATGGAAACAGCCAGTGGAGTTTTCAGTACACAGACAACTGAGATAAAAACAAAACACAGTATTGTCATTTTATAACAGTTTAATCATGCATAACAGTTTGTTCTAATGAATATGTATGAGACACTGATGAACATGAATGATTGATATCTATGATTCACAAAGTGAAGAAGCTTATCTATATGCAGATTAAGTACCTCAGAGAAAACTATTCTTCCTCTTCTCCCTCCTGTTTTGGCAAAATTCCTCCACCACTGAATGTCAAAACTTGGATCTTTTCTGCAATAATAGCTTTCAGCTCATAAGAACAAATCTTCTCTATTCTATTCAAATAATGCTTAAATTTGAGGTTTTTCATAATAATTAGGAAGAATATATATAACAGCTGCTATACAGAACATCATTTTTAAGTATTTAGGAAATACAGCATGCAATAGACAAACAAAATATGTCTGATTTATCTTTTATATTAATGTTAATATATTTAACAGAGCTCATACTGGAAATAGAAGTACTATGCAAAAACATAGTGAATTCATTGTACCAGTTGTGATAACGAATATATATATATATAGATAGATAGATATAGATATAGGCTCAAAACTATTGGTTGAAGATAGCTAGTCTTGGGGAAACTGAACATTTCTCATTGCAGTCCAAAATTTCTTACATAGTATTAATCCATAAAAAGCATAAACACTGACCTCTGAAATAAAATTTAACTTTGCATACTTTTATATGGCACAAAATGCCTGATTATTAAAAAAAGTAAAATCTTGGGCAAAGTTATGACATTTGTTCAAATTTTCCATGTGATTTAGATCTTTAGTTGCCTGTCACACAAGTACTATGATTAATGTGCGATGCCAAGCTCTACCTATTATTGCATGTTGGAATAGAAAATGAGAAGTTTATTGAAATATGAAAATCATATATGTCTGCATTGAATTTAATACACAATACAGAACAGAAACAGTATTAGAGGCAATAGTAAAAAATATTCAATAATATCATGTTTCATTTGGGAATGAAAGAGAAATTAGGACTTATCCGAATAATGGTGGACTTGACCTGTTTAGATCTTTCACACTTCTTGGAGGGTAAGAAATCAATAGTTGATAGGAAATCAAATAGTTAGTACACAATGAATTAATTGTACAAATAGTACATGTTTGTGTAAATTTCAGTTATATTTTCCTGTATTATTTTAAACTATATGTTTAAAGGTTAATGAAGTAAAACTTTGTTTTTCTACTGTATGTCATATTTTCAAATATTATGATTGTTTAAAACAAGTAGCAGCTTTTTCTCTTATTAATAGAAATGCAAGAAAAGATATGATCCATAGGTTAATAGAAAGTCATAATTTCTGTTTTCTTGTGTATAAATATCTATGCTTCTCTATTATTTTTAGCCTGTATACATGTTATGGCTGTCGAATTTCAAAGCACCCTAAATGTCTAAAATTACTGCAGAAAATACTTCAAATGAAATGTATCCTTGAAAACTTTATCTATATTCCATGTTCCCATGTCAGGCAGTTGCCCAAAAATTGTACAATAAAATATTTTCTGAGCACTTTGATGACATGCAAATCATAATTTCTTGTGTTTATGATTGATCTAAGCAGAATAACTACCACAAAATATCTGATAGTTTTTTCAGACTAAGAAATATAGCCAAGCACCCACACATTCACATACAGGTAATGAAAATGTACTGGCACAACTGTTCTAGACAAGGAAGGCTTTGATAAAAGTAATCTCTCTTATTAGAGCTGTTATTATAGTTAGAAAAGGTTAGAAAGGTTTTTGGACATACCAGATCTTCTGGTTTGAAACTGAAGCAGAAAACTTCAAAACTAAACACAAGTCAAGAATAACTGTTCTGACCTTAATTGGGTACATGATGGTTAGACTGCTGAGAAAAAGGGATTTGGTATCTAAGGCATACATGAGAGTTGATGTGAGTTTAATATGAGGGCAGTGAAGGGTGATTGATAGAAACTTTCTCCGGGGAGAGAGAGTTGTGATCGCTAGATTGTGAGTCATGAGTGGCGGGAGGAAAATATATTCTGCTATAAATTCATATCTCTATAGAGGCTGTATTCTTTTGTAGATGGTATAAGTATGAATTTTAATTATGAAGTTTGCCTTTGGAATAGGTTTTTAAGTCTTGATTATCACAAATGTGAGGTAATGAATGGGGTAACTGACTCACTGTTTGGCAAGATATATTTCCCAACTGGAAAGTGTGTTTCTAGCCTTTTCCAGTTCTCAGTTTGGGTTCGTTATGATATGTGGTCATTCAAAATTTCATCTCTATATTTTCCATGAGGGCATTTAGTACACTGGATGAAGTATATACATTCTGAACAGCAAAGAACTGTAGGGCATTGGAATTGGAATATTTCCCAATTTCGCCCCAAATAATTTAGAGTATCTAAAAAAATGCACTGTCAGAAGCTCTTTTTAGACCCATGGTAATATGGTACTAGAATTACTTTAGGTGATGAGTATTTACTCTTGCTATTCATAGGTAACTTGGGGGGGGGGGGGCGGGGAGGGGGGAAGAAAAAAGAAAAAGTATTCTTTCCTGAATTAAAAGATGTTCTTCTTTGGAAATAGATTTCCTACAGATTTCTTTGTTGCAATGGCAAAAAAACCTTTAAAAGCAAGAAATAAAAGACAAATCCATCAGAACGAAGACATGGGCAGATCTACGGCATGGGAGGTAAAGATGTAATTCCAGGCCAGCATAAATCCTCTGGGTTTTTTTGACTGGATACAAATGCCTAAATATTCGTTATGGACCTAGGGTTTTAAAAATCAGATATTTTTGTTCTTCTAATGTTATGCAGCACTGTAGGAGTCAGGTGTACTTCTCAGACTTTTGGAGCAGCCCTTATACTGTTTGTTGATTTGCTCTTAGGGTGAACTTGATGAGTTGTTTGAACACCACATGCCTTGCTTGAAGTGTCACTCTGCTTTCTGAGAAAAGAAGAACAAAACCTGAAGGCTGGAAGAGAGCCTTAGTATCTCTTCTCACAAAAAACAACAAAAGAACTTATGGTGACTATATTCAGAAGCGGACATCCTTCATTTGTAGCATCAATCTGACATCATACAAGAATTATCTAAAGGCTATAATGAACGTGCTAACAGAAAATTAAGACTCAGATAAAACTAATTCTGATATTTATTTCTGTTAACTTTTAGGTTGTTACAGGAAAGTGAAATTCAGGAACAAGTGACACACACCTCAGCCATGCTTATCGCTCACTTATATAAACTGAAAATGGAAGTTTCATCTGTGATAGCTTCCAATTTTATAGAAACATGTTAATTACATGACCATTTTTTGACATAGCAAGACTACTCTTGGTATTCTTAGTCACTCCTTTAGAGGAAAAAAATGTAACATCAGTAAGATAATAAAGAAAGCCTGGCAGCCTATATTTCACCCTAGGTAAAGACATTAAAGTCATCATATTCCTCCTTCCCATCATTATGACAATTATGAACATTGTGTGGGAAGGGATTTCTTTTTGTCATACCCTTAAACGCATATGAGGGCACTTAGAGGACTCTGGTAAATTAGAATCAGATGCAGTGTTGATGGGCTTAAGCTTATACAGAGTGATGGGCTTAAGCTTATACAGAGTTTTAAGAATCTATCCAAACAAGAAAATACTTTTGTAAGTGGAAAATTATGTGTAATCTTAATAATTTTCTTTAGATGATCTCATAATAGTAGATCACTACCTCTTGTAACTATCCGTAGAGATATCTTTAATATCTTTAAAAAGCCATCATTCTCATGGTATCAGCACTTCAAGGCGTGTTCAGCTTCAGGAAGCCTGATTAGTAACATAATGGTACAATTAAGATGAAAAGAAAAGGACCTGCTATTCAGGAGATAGATGCTATGCATGTGACTTTGCTGGACTAATATGTCTCTCAGGATGCACAAATGTATGTAACAAAATGTGCTATGTCCTTAAAGGATAGTTCTATGCTAGCCGTGTCCTATGAATTCATCTAGTTACCGGCATTGATTTGCATGTGCAGTTGTCCTGTGCCTTAAGCATTTCTTTTAAATTTGGATCCATGTTTTGCTCATGATCTATGCATGAAATTTATAAAATTGAAATAATATTCCCAGAAAGTGGCCATTTATAGTTTTCAGTTTTGATGGAAAACATTACCAGTTTCTTCAAATATGCTCAACAGATATTCCTCCTACATGTGATGAGTGTTTATGCAAAATGACCTTTACAGAGTGAACAGCTTTTGGTTAGCTTTTAGACCTCTTTCAATGTTCAGGTGCAGATTGAATTTTGTTAGTATATGCTGAATATTTACATCTCAAAAAACCCCCCATAGTCTCCTCTGAAAGGCATATTTCAACTTTTTTACAGTTTACCCTGATAATGGTCTAAGAAGTCTTGAACTGGTCAAAATTGGCAAGCATTGAAGTTTGAAGGAGAGAAAGGAAGGTTATTAGATGCACAAAAAGAGAAAAGGTTTTCTCTACAAAAGGAAAAAAGCTGTAAATAGAAGTTAATGAAAATAACTGGAGTAGTCAAAAAGCAGCTAGTGATAGAGCAAAGAAAGCAGGAAAGAGAGATGGAAAAAACAGAAGAAGAGAGAGGATCTATTTGCTATTGTGTAATGACACAGTTAAAATTTCTTTACAGTGTATTCAGTACAACAATTAAAATATTCCAGTCTATTACACTGAAATTGTATTTTCCTTAATTAAAAAAAACCAAACACTTTTTTTTTTAGATCAGTACCTCTGATATACCATAATGAATCAACATTATTGCACTTTTCTAATTGTAAGTTAAAAATTCATACACATTACATTAACTACACTTTAACACTCAGGACCTGGACTTTGACACAGCAGTGAATTTCCTCATGAGCAGTCATTTAGTGTAAGAATGTTCTATCCCTTTAAAAAATATATACTTCCAATCTTTTTGATGGGAAAATACTGATGGTTGGTTTATTTTTGTCGTATTTTAAAGTTTTTCATTATTTTATGGAGTAAATTACATCATAGAACTATTATTCATACAGTTTCATTAACACAACTAATATATCTGGCTTTTGACACAGAAATATATTCTGCTGTATCAATCAGAAATGGCAAGCTTATTACTTTATATAATTTAAGTTCTATAAAAGATGGAGGATTATTGTTATTTTATTAGATGACAAAAATGGTGTTATATTGGAGATACTAAGAAAAATTTATATTGAAAACAAACTACAGTATGAAGAATAATGATTTTACTAAATAATTTTGTGCTTTGTTGTTATAATTCTTACATGTTTAGAATGTTTAGTTACAAACATTCTAACAGCTAAGTTGGATGATAATGTCTGAATGGGCTTTTAAGCCTGTATGTTGCACAGTTATTGAACAGATTTCATGTCTACATTTGGTTCCTAACCAGAATGATATATGTATAACACCTATTGTACTTTAAAGTCTTTTATGAAGGATGTCATAGGGGTAGGTGGAGGCAAAATTACAAGACCAAATTGTCTTTTAGTGAGGAGGGCAAAGATTTAATATTTAAAGAAACACCAGACAACAATCAATTACTTTAGAGAAGTCTGTCTTAAATTTTCATGATGTTTTTAATTTCAACTTTTGGTATCCCATTGTATGTACATGTTGTATTTTCACTGAACGCATGCAAAATCTCAACACTATGTTCTTTTTACTGAAACAAATTCCTATTTGGTTTAAGTTTAGAAATATCCAAGTAAATTGATCTATTAAAAAGTCTATTTAACAAATACATGCAAATGTTACAATGGCCGGCCTCTTCAAGAAGAGCACAATCTGAGTTAATATTTTCATTTTGCACTAGTGTATTTAAGCCCTACGACCCCATCAGCTGTCTTAAAAAAAAAATCAGTTCCAGGAAAGGATTCCCCATATTTGTCATTTTTGATGGCAAACTGTGAGTTTAAACAATCCCATATTCAAATGAATATAAAAGTTCTTGTTGACATAGGTACTAATGGATTGATCATTTAGAGCCAAGCCTTATTATTTCTGTGATTAAATCCCAGTAGCTTTCAGTCTGCTAGTTTTGTAGATGGACAAAGAATAAGGAATATGTTTCTCAGTGACTTTTTTATTTTTTATATGAAAATTGAAGAATTGTTCATAGGCTTACATAAAACATAGGAAATGAAACAATTAGCTATTTCTTATCTACATTTGTTTCATAAAGATTTCAAAGTGCTTTGTCTATGTGAAATGATTAGATACCGAAGACTACTGTGGGAGGAACAGTACAGAATCTATATTTTACTGGGGATAATGACAGTAGTTATATTACTTGGGATGAAATTACCACAAGTATATAGATTAGGCCTAAAGTTCATGTTACCTAATTTACATTTAACTCTGTAATCCACAGGTCTTTCGAATCATGTACAGATGCAGATGAAGTCATAAAGGAGATTCTAATACCCAGATCCACAGATGTTACAACTTAAAAAAAAATACTATTTTCACACAAATACCAATTGAAAAAAGCGTGTGCTCAACTCACAAAATTCTGAATTATACTCTAATTTTTTAAAATATTCCCAATACTTATTAAATGGCACAGCATTTGCATGATGCAATTGGCGTAGCACATGATGAGTATTTTCATTTTTAAAATCAATGGGGTTGTGTAAGATTTTTGCTTTTAGAGGACAGTGTTCTTTACTCAGGAGGAGAATGCATATACTTAAAGACTCGTAGATATTTGTCGTTGTATGGATTTCCATGAGTGATTAAGGTTCTTTGTCCTTAGTACATTATAAGACATCCTTGACTCGTAGACAGCACAGTATAAATTAGAGCATTCACCAAGTGTGATCACTGGGTCTTAAAAAGCTTAAATGACCTTTTCTTCACACGAGGCTTCCTAGCAGTATAGATTTAAAACTTGGAAGGATAATGCATACATATTATAATAATAGATGTATAATAAGGCTAACATCTTCAATGAAAAAGTTAAAAAAAAATATATATTTCTTCTTTTTCCCATCTCAGTGAGGAATGTGAAATCAGTAGAATAACAGCTTCCTCGATGTGTCGTCATACCTGTGTAACAATGATCCATATTAAATTTTCCTTAGACAGTTAGTTTGAAAATTAATGGGATTAGTATTGAAACATCAGGAAGATATTGTCACCAATGGTAATAAAATAGTATAACTTTCAGTTAGATGTCCTTGATATGCTTCAACGAACATATTTCATTTTAATATCAGCTTTTAAATCAAGCTCCAAGTACATCTCAAGATAATAAAGAAAGTTATAAATTAATTTGCATAATAAAACAATAATCTTGGTGCACATTCAGAATTACAGTGCATATTTTAATACCATTATACCTGTTGATTTAAAACTTAAAATTTTTTATTCTTTCTAAACAGATCAGCTACCTAAACTGATGAGAAAATTTAAGTGCAAAGTGCTGCTTTGCCAGGATTTTAATGACCTAAGACAATTTACAAAGAAGTTAATGATGACTTCAAGTAGGATATGCTGTTAGGACTCAGAGAAATATTTTTAATATTACATATTAATGAGAAACAATTTGATGAATATGACCCCTTTAAGCTATTCAATAGAACTAAAACTCTTTTTTTCTTTGTTTTTCTTCCATACCTTCTTAATCTTACCAAAAATTCACAAAACTACCAGTCTTAAAAACAAAACAATAACCCATAAAGCTCACATACATTGTGGTACCTCTTACCTGTAATATTTGCTATGACAAAGCTTGCACATTGGATAATAAATTGCTTTATAAAGTAAATTTGACTCTTACCTTGCCTTTGACAACTCAAAAAAACCTAGTCACTTAAAAAATATACATAGTGAGTGATTCTGGATAAACCTTTTTTTGGTGGTTGTTTAATTATGGGAAATAATTCTAAATAGTTTCTAGATTTAAAAATTAATTTCATTAATTCACTGTGAATCTCAAAATATCAAGCCACTGCCTAGTGTACCATACTTTTAAGGACACTACTCATACTTCATCCAAGCAAAAAAGCTATTGAAATAACTTATCTATTTGGTGTGTTAATAAAACTCTTTGGTCTTTTCTATTTATTTCTGCAGTTACCATAACTAGTGAAACTCAGGGAAAAATGATACTTTTCTCACACGTACTTCACCCCTACTTATAGCTGCTTAATTTTTCTGCCTTACTAAACATTTTTTCAAGTGTTAATTGGTAATTTTATTTCATATTTCTGTTTTTACCCAATCAGCAAACTTGACAATATCAGTCTCACCGACAGAGTACCAAGCAGTTGCCTTTAATGTTTAAATGTTCTATGGGGAGAAGAGTGGGACATCAGCAAAATTACTTTATGGAGGAGACTGAAGTAACAATGAAATAAAATGCCCTACCTTTTCTTTATATTGATTTTTATGCTTACACCTGTTATAGCAAAACAAATGCAGATGAAAAAATCAAAATAAGGCAGGCATTAAATAGTCAAAATGTATTTGAAAATATTGCTTTAAAAATAGTGCAAGAGCCAAAAAGTAATAACATTTACCAGTTGAAAGGAAATATTTCCAGAAATAGATGTGCATCCAGGTCTTAAATAGAAATGCACCATTGCTGTTGAGAACAATGACTCTAAATTTAAGTGGATTAGATGATTAAGAAAATTAGAATAACTTGAAAGATGAGATGGCTTTTACCTATGGAGCAGAGGTTGGGGAGGATGACGTGGAAGAAGAGAGAGAGGTGATAAGCTTTTTAACTCTCACAGGACAGAGACAGGTAGATAATTATCACCTGTGGAACATTATCCTGTATCAGGAACAGTGTGGTGAGTAGGACTAGGGAAGTGATCGTCCCCCTGTACTTGGCACTGGTGAGGGCCCACCTCGAGTACTGTGTCCAGTTTTGGGTCCCTAAACACAAAAAAAACCATTGAGGTGCTGAAACAGGTCCAGAGAAGGGCAATGAGGCTGGTGAGGGGTGTGGAGAACAAGTATCATGAGGAACGGCTGAGGGAGCTGGGATTATTTAGCCTAGAGAAAAGGAGGCTGAGGGGAGACCTTATCGTTCTCTACAACTACCTGAAAGGAGGTTGTAGAGAGGTGGTGGTCTGTCTCTTCTCCCAAGTAACAGGTGATAGGACAAGAGGAAATGGCCTCAAGTTGCACCAGGGGAGGTTTAGATTGGATATTAGGAAAAATTTTTACACTGAAAAGGTTATTAAGCTTTGGAACAGGCTACCCAGGGAAGTGGTTGAGGCACCATCCCTGGAGGTATTTAAAAGACGGGTAGACATAGTGCTTAGAGATATAGTTTAGTGATGTTTTTTTGTGAGAGTTAGGTTGATGGTTGGACCAGATGATCTGAAAGGTCCATTCCAACCTATGCAATTCTATGATTCTGTGATTCTATGATTAAACTCTTAGGTGCAGACAGGGAAATACTACAAAGTACTGTAAAGCTGGTATCTCTGCTTGAGACCATATTTATGGATTTTCTTAGGCTCATCTTTTGAAGTGGTTCGTAGCTCTTTCAGGGCTAAGTGGTCAGAGGTGGAAAATTTATTTTTCAAAAATATTCTAGTGTTAACTGCATGTTTCCACCCTTTTCTTCATTGTAGGCATGGAATCATTCTGACATCTAGGTGTTAGGTTCCATCTATATAATTACCAGAGGACATCAGTTTTATCCCAGCTTATGCCAGTATGACAACCAGCAATTCAAATTTTTCTGTTGTTTCATGAGGGGTAGAAGGGAGGAGATTGCTGAGATACTTTTGGGGCACACATGTCCTTTTCCAAGAACTTGGCAACACACAACACACACTTATAGCTATATCAGTTGGTATCATAAAAGATACCACCTCTTCCTACAGTCCTTACCTTGCTTACATCCATATGCCATTGCAGCTATAAGAGCACTGTTACCACCTTTAAGATGTATCTTTCTAAATAGACTAAAATTTTTACCTCCATTCTTCTCCTTTTTTAAAGTCAAACTAGTTTAGTCAAACTAGTTTCACAGCTGTTTTAGAAGAAAGACAGTCAAAACCACTGAACCACCAATGTAATAAAACCACACATTAACTTCCTGCACAAATAGAAATATAACGATTATATCCTCTCATATCCCTGGGAGCACTGTACATTTTGATCTGTAAATAAATAAAAAAAATTTGTCAGTGTAAGTCAACATGCCTCTATTCCCTAAGTGAAACTGCCCCCTTTTTTTTTTCAGGGTGTAACAATATAGTTGAGGACATATGCCTACACAGGCAACCGTTGCTTTTACCTGTGACAGAGACTCTGTTGCTGTCTTGAATCTGCAGTGTAAGGTTTGAAGTGGAAGAGGAGAAACACAGAATCCATGGTCTGAACTAACTTGCTTGACTTTATACACAAGGCAAAAAGAAACTTTTACAGAACCGGTCTAAGTGGGAAGCAGTGATTTATTGCATTACTTTTCATAACCTGTCCCCCAATATTTAAGCTAAGCTACCGGATGTCAGGTATAACAGAAACACACATGAATACATATCCTGCAGTTAAAAATCAGCTCTGTAGTACTGATGAGGCTGCAAGCTCTTTGTGGGTGCCTGAATGTATGACTAGAGACTCAAAGAGGGTATGTGGAAATGTTCTGGTAACATAAATGAGCTTCCTACATCATTGTGATGAAATGGGATTTGGAAACTAATGGAAGGCTGAAATCTTCCTACCCTCTCCTACATTCTCAATCCCTGAATTTTTCAAGTAATATGATGTGTCTGAAGTAAAATATCATAGGGCAACATAGAACAGGTTGGAGACTAAGCAAGTAAGCAGCAAAAATAAGGCACATATAGGGCACATGGAAGACAGAGAAGTGATTTGAGACAGCCAGCATGGCTTCACCAAGGGCAAGTCCTACCTGACCAGCCTAGTGGCTTCTATGATGGAGTGACTACAACAGTGGACAAGAGAAGAGCTACAGATGTCATCTATCTGGAATTCTGTAAGGCCTTTGACACAGGCCCCCACAACATCCTTCTCTCTAAATTGTAGAGGTATGGATTTGCTGGGTGGACTGTTCACTGGATGAAGAATTAGTTGTATGGTTGCATCCCGAAGGTAGTGGTCAACAGCTCAATGTCCAGATGGAGATTGGTGACAAGTGTGTCCCTCAGGGGTCCGTATTGAGACCAGTACTGTTCAATATCTTCATCAATGACATAGACAGTGGGATTCAGTGCACCCTCAGCAAGAGTTCAGAGCAGCCCTGCAGGGAAGGACTTGGGTATACTGGTGGGTGAAAAGCTGGACATGGACATGAACATGAACCAACCATGGACATGTGAACATGAACAAACCGTGGACATGAACCAACAATGTGCACTCATAGCCCAGAAGACCAACCACATCCTGGGGCTGCATCAAAAGATGTGTGACCAGAAGGTCATGCCTCTCTACCCCATTCTGGTGAGACCCCACCTGGAGAACTGTGTCCAGCTCTGGAGCCCTCAGCACAGGAAAGACATGGACCCATTAAAGCCGGTCCAGAAAAGGGCCACAAAAATGATCATAGGGCTGGAACACCTCTCCTAGGAGGACAGGCTGAGAGAGCTGGGGTTATTCAGCCTGGAGAAGAGAAGACTCCGGGGAGACCTTATTACAGCCTTTCAGTACTTAAAGGGGGCCTACAGGAAAGATAGCAACAAACTTTTTAGCAGGGCCTATTGCAATAGGACTAGGGGTAACGGCTTTAAACTAAAAGAGGGAAGATTTAGACTAGATATAAGGAAGACATTTTTTACAATGAGGGTGGTGAAGCACTGGAACAGGTTGTCCAGAGAGGTGGTAGATGTGCCATCCCCGGAAACCTTCAAGGTCAGGTTGGACGGGGCTCTGAGCAATCTGATCTAGTTGAAGATGTCGCTGCTCATTGCAGGGGGGGCTGAACTAGATGATCTTTAAAGGTCCTTTCCAACCAAAACTATTCTATTATTCTCTACAGACTAAGCACGAAGGCTGGAGAAAGTCTAAATCTTGTTTCACAAAAGAAATATTAAAGAAGACAGGCAACTACTTACCTTTTTTCATATTACTATAAGTTAGTTCCAGCTTGCATTTACTGTGATTTTTATTAGAAGATGTCTACACTGTCATAACATCTTGTTGGCAGAAGATGAATTTCAGTAGTTAAGAGAGACAGAACACACTAGGTGTAGTAAATAGAAATCTCTGAGATATTATTGCTGTAAGAAATTATTACCAAGTCCTATTCTCTTTTAATCAAACTCATTATCCCTTCAGGATAGTTTTTAATTGGCATTTTAATGACCACAATGCCTTATCTGTGGAAAATGTGCCTTCTAGGAAATGAGTTTTAGAGTGTAAACTCTTGTTGTACTGATCCCAAAGTAAAGCCATTTTGAGAAGCCTTGCCTTTCTTACTTGTCTCCAGCTTCCTTCATCTCCCTCTTCCCATTTTTATTTTTTGAGAATTGTATTAGACTGGATTTATTCAATGGTATTCTAACATTCCTCCATAGTCAGAGCTTCACAGTTGGGGGCCGGGGGGCAAATGGGAAGAAATCGGTGGGCATAGGAGAACATTAATTTCGTAAGCACTCCTCCTCCTAAGGCAAATATATATGAACTGAACATTTAGCAAGATCAATATATAATTTTCCATACTTGCTACATAGAATAACGACTTATCTTTCATCAATTTCTTGGTGTAAATAATATTATAATTGTTTAGTTCTGGAACTCACATAAATGCAGGATTTTCAAAATTCTGTAGTTAGTCTGATTATGTCTCTTTTGTCTTCTGACAAAACATTCCATGAAATGCAATTGTAAGCTTCAACATTATTAATCTTTCATTAGGCTCCATAAAATTTGTATATATATTTTTTTAAAAATACAAGTAATCAAAGTGATAATCAATGAACTTGATCCTCATTATTTGAAGTCACCTATTTATTACACTATTGTCCTAGGAGTAAGTAGTATCAAGCATTGAGTATTGTCTTCCCATTAACTTCTTTGCCTTTGCAATGTGGTAATACGAACAGAAAGAATGCTGTGTAGACATAGATCTAGTCAATACATCCGATTACATATCAGTGTAGTACATCCGATTACACGAATTTTTCAGTTAAATATGCTGGTTCCTGGAGCACCTCCTCCCCCTGCTTCTTCTCTGGCCTTGATGTCTCCATGGCTGCTATGCAGCGTCTTTTTTTACCCTTTCTTAAATAAGTTATCACAAAGGCGTCGCCAACCTTGCTGATGGTCTCCGCTTTGGCCAGTGGCAGGTCCTTCTTGGAGCTGGCTGGAACTGTCTGTCTGACATGGGGGCAGCTTCTGGTGTCTCCTCCAGAAGCCACCCCTGCAGCACCCCCAGCTACCAAAACCTTGCTATGTAAAGTCAATACAATGTTATAGCCAAGAATTCTAATTACTACTTCCCCTGTCAAAAGAATAAACGCTCATGACAGTCAGAACAGAAAATGCATTATGCACAGAAAATTTTAAGACATAGAAACTACAGTGTAAACCAGGAACCACAGTGTTATTCTGAATTCAGAAACTGAGATATTATGATCAGAAAGACTGTCTCACAAGTTCTTTCACACAATTATACAGGTTCTCTGATATACTCTGATATACCAAAAAAATAATCCTAGTCTGCTGTTAAGATTAGTGCAAATTAAATGTTCTAAGTACTTCAGTGCTAGATATGTAATTTCTTAAAAATCTATAGCTTGCAGACTAACATGTTATAATAAGGTAGTGTAGTGCCTCATAACTCTATTTTAATGCCAGTGATGGAAGTGTATTTGTCAGCTCTGAGAGAGAAAAAAACACAAACAAAATTATCTGCTTACTATATGTTCAACCTCACTGAACACTGCAGTTTATAACAATGGGTCACATTCTCAGAGCTGAGGGCACATCAAAGTCACTAGAAACTAAAGATAATCTGTGGTTCAGTGCATGCTAATATTAAGAGAATTTTGTCTTAAGTTTTCCATTTCTTCTATTTCAAGATGACAGTAGGGCAATAAAGAATATAAACTATTTTAACATCTTTCAACTTTTTTCTAACTCTTATCTTTCAAGACTAAAAGAATAGAGAACATACTTCAACCACAGTAAACATCACTATTTTTTTCTGTTATACAGTAGAAGTAATACACATCTATGGATTAATTTTATATATAAAGATAAAAGCTACCATGAAGTGCTTCTAATTTTGACAAGTACGAATTCAAAGCTGACGAGATCTATCTTTACTTATCTACTTGAGAGCAAATTGAGACCTATTAACTCTAATAATGTATTTCATAAATTATTACCCCAAATCCACAGAATGAAACAACTAACTGTACTATCTAACTGTAGCTGATAAAAATTAATTAGTATCAATGGAAAATTAAAAGAAAGCCATATTCCATTTAAAGAAATCACCTTTTATAAATTCAGATGATTATGACATAGCAATTGTAAACAAAAAATAATAAAGCAAAAATGAACTAAACAGAAAAAAGACTAAAATGAAGGAAGAACATTTCTTACATTACAGGAATTATGTGGGAACCCATCAAATTTGAAAGCTGCTTCATTATGACTCAGCTTGTTTGAAACTTCCCACATGGTCTTTACAAATGGAAAATCAGAAAAAATATTTTAAGATTTCTTCAATGTCTCTGTATAGTGCATCTAAATTAAACTGAGTTAATACCCTATCAGCCTCCTTAAAGAACTTAATCAAGATCTGTTTGCATTATTAGTACATTCAACATATACCTACTACCATATTTTATAATCTTGCTTCTGTCTTACTACTTCTCCCAATAGAAAAATGTTCATAGAAATACTTTTTTAAGAAGGGAGTCTGAAAATATAAATGCAATCATTAACTGTGTTTATATGATACCCAAACTGAGCTACCATGTTTTCTAAAATCCTAAGACCAAACCTGACCTCTAAAGAACAATAGATCACTTCTAGCTCCGATCTGTGTTGAGTTACCATTACAGGTACTTTGGAATCAAGGCTTCTACAAGCTAAGCCATAAATGATAAACTTCACCGCAGTTGTGAAGTTCCATTTTGACACCACTCCACTAACTAAACTTACAGGATTTTAACAAAAGCAGTAAATCAAAAACCTACCCAAGGATAACTGAATTCAAGTTTGAGTTTCTTATTTTTATTTTTTATCAAATTATAAAATGCAGTCTGAGTACTAAGGCAAAGGATTTTTTTTAAATGTACTCAACTGTTAAGTCATCACGTTTGGAAATGAAGTATGCTGTTTAGTATGATAGTAATCCCTGTATGCTTTTTCAGTTTTCTAAAGTACAAACATGCCAAACTAAATTACTGAAGGTGTTTCACTGATCTGTCACAGTTCCTCAGTTTTGGGGTTTAAGGTGTGTCTTCTTGCTTTATATGTTCCAAGGAAGGAATATTTCTAGTATTCAGGTTAAATTTAACCATTTGTGAAAGACACCAATACTATCTTTTCAACATCCCCAATTGTGACAAAGCAGAATTTCATTGTAAATTCACAGAAAAAATATTTTCTTGACACTTGGACAATAAAAGGCTCAGAGAGTTTCACAGCTTATTATAGGAGCATTTAAAAAGAAAGCTTAACTTAAAGCACAAGGCCACAGTATGGAGAAGTAACAAGCACAGAGGAAGCAGTGACTCCTAAACTCTGAGGTAGCAGGAGCATTTATTTAGCCTTGGTATGTGAGAGAGGATTAGATCTTAAATCAGCTGATAAAATACTCTTTCTCCTTTCTCTTCCAATGACCTTTTCCTCTCAGGCTGTCTCTCTCTAAATTCTTGTCAAGACTCTACGGGCTCCTGCCTTCTGCTCATCCGTGCTTTGTACAAGCTCAGCCTGTATAAAACAACCAGCTGCTGTTCTTCAGGTTTCCAGCTTTTCTCTCCCCTCCTTTGTTCACTGATCATATTTTTCCATATATAAAAGATAAGGCAAGAATCAATTTTAAATCAGCAAAGGGGCAATTAAAACAACTCCTCCTCTAAAGACTTTAAAACATGGAAGAAAAGATATAATGGATTTAAGCAAGTGCCAAATATGAGTGAGGTTTGATAGGAACTTTTCTGACTCTTCTTTCCTTTTCTATTTCAAGTTTTTATTTCCATGAGAACTTAATCAGTTCCTATCTTTTCAGTGGTTCACAAAGCTTTTGCCATATCTTGAAGAAGTCGATATACATTAAATGAATTTTCATGAATACTTATAACAACAATTAAAAATTTAGAAACATTGTAGCCTCTATTCAATTTAATGTTGTTTGTGAGCTGAAGAATTGAGCTTCAATTTAATTCAGTCTAAGTCCATATCACTTTTTAACATTAATTACAATTAGTACAAATAAGACACTTCAGTGAAGTAGGAATACTGATGAGCTGTCCTCTGAAATTTTGATAGTTGCTCATAGAAAGATATACTTACACAAGTGGAGATGAAGATAAATCACATTCCAGGTTGGCAATGCTCATGGTGCCTCATATTAAACATATACCACTTTCTCATTTGCCAGGCTACCAGAAAAGAAGAAAGAGAACACGCAATAGCTAGATTTAATATGTCTGCAAAGCACAGATAAATCTGCTTGTGCATGTATTAATGATATCACAGTATCAGAATGTGAGAAGGATAACAAAACACAACATGTTTTCACATTGCTATGTAGAATACAGCTGATTGATAGTATTCCATAGCTAAGACATTTCATTATTGCCAGTTTAAGGGCATTATGCTTTATTTAATGTGAATGCAAAGAATATTGTGCTGAATGGGTTTAATGCACTCATATAACTTTGATCCCACAAAACAATCTATTGCAACACAGATTTAAGAACCTTTTCATTAGCAGAGATAGTTTAAGCAACTGAATGAGAAACTGGAGAAGTGCAGAATTTCAACTTTAAATTACCATTTTGAGTGACATCAAATCGGACTTTGGTTGCTATGTCATTTCGTTATGTCACAATGAAATTCTCACTAAAAATTATCTTCAGAGAGGGAGACTTCAGCTGAATTAATGTTTGTAAATTAAACAATGCAGAAAATGCATTGATTGAACATTTATTGAACAGAACTATAATAGTTCATGATATACTCTGCCATAGGCCTGTCCTTTTTGTTAGAAAAGTATCATAACACAGAAGCCTAGTAAAATCAGTATTCTCTTGGATATGCCCAAATGGTTGAAGAAATCATACTCATCCTCTCCCTTCCCCTACAGTTCTCAATTTCTTTGCATTGTTATATCTACGTCTGTCCCTTCTCCAGCTATGCAGCAAAATGTATAGGCCATAAAGTTAGTGCAGCCCAAAAAAGAATGGGTTCAACAGCCTGTCTCCCAGTGGGAACAATTATTTTAAAGAAAAGCAGCAGGAAACAGGAAGGGTAGAAATTCCCCAGATGTACACAAGAACTTTGTTGCCATATGTAGCAGGACATTTCAAGGACTGACAACTGAGACACATTTTCTGTCGAGCAGAGCCCTAAATTAAACACAGTTCTTGTCTTCTAAAAAGTGTTAACTCTTGGAATGCTTTCCTTTTTCATTTAATGAGAGAAAAGGATAGGCAGGAGTGAAGAAAAGCCTGATTCTCTGTTGGTTCCAATTTTCATCAGGAAGAAATCCATACCACAGCATAAATCAGCATTAGCTTCAACAACGGATCCCTGAGAATAAATGGAATTTCTCAGTTTCCCTGCCCTCTCACATTGATTACAGATTAGTCAATAGCATAGCCCTTTAACTTGTGGACGGAGAAGGTCTAGGCATAAGCTAACAAGCTCCATCCTTTCTTATAACTTACAGTTCCCTATAAGCAGACCTCCATGCCATTCATAGAATCATAGAATTATAGAATCATAGAATGCTTTGGGTTGGAAGGGATCTTAAAGATCATTTTGTTCCAATCCCCCTGCCATGGGCAGGGCCACCTCCCACTAGACCAGGTTGCTCCATACAACTGAAATATATTGCTTTCGTTATCAGTCCTTGAAAAGAGACAGGAGAGAAAAAAAAAAAAAAGTTGTCAAGATTTCCAAAGTGATTTTATATCATTTAAAATGTACTGCCTTCAAGGTTTACAGGAGCTAGTATAATTTCTCTTAGCTTTTACTTAACCCATTTGTAACCCCATAGTAATAATGGGGAGAATTAAGTCAGACTGTGGGGGGAAGGCTCTTTATGTATTAATTAACCTCACCTACCACTTCAAACGTATGTTAGAACATACATTTTTCAATACTTCCACATTTGCTTTTATTATTTTATTAGGAATTTTATCTTTATATATTCTTTTTATAGGAGGAAAAAAAAAAACTTTCCTCCCTTCAACTGCTTGTAGACTGATCGTACTGTAGGCTATGGTGTTTCCTCAAAAAAGACATCTTCACTGGTCATCCACCATATCAGATGATACTCTGGTAATCAGTATGGAGCTTACATACTAGCACATATGGTGTCCAAGGATAGCTTTTATATGCTTTATGCTTTATTACAGAAAAAAAAGAAAGGGAGAAAAAAAAGGAAAGAAGAGAAGAACAGTCAAATTGAATTCAAGAAGCAAAATCTTCTACAGTTTTAATGCTATTTCTCCCATTGTTATCAAAGATGTTACTTTCTCATTACTACCTAGTATGAAAATACAGGGTTTAAAGAATAATATTTGATCGTTTTCAATATTTGAAAATAGTAACGAGAAACAGATCTTAAATCAAATTTCTTCTCTTTATGCATGCAAATGAGACAGGGTTCTATGCTGGGTTCTCAAAATAGATCTCACAGTTAGTGTTTGTCTTCTTACCTCTAACACTTAGAGACAATTTTCATTGCAGGCAAGAATTTTGCAAGCCTTACGATTTTCACCGTTTGAAAATTGTGTCAGCTAGAGTTTTGGGAAACAGGTTGCAAACAGAGCTGTTGAAGGCACTTATGTGACTTTTGGTCTGGGAATCTGTGTGATGCAAGAATTGAGACTTTAGTCACCTTGTGTACTTACTGAGGAAAACTTCTAAGTTGAGAGTTACACAGAATCGCAGAATCACAGAATGGTAGGGTTGGAAGGGACCTCTGGAGATCATCTAGTCCAACCCCCCTGCCAGAGCAGGGTCACCTAGAGCGGGTTGCACAGGAATGCATCCAGGCAGGTTTTGAATGTCTCCAGAGATGGAGACTCCACCACCTCTCTGGGCAGCCTGTTCCAATGCTCTGCCACCCTCAAAGGAAAGAAGTTCCTCCTCATGTTTAGGTGGAACTTCCTATGCTCAAGTTTGTGCCCATTACCTCTTGTCTTGTCGCTGGGTACCACTGAAAAGAGCCTGGCCCCATCCTCTTGACACCCACCCTTTAAGTATTTATAAGTGTTGATAAGGTCCCCCCTCAGCCGTCTTTTTTCCAGACTGAAGAGACCCAAATCCTTCAGCCTTTCTGCATAAGAGAGGTGTTCCAATCCCCTAATCATCTTTGTAGCCCTTTTTGCTGTACCCTCTCCAGCAGTTCCCTGTCCTCTTGAACTGGAGAGCCCAGAACTGGACACAGTACTCCAGGTGTGGCCCCACCAGAGGGCAGAGTAGAGGGGGAGGATGACCTCCCTCGACCTGCTTGCCACATTCTTCTTGATGCACTCCAGGATGCCATTGGCCTTCTTGGCCACGAGGGCACATTGCTGGCTCATGGTCATCCCGTTGTCCACCAGGACTCCCAGGTCTCTTTCCACAGAGCTGCTCTCCAGCAGGTCAGCCCCCAACCTGTACTGGTGCATGGGGTTATTCCTCCCCAGGTGCAGCACCCTACACTTGTCCTTGTTGAATTTCATCAGGTTTCTCTCCGCCCAGCTCTCCAACCTGTCTAGGTCTCTCTGTATGATGGCACTTCCAGGTAAACTTGCAAAAAAAGACAATGACATACCTAATTAAAGAGATGATACAGACGTTCATTCAAAAAAATCCAGGAATAGTTATTTTTATATCCTGATTTAAATAAGCATACCATCATGTTCCCAAGTGTGAGTACTTATCAGTAACTGAAGATTAATCATCATTACCCCAGTGATTTCTGTTAGCTGTGGAGAGACTCCAGACAATTTAGATAAACAGTGAATCTGTGAAATACATGAAAGCCAAACCTAAAGCTGACTTTCTTCTCAGGATTTCGAGAATTCCAGTTATCAAAATTGCAAAGACTGAAAATACAGAATTTTGAATAGCACGTTAGAACCAAAATTAAGCAGATAATCAAAACATAGTAAACCCTAAAACATTTACTGCCTAGCAGGTCTTGATCAACAGTTTACAGTGTTGGAATGCTCCTTATTTGATCATGAGTTAAATGTTGACTGAGGAGATTCACAGTAACTGGACTGGATTGTAAATTACTGTGTCATTAGAGTTTATGTAAATGATTAATCCTCACTGACTTTAAAAATATTTTGAAGACAGAACCCTTGAGGGTTATTTTGTCTTAAACTTTAGCTAAGCACAGGAAAAAAGTGAGTGTAGAATAACAATAGAATAATAGGACTGCCTTAGGATTCTCAAAGACAGGAAGCCTTTCCTGTGGCTGGTCATCTAACTGAACTCTTTTGTAGGTATCTCACGTGGTAGCCTGGTACTCCAGCTATCAAGCAAAATGTATAATATTTTGTATCATATTTGGAAACAAACAAATGACCAACATGGAAAAAAGAAATCATTATATATATACGGTTTAAAAAATAAATAACAAACAAGTGTGAAACGTAATTTTAATTCATTTTAGCAGCACCAATTGCTTCGCTTATTCAAATATATAAACAGAGATTGACCTTTACGGGTCAGTGCTTCTTCTTTCAAAGAAGTCAAACATCATGCAGTCTTGAAATAATGGTACAGCATAGCTATAGCATATGAAATAAATATGCTTCTGGGTTGTTATGTGACAGAAAGCAGTCTTTGCGTTGCTGCCGTATCATTTTATGAGTACAAATTTCCATGAAATACAGCCTTTTTTTTTCTGTTCAAGAGGGAAGGAACATTGAAAGCTAACATTCATAAGACAGTCTTTAAGATTATGAAGTGGACAGCAATTGTCCTCTTGTAAATTATGTTTACAGATAGAAATTTTATTCTTTTGCACTGTCCAATTACCATCTGAAATAATAGTTGCCACAATTATTAAAAAGAGTAATATGTAGATTTTGACCTCAACTTCACCATGATAAATTTTAACTTGATTTGGATTTGATTCTATGATCTTTCAGTGTTCTTTCTGTCACAAGTAACAATGTGAAGGGCAAGTAACTGAAAATTCAACACCTGCTTTCTATATATTTGCTTTTATTGATCATTCTATGAAACTACTCTGTACATATGAAATTTATCTAAAGGGCAATGTGCTGATTTTCTATATAGTGAGCTGTGAGACAGTTTCACTTGGTCCCTAAGCTCTCATGTATAAGAGTGTGAGATCCTAGTTTAAGACATGTCTAAAATGAATTTCAAGTGGCATTGACATGCCAGCTCTTCTTCATTCTCTTAAAAAAGATCTATACCAGAAACAGTATAAGGGATTTTGCACTCTTAGTAAATGCAAAAGCATCAAGCTTAAACAAGATTTTTATGCTAGGGAAGATGTACAGCTTACACCACCCACTGTTTTAATATCATTGGTTAAATCAACTTAAGTAAGATCTGTGAGACTACACACAATAGTCATATAGCTTGCACGGTATAATAATGCTTTATAGTATTTCCACAAGAAAAGAAAAAGGAAAAAAGTTTCTGCCAATGAAAAACATAATTATAATTACTAATAACATTCTATAAATCATATTTCATATCTTGAATTCTGATTTTCCATATCAGGACACAGAAAAAAGATTAAAGGAAATTTTAAGTAAAAAGTCAATCTATGTCTGGGACACAGGAGAAATGCCCTAAATATTAGGGAAACCCAAGTAAGAGGCCTCTTCAGCATTCAAAAAGAAGGAAAACCCAAAAGAAGATCATAAAGGGATGTTTCTGTTTTAAGAAAAGAATAAAAGCAGTAGCTATCAAGCCCTCCTTCTGCATCACCTTTATATCATTGCATTTACAAATTGTCTTTTACTATCTTGAATATTTGTTTTTTATTTCTCCACTTGCCAAGCTTAGATTATAATTACCTAGGAATAAACATGTCACTACATTTTAAATAAATAGCAAGGTTGTTCTTCAAAGTGAATTCCCCCCAACATGCAGTTAATAATCATCTATAGAGGTGGACTTCAGTGACAGGCCTTAACTAAAATAATTTCAATAATAGAGTGACTATTAAGCCCATGTATTTCTTTCACACCATGTTTATAGTTTCAGTGCTGTAGTAGAGAGCTCTCACTACATAATCAGTAAATCATTGCTGATGCCCCAAAAGAGTCCCAGTCCTTCCTCTTGCCTTCCTCAGTTCTCTCTTGTTCTCTTCACCTAGGATAAACAAATTACCAAGGGAGATCTGAGGCTGCAAACTCATTATCTCTTCTCTAATTATAGATATACACACACACATAACTACCGGGCATTTATTCTCCCTTATGTGATTTATCCACATAAGTTTCTGAAAGACTTGACCTAGCAAACCTAGCACAGACCTGACAGGATTAATTCCTATGAGAAGAAAAAAAAGGATACCTGTCTAGCAAGATTCACAAGACTTGAATGTTTTTAGAGTATCAGAGACTGTTTCAGTACATATCAGTAGACAAAGACAACCAGCTGAGGCCTCCGCCAGCCTCTTCCAAAGGCAAAATGAACAAAACAAAGAAGTGGCCACTATTTATCAACAAGTTCCAAAGAAGTTTAAATTTCCAGTTTTCCAAACTACAAACTCAAATATAGACCATTGCCCAACAATCACTAAAATTGATTGTTACTGGAAAAAGGAAAGATGGTGAGTTAACAGTTATCATAAAAGAGATTCAGGAAGAATTCAACCGGACGCAAACTTGGGGGTCAGATTTCAGTATCAAGACAATTGAAAATATATTTTAAAAGGAAACAAGCAAGAATAAAAAAAAAAAAATAGACACAGAGATATATTACCTAATGGGGAAGTGTCTATTTTGGTTTTGTAAAGGATGATAATTCCCCAGCAACACAGTAGCAGTCTTTGACATGAACAGTCACTTAAGTAGCTAAAGGTAGCTGCATGTGTATAAATGGTCAAAGTATGTTACCAATAGAGTCCCAAAGAAGTCTGTGCTGAGACCTATGGTTTTCAACACAAATCTATAAAAAAGGATAACTAGTGACAACTTTTTCTCTGATACAAATGCTGAATTCAGGATGATGAAAACAAAAGGTTACTGTAAATAGTTAAAATATCTCTGATACCAAGGCTCTCAAGATTGAATAAACTATCCTCAAGCTAAAGCCACAGGATACACTTGCAACAGGAAAACGCATCTGGGACACTGGTGATTGGCTGTCAAGTACCTTTTGAATATTCAGTCAGCAGAATATCTGCAATTTAAATACCTTTTTAGAGTTAATAACAGCTGTCAAAAAAACACATTAACATGCCTAGGGGATTAATTCCCAACTTCCTTAACTACATTTATGTGAGTAAGGCAAGGTTCACCATGTGCTGTGTGGTCCCAGGTGAATATATTTCCATGTTTTATGTGATGATAGTTCAAATAGCTGAAATCTTGTAAAAACATTATTTAATTAAAAGACATACTTCAAATATAGAGAAATGGAAATTTTGTAAGTGAGATTCATTCACACAACAATCTGCAAATGTACCAAATCATAAGCATGTTTAATCAAGCTCAGCAAAAAAACTTCCACTTCAGTAAAGTTTCCACTAAGTTTCCATAATATCCGGATAGAGAAGCTGATTAAGTATGGGCTGAATGAGAAGACAGTGAGGTGGATTGAAAACTGTCTGAATGACTGGGGTCAGAGGGTGATCAGCAAGTTTGCAGATGTACAAAACTGGGAGGAGTGGCTGATACAGCAGAGGATGATGCTGCCCGTGAGAGGGACCTCAACAGGCTGGAGAAATGGTCTGGCAGCAACCTCCTGAAGTTCAAGAAGGGAAAATACAAAGTCCTGCACCTGGGGAGGAACAGCCTCAGTCACCAGTATATGCTGGGACTCACCAAGCCCCCACGTTTGCAGGATAGGACCCGGGGGTCCTGGTGAACACCAAGCTGGACATGTGCCCCTGCAGCAAAAAAGGCTAATGGTATCCTGGGCTGCTCCCCTCTGCTCATCACTTGTGAGGCCACACCTAGAGGGATGGGTCCAGTTCTGGGCTTCCCAGTACAAGAGAGAGATGGACATACTGGAGAGAGTCCAACAAAGTGCTGCTAAGTTGATGAAGGGACTAGAGTATCTCTCTCCTATGAGGAAAGGCTGAGAGATCTGGAACTGTTCAGCCTGGAGAAAACAAGGCTCAGGGGTGATCTTATCAATGTTTGTAAATACCTGAAAGAAGACTATACAGAAGATGGAGTCAGGCTCTTTTCAGTGCTGCCTAGTAAGCAGACAAGAAGCCATGGGCAGATACTGAAACACAGGAGGTTCACACCTGAAACAGAGGTGTGAACATCTGGAAACACTTTTTTACTGTGTAGGTGACTGAGCACTGGCACAGGTTTCCCAGAGAAGTTGTGTATTCTCCACCCTTGGAGATATTAAAAAGCTACGTGGACATGGTCCTGGGGAAACAACTCTAGGCGTCCCTGCTTGAGCAGTGAGGTTGGACCAGATGACTTCCAGAGCCCCCAGCCAACCTCAACTGTTCTGTGACTGAAGTTTTATCATCTCCATTTTTCAAACCCACACACAAGGTGTGGTGCATGTAACTATGAATGATATCTCTCTTTTACATTCTGCTTTTAATTTCTAAATTTTTGTGAGGCAGCTTAAAGTACACTAGATTTATCTTATTGCACAGTAGCCTCAAAGAACAAAATGATCTTAAGACAAATATGAAGATACTCCCACTGGTCCAGGTTGTAAATCATGCAAACTGACATAGCTCTACTGAAGTCCATTCATATCAGTAGGAGACTGTCCTTTTAATACTCTTCATTTTTTTAAAGGCTAAGTAAATAAAATTTTAATAAAAAACACTCAGGATGAAAATGTATGGCTGTTCTTATAGCCAACTATATAACAGTGCAGCAGGCAACAGACATCAATCACTAAAGGAAAATGACATAATGGGTCGTACAGGTATGCAGAGCAAAGTTTAACATAACAGAACTTGGACAAAAGCCTGTAGTACAAAAACTAATTATTAGTGAGAAAGAGAAGTCTTGTAGTTTATATACATAAAGTGACAGCTTATAGAACTACGATGATATACAGTTTAGTCAAGACAAAGGGTTACAAATTTTATACTAAGAGTTTTAGAAGGGTGTTTCCTTGCAATTATTATTAAACACAGGAAAAAAAGAAAAAAGAAGCAACAGTTTCAAGCACTGATAACAAGAGCACTATTTTAAATGTTTAGATAGCACTATTTCTAGACTAGTTTAAAAAATACAGTTTCAAAGAAGTACTTAAAAGCCATAGAAATTGGTCTGGAAACAAACTATTGACTTAAAGATGAAGTTTTTATTAAAAACAAATAAAAAACGAACAGACATAGAAACTGAAAATAATTTGGCTTCCACCCAGGTCAAAGGCAGTACAAATCAGGCCCTCCTATTTTTTGGAGAAGTGTTCATGGCATTACCTCTGTCATAGAATCATAGAATCATAGAGTCATAGAATAGTTTGGGTTGGAATGGACCTTAAAGACCATCTAGTTCCAACCCTCCTGCCATATGCAGGGATAGCTTCCACTATATTAGGTTGCTCAAAGCCTCATCCAACCTGGCCTTGAACAGTTGCGGGGAGAGGGCATCCACAACTGCTTCATTTATGGCTTCTTCAGTCAATAAGTATAGGTCCACAAAAAAAGAAATAACTAACACAAGTAATGTCTTTAAATATATTGTTCTCTTGCAGAAGCTGCTTCTTATATGAATCAGTCCTCCTGCTCTCATAGCAATGAATCTCTTAATCCCCATCTTAACTGCAAGATGGTTCATATGGCTGAGGGAAAGTCTGTGGATGTTATGAGCTGTCAGCCAGCACTCTCCAGGAAAATCTGGCTCCTCATGGCTCGGATGAGCATATTCTTCTCTTGGTAAAAAAGCGGCTGGATGGTTGGGCCCAAAGTGTTGTGGCGAATGGAGTTAAATCCTGCTGGTCACAAGTGGTGTTCTCCAGGGCTCAGCACTGGGACCAGTTCTGTTTAATAGCTTTATCAATGATCTGGATGAGGAGATTGAGTGCACCCTCAGTAAGTTTGCAGATGACACCAGGTTGGGCGGGAGAGTTGATCTGCTTGAGGGAAGGAAGGATCTACAGAAGGATCTGGACAGGCTGGATTGATGGGCCAAGGCCAATGGTATGAGGTTCAACACGGCCAAGTGCCAAGTCCTGCACTTGGGGCTTGGGGAAGAGTTGCTGGAAAGCTGCCTGACAGAAAAGGACCTGGGGGTGTTGGTCGACAACTGCCTGAATATGAGCCAGTGGTGTGCCCAGGTGGCCAAGAAGGCCAACAGCATCTTGGCTTGTCTTGGAAATAGTGTGGCCATCAGGATTAGGGAAGTGATTGGCCCCCTGTACTCGGCACTGGTGAGACCCCATCTCAAATCCTGTGCTCAGTCTTGGGCCCCTCACTACAAGAAAAACATTGAGGTGCTGGAGCAGGTCCAGAGAAGGGCAATGAAGCTGGTGAGGGATCTAGAACACAAGTTGTATGAGAGGTGGCTGAGGGAATTAGGGTTGTTTAGCCTGGAGAAAAGGAGGCTGAGGGGAGACCTTATCACTCTACAGCTACCTGAAAGGAGGTTGTAGCAAAATGGGTGCTGGTATCTTTTCCCAAGTAACAAGCAATAGGACAGGAGGAAATGGCTTCAAGTTGCTCCAGGAGAGGTTTAGATTAGATAACGGGAAAAGTTTCTTCACTGAAAGGTTTATCAAGCACTGGAAGAGGCTGCCTGGGGAAGTAGTTGAATCACCATCCCTGGAGGTATTTAAAAGATAGGAAGACATGGGGCTTCGGGACATGGTTTAGTGGTGGACTTGGTAGTGCTAGGTTAACGGTTGGGCTTTTTGATCTTTGGAGTCTTTTCCAAACTAAATGATTATATGATTCGATATATATTTATTCTTATGCCAGCATTGTCTGTTAGCTTAAATATTTCTTCCCTTGTTCTGCAATTTAGCTTTCATAAGCATTTATAAAACCCAATCATAGCTGTTTTTCATCTTTGTTCTATCATACAGATCAAGATAAACTTTTCTAATCTGTTACCCTTTTATGATGGATTCTTCCTTAATCTGAGCATCCCACTAACGTTTCTGACCTTATTTTAGTTTACTTTATTGGAAAGAAAAGGGTGACAGTATACATAATCTCGCAAATTAAATTCTCTTTGTGACCAGTATAGATCATGAGTACTTCCCTGTCTCAGTGGAAATACCTTTTTCTTGGTTCATCCTGTAATGACATTAGCTCTTTTTATGATTACATCACTTTAATAGATCAGAGTCTTGATCTAATCAACTAGTTTATCCATATCTTTCCTCTCCTCTAGTATTTCCTTAGGATTTTATACTTTTACCTCTTCTCTTTAACACTAATCTTAAAGTTAATCCTGTCATCAAAGAAAATTATTCCATATTGACAGTACACTCCGGTTTTGTATCAGCACTATTAATGGTTGCACTTTTACTTTCTAGGGTCTCATTGGTCTCAGAATACCGTATATACGTATATATATAAAGTCCAAGACAAATACTTGAAGATTTCCAGTACTAGTTTCCCACTCAGTATTTTCATGTTGCTAGGGGAACTTTCATTTAGCGTATTCCTATGCACCTGCATCTTCTTCTTTTCAATGTCTACAGATAACTTTTTATATAACACTACATCAAAGACATTACTTCAATCCACATCTAAAAAGAGACCATCTAAAGAGACTATCTAAAAGCAATCAATTATCTTGTCAAAGAAATACAGCAGATTAGTCCAGTAAAATTATTTTGCAGTAAGCCATAATGCATTTTATTTCAGCTTCCATTAACTTTGCCATTTTAATTATTCTTATGTTCAGTTTTTTGTCTCTAAATACCTTTATACCAATGAGGTTAGACTAATAAGTCTGTATCTGCATTACTCTCCAGGTATTTATTATTTTTTCAATCTGATGTTATTAGTCCTGATTTGGTAATTTATAAAAAGTGGAAGCAAGTATTTCACATGCCAGTTCATGCAGAATTATGGAATAAATAATTTAGTACCTGTATTTTTCATGGATTCAAAGCTATACATTTGAGTTACACCAGTTATATTTTCCAGAACCTTCCTCCTATTAGCCAAATTTAATAGTCCTCTTAGCTAGTGTCTCTGTTTCTACTGATTATTTATTACTGTATTTTCTGCAGCTTTACTGGTCAATCTACTCTTATAGCACAGCAGCTGTTTCCTGAATTTCTTTATACAGTTCAAGAACCTTCTCTTGTCTCTTTCAATATCTTTTGCTAGATATAAGTCAGCATGTCTTTGAGTAGGTGTCAGTTTATCCCAAATCCATCTGTTAATTGTAAATGGATTTTTTAAATCAGAAACATGTTTAAGACTAGAATTTACCTCCCAAGGCTAAGTAACCATTATTTTTCTTGGTCAGATGACTTAAGTAGTCTAGAAAAAGTCTGAAATATCTCTATATATTAATTGGAATGATTATAAATGGATTCCTAGTAAACCCTACAACAATATTCTGTTTTCAGGATGGATATAGGAGCTCAGACTGCATGTAATAAATTCCACAGGACTGGAATTACATCAATTTTGCATTCAGCTCAGTAAATGAAAATGTATTTCTGCAGCCTGAAACTAATGCCAAGGATTTATTTTAGAATTTAAATAAAGCTCAATTTTGACAGCCATTAATTAAAAAGGAAGATATTTTTGTTTATCTGACATACTTTAAAGGAAAGCAAGCAAATCAAGGCAGAACAAATAGATTTATATGTGAGCACAAACACTCAATTATGAAAATTGGTCCAGCCTTCATGTCATTTGGTCAAGGTTCTCTTTCCCCTCAAGCAGCAAAGTAGTCTGCTGGCAGCTAATGAGGTGAAAACAAACAGGGATAATTAGAAATTGTATAATTAACATATTTTCCACTGTAAATATTGATTTGTTGAAAATGGTTTTGATGTTTTTGATAAGTTTCCAAATTGAAAAGTGGAAAAGAAGAACAATATTTTAAAGCAAAATTATCTGATTCCGTAAAGTATCATTTAATTCTTATTTAGTATAATTTAATTCTTATTTTTCATTTGTTACTTCTGAAATGTTGAATTTCATCCAACGCATTAATATCTCACCATGGAGAGATAAGTAGCTACTCAGTGCTATATTGAAACACATTCACAGGTTGGATTTACCATGTTAAGGATTACTTTACATTCATGTAGACTTACAAAGTTCTGAGATCTGAATCACCCTCTAGAGATGCCCCTCTCTTTGTGTCAGTACATGATAGATGGAGAGACTAACACACATAGGATATTAATTTAGCTTCCTTCAGGTCAGTGAACTGTTCCTGTACCAAAGCTGTATGAACAATAGCATTTGGGGTATAATCTAATCTCTGTGCAAGTCATCCAGGTTTGAAATTTCTTGACATTAAAAAATTGTACAGCCGAAGTCTTGGCATTTTTTTTCTACAAAGTACCCCTGAGAGTGGAGGTCCAAATTTTAATTAACTCAGTACGTAATTGCATTTTTAACTCTGATCTGCATTACGGGCCTCTTGAATATTCTAGTCTCACTATCCACCTGCAGAACTCCCATTGAAAAAACTTCAATACTGCATAGGGAATTAGTATATGAAGTAATGCTGGGGATGGGAATGAGGAAGTAGAAATGCAGATATAACAGACTCAGTTCTGGTTCTGCAGAGGCTGAGACAGACTGGGAGCAAAAGTGAAGCATGGCGTGTGACAAGAAAGGGAACAGAGTGGATTTCTTCCATACTTCTGTTTTTCAGTAGAGTTACTGCAATGATTTCCACAGGGCCCGACTGACCAAGAAGGTAAAAACTGGGATGATTGTTACTTTATAGGGAGGGATCTTCAGGGAGAGTGGATATCTGTTCTTGATCCAGCCAATGCCTTTTGAAAGTCAAAGTGGTTTTGGTCATAGCATGTTCATCAATTCTGACAAAATGCCAAAACCCGGTTGGACACAACTGCTTTTGTTTAGTTTAATTATCTTAATCAGGTTTATCAGTTTCTAAAAGTAGACTGTGTGTACCCTACAGGAGAGGGGTGGCTGGCATTACTACATGTGTGCAAGAGGTGTCAGGAATACTCCCTCATCACAGAGAGCTACTGATGCACAGGCCCTTGACTCTACTACATCTCTTTGAGATTAACAGCTTTAATATGTCCCTTTCAAATGCAATAGTTCAGTCTGCTCACACTTAGTCTTAAGTGTATTCCTTGACAAAGCAATTTTCATAAGTTTTGTTTCACTGTAGTGGCTCCAGTGCAGATAGATCTTGCAGCAAGGGTCAAGGAGGGAGCAGAGGAAAATACAGGCAATTATTGTTTACTTGGAGTGGGGCATATGCTGTTTCAGAAATGAGATTTGCAGAGCCAACTGTAATTCAACACTGCAGAAAGACAGAAGAATCGGAGATCGAAAGGAAATAGTCCTGAAATAGCTCCAGCAGAGAAACATAGCTTTAGACTAATACACTAGTCAGGAACATACATTTCAATCAGAAAATCCAGAGTCACAGAGATTAACCTCCAAAGAAATTCAGTGGTTTTCAGATCAGATTTCAGGTCAGAGCTGACATTAATTTACCAGACATCTAAATGCATCCACAATAATTTGCTTTCTTTAAAAAGATATGAGTAAAGTCAGTACATGCTTTATAGAGGCATTGCATTTATTGCATATGTCTTTATGAAGAAATCCATCCTATATTGCATGCTGAGTACACCTGTATTTATAAAAGCTTAGATAATGGTCTGAATAAGAAAGAATCTTTCTCTGTCATCATAAAAATACAATCTAAATAGCAATGGGAAGGTAAAGGAATGAAAACTGAAATTTTACCTCTGTATCTTTTCTACTGATTTCCTATAAAAAATGTGTTAGAACTAGTCAATAACAAGTAATTTTTATCACCAAATATTGTAATTTATTTATATTTAGAGCTAATATGCTAAAACCTTTTGCTTAACTGCTCTCCCTTTGCTCTCAGATGTAACAGCTAGAGACCTCACATCCTCAGACTTGGAAAACAACTTAACAGATGATGATTTTTTACCCTGTGCTCTTTCTAGCAGTTTGCATGCTTTAAATATTTTTCCTCCATGTTTTCATGCACTGGCATACATGTAAGGTTCACAGTGCAATGTCGATAACTTCAGGGTATGCAATAAGTCAAAACAAAAACAATTGAAACATGAATGAAGTCTAGGCCTGTATGCAGCTCAAACTCTTCTATCAGCCATCGGTAGCTGAAAAAAGAGCTGGGAGTTTATGCCTCTTGTTTATCTTGGCAAAGTACTTAGCCATCTAAAACACAGAGAATACACCACAAGTAAATACTGTATATTTTCCTATTTTAAAACTTTTTTCTGCAGCATCCAATCTGGACCTATTAAAACATTATAAGATATATATATGCATTTACTAATATTTATCAACATATAAAGTCTAATTTCAATCTATGCTATGCTTGTGGTAATACTTTCAAGGCATCTACAAGATCTTTGGCAAAACATTATCTAATGCTATTGAAAAGAAACTGACAGAAGGTTCTTCCATCATCTGTTATTATTGCATGTTGTTACGTAGACTATTGTAGTGATTTAAAAGCATTATTAGAAGTTTCTTCCACAGAAATTCTTAACATATAGAAAATCACATTAATAGTTATGATTTAAGCTGCATAAATTGCTCAATACAGCATCAAAAAAGAAACCAAAATTAATCAGCAGTTGAACTGAAACTTCAGTCATGAGCTATCAACAGTCCCATTGTCTTCTCTTCTGTTTGAGACTTTTAGACATTCAAAAGATTATTAAATCAGTATTTACTATTGAAGGCCTAATTGACCTTACAAGCTAATTCAGTTGCTGGCTAATCTAAAATAGAATCTTTGTTGCTGATTTTAACCTATTCTAAATCTGACAGAAAAAAGTGTTTAAATTTAGTTTAATGGTACTTTTGAACACAATTAAAAGGAATAGGTGTCTCACTGTTAAAGGATTCTTGAGTCTTTTGTTCCTGGGCAGGAAAAAAAATGTGGGAATTTTGAAAAGTTAGAAGGTCTTTTCTTTCAAGTAATGAACCTTTATTTCTTAAAAACTGTAGAAGGCTACAGGACTAGCTGACAAAAAACCCCAACACCTTCAGGAAATATACTGCAGTATATTGATTATCTAGTGTAGCTAAAATTTTTTGTTTGTCATCTCCAATGAACTTCTTGATTCTTTAAAACCTACCCAGAAAAGTGGTTAATCCATCAACTAAACTCCAAACAGTCATCTTTGAAATTCCTCTTCTGTTGAATCCTAACTCAAAAACCTTATAGGCACCATATACTTTCCACATAAAATGTCCCCTGACATTCTCCATGCTGCATCTAGAAAACTTGACAGTGCTGATAGTGCCACATTTTTCTCAAGGCTGTGGAGTACCTCTTTCTATTTGTCTGCTTTCTTGCACAGCCATGCTTTGGTAGGCACTTTCAAACCATGCCAATTAGTTTAACGCCTATGTAAAAATGCTGCAGTAATCACCACTTTCTTCTAAAAGAACAGTTTATTCTGTTCATTCACCAGCTCCATTCAGACCTCTCCTTGGTGTTCAGTTCTCTTTGCCTTAGAGGTGGTGGGCATGTTTCTCCCTTAAGAGCGTTCAACTACGTCTAGTGCTAGGAGGTGCTGTGTGCTGGGAGGGCAGAGCACACCTTCCTTTCTAATAGAGGTGTGCCATTTTGCAGGAAAGAAAATAATTTTTAGACTAGACAGAGCCTGTAAGTGACACTGTGATGCAGGTAGCTTATAGTGTGTAGGAAACTCCAACTTGATTGCTACGGCAGCCACCAGCAGATACCTAGTTTCCAGACCCAGTTAGAGAGGTTGATTAAGTACTGAAGACTCCACTGAGACTGGAAAAAATCTCTTTGTCCTCAAAAATTAATATATAAAATCTGATCTAGGTTATTTGTTGCAGCAATTAATTCCTCCCAGCATGCCTGATATAATTTGGCTATTTCTCACTTTTATTAACAAAAGTGAATGTGTGTCTCATTAACAAAAGTGTCTGTTGAAGCTGCTTGTAGGGCAATGTAAGAGCAACTGAAAGATTGTGGTACAGATGATTTGTAGACTGAATGGATTACTATATACTACCCTGACTATAAAGTACTCTTCTGCTCTGGTTAGAAACATTTTTTCCTATGTACTTTCAAACCAACCTGGTTTACTACTGAAGATTTGCTACTGACAAATGTCATTGAAGACTCTCATTAATAATGATGAAACCACAGGGAATGAAGCTGCAAAACAACTTAGTTACACTGCAATGTTCTATGCACCTTTCTTCCCTGTATCAGGTATAGGCATCCTGCATCTCATACAGTAGCAAGAAATTTGTTTTTAGATATTCAGCTGTTTGCTTTTTTAAATTTCATCTCACCTTTTAAAAATCTAGTACACTTTTTTTTAGTGACTATCTGCTTTATGGTGGCTTGATTTCCATTTTCTGAAGGAAGTGTATTTGACCTTCACAGGTTTTAAACACAGCTGGATTTTTTTTTTACTGAAGAAAATGATGTAATTATGTTTCATATGGCTGTAGATTTATATGTTCAGTTTTCTCTCACTAAACTACTACCATTCCAACAAAAGAATGCAGAATAGTGTGAGTTTTTTAATCTGATGCCTTCACTATGGAAAAATACGCATAAACTGGCTTTTAATAAGCCAAAAAAATACCATAGAACAGTACCCTGTAGTGGTGGTGGTAGTGGCGTGAAAGTAAGTGAAACCACACTGCAAAAAAATCCAAATGTGGTAAATTATATTATGATTCTCAACACTCTCTGGACAGCAACAAACATCTGTAAGAGTCCCTCCTCACTTGTAATTCAGACTTCTGTTTCACAGACTATTTTAAAAGGAAGGAATCTAGGTATTTCTGAGCCATTACACCTTCATAACAGACTGTTAGGTAAAATAGGGAGGGAGTATGAGAAAATTTTTCTCTCTCCACTTGTCCTAGCATGACAGATTAGTTAAGGACTGATACAGCGCTAATGTAAATGTGAATACTGAGCTTTCCCTCCACAAGAGAAAGTGATGGGAAGGGAACAGATTTTCTTAAGCAGCAAGAATTATCTCTGTTTGCTCCAGCAAGCACAGTACCTCATAGGTGTCAAACTCATTGCAAGTGAAGCCACTGCAGGGCTATTCCAACTGCAGGCAGTCCTTTATGCACAAAAGAGCTGGTTTCAGGTGTTAGTTCTTAACCTTCTGCCATTGGTCTAGCATAGCCCACATTTCCACTGTGAAGAATGCAGATTGTATTGACAGTATGGAATGGAAGAACAGATGAGAATTAAGGCAGGCCCAAAGCCCCCTTGACCTTTCACTGCCATTAATTCCATAAGTGAACACAGTAAATATTTTGTAAGTGTTCTGCAGTATAAATCATTGAATAAGAATGGAGAAAGAGAAGATGAATATTTCAAAGGCTCTTCCTGCTGTAGTAGACAGTAGAATGTCCTCTGCTTTGGGCACATTCTAAAGCAGTGTTTTGCAGCTCTGTTTGGCTGAGATTGTCCGACTCTATTAACAGACCATGAGCTCATTACCATGAGCTACATGGTAATAACCCCAAAGCAATTATATTAAGACAAGAAATTTTCTTATCTTTGGCTAAAAAATATTCTTCCAGGAGCAGAGAAGAGGGAAGGAATGTTTTATTTATGGCTATCTATTCAAAAAGATCAAAACAATTAAAGTGCTAATTAACATATCAAAATCATAATTCTCTTCCCTGCAGAATGCCCTTTAATGAATTTAAACCTGTAACAGATGACATGGCAAACCAACAAGACCATTGCTGTATAGCTTATTCTAGAATTATTTCTTTACACCAATTTCCTGTTAGCTGATGTCTCAACAGTTGCAAAATGGATCTTTCAAGTGTATGTTCTTTATTTGTGTAAGAAATCCTTCTTTTATAATGAGCCTGGTATCACCAGATTATGTGGTTTTAAAATCTTTTCCTTTCTCCTTTTCTTTTTTATGTTTGACCATTCAATTTGAAAGGGAGAGAAAAGCAGCCATAGCCCTGGTAACGCTAAAACCTGCTATTAAGTAAAGGTCTAAAAGGTCTTACATATCATTGCACAATCTAATTCAATGACTTCACAAAACCCTATGCTGTAGAAAAAAAAAGAACTCTGCAGAGTCTGTGGATATTGAAATGGCATAACAATCCATGTGTTGGTGGCTTTGCTAATCTACCTGGAGAGCAAAAACTCTGAAACCTTCTAGTCAAGAGTTCGTGGAAAAGAACTGTCTTGTGGCTGCATATAATACACAGAAGATCATCACCTCACTCTGGTTAGTTTCGTCTGATTTTTGTGACTGAGTGTGTCTGCTATGTCTGGGATTTATAAATTATTCAGCAGACAGAGACTGCTTAATGCAGCTTGACAGTCTAAAACTCTCCTGTTCTGCACTTGTATGTACATAGATATTTATATACCTCTATATAATTTTATATGCATATAATATACTTAAACCTTGATCTGCTCCTGCATTATTTCATAGCCTAGCTAGAATAATTTGCTTTTCATTAGTAGAGATCACTTTAAACTGTGAATTGAAATATTCGGCTGCAAAACTCCTATCAGTTGGAACAAATCTTTTTGCTGGAGTTAGCTGCTAATATTTAAGCAAAAATTATTTAGATGGCTTCAGAAGACCGTGACTCATTGGATTTCTGTGTTTATTTGTGTATTATTGAATGGGTTTGTTCAATAACAAAATAAGGTAGAATGAGGCCCACCAAAACTGTATGCACACAAATAAGGAAGTGCAAAGTGCATGTACTCCAATGCATGTAGCATGGGGAACAACAGGAGGAATTAGAGCTTGGTGTGCTGTTGCAGGGCTATAATTTCAATGGCATCAAAGAAACATGTCTTTTTAGGAAGGGCAGGCAGGGACAGCAGGGATGGGGAGTTGCCCTTTGTATGAGGGTCAGTGGGAATGCCGGAAGATCTGCCTTGGAATAGATTGTGAGCCAGCTGAGAGCTTATGGGTAAGGATTAGTGGGCACACTGAAAATGTTCAACATTGTGGTGGGTGTCTCCTACCAACTGTCTGATCAGGAGGAAATAGATAGGGCCTTCTTCAGAGCTCACATTTGCAGATATTGGTTTTCATGGGTGACCTCAATCACTTGATACCTGTGGAGGGGCAACACAGCTGGACACAAGCAATCTAGAAGGTTCCTGGAATGTGTTGGTGATAATTTCCTGGATAAAATGAGTGGAAGAGCTTACAAGGGGATGTGATCTACTGGACATCATATTTACAAACATGGAAGAAATGATCAGGGATATGAAGACTGAGGGGCAGCCTTTGCTGTGGTGACTATAAGACAGTAGAGTTCAGGATCGCAAGAGATGGAAGCAAGGCAAAAGGCAGGATCACAGGGCTTCATGAAAGAAAACTTTGGCCTGTTTGAAAGATTCCCATGGGATATACTTCTGGAGAAAGGAGGTTCAGGACATCTGGTTGATATTCAAGGATCACCTTCTCCAAGCTCAAGAAAGATCCATCTTAACAAGCAGAAAATCAAGCAAAATTGGGAGGAACCATGCATGGAAGAAAACAATTCCTCACTAAATGCAAACATAAAAAGGAAGTGTACGACAGATGGAATCTGGGCAGCTGAGTCGTCAGGAATATAGAGACATTGAGCATGCAGGGATCCATTTAGGGAAGCCAAAATCCGTGTGGAGTTAAGTCTGGTGAAAGATGTGAAGGGCAACAAGAAGAGCTTCTACAGGTATATCAGCTGTAACAGGAAGACAAAGATGTGGGTCCACTACTGAGTGAGGCAGGGGGCCTGACAGTAAAGGACATGGAATAGGACGAGATACTCAATGTCTTATTTGCTTCGGTCTTTACTAGCCAGATTTATCTTCAGGAATATCAGGCATTTGAGGTCAGACAGAAAGGCATGTCCTTGGTGGAGGAGGATCACGTTCATTTAAACAAACTGGACATACACAAATCCATGGTACTAGATGGGCTGCACCCATGAATGCTGAGGGAGCTGTCTGATGCCATTGTAAGACCACTGTTGATGATCTTTGAAAAGTCATGGCAGCCGGGAGAGCTTCCTCAGGGCTGGAAGAAAGCAAATGTCACTCCTGTGCAAGAAGAAAAATCTGGGGAACTACAGGCCAGTCAGCCTTACCTCAGTCCCTGGGAAGGTGATGACATGAATCCACCTGCAAGCCATTTCTAACTGTATCGAGACAAGAACATGACTAGGAGAAGTAAGCATGGATTTATGAAGGTGAAATCTTGCCTGACAAACCTGGTAGCTTTCTACAATGACATTACTAGCTTATTGGATAAAGGATGAGCAATGGATGCTGTTTACCTTGACTTAGCAAGGCTTTCAACTCTGTTTCGCGTAACATCCTGAAAGACAAACTAATGAAGTATAGACTAGACAAATGGATTGAAAACAGTCCAAAAAGCCAGTCCCAGAGGGTTGTGATTACCAGCACAAAGCCTAGCTGAGGTCCAGTCATCAGTGGTGTACCCCATGGGTCTATACTGATGCCAATACTTTTTAACGTTTTCACTAGTGACCTAGACAATGATACAAGGTACAGTTTGCAGATGATATAAAACCGGAAGGTAGGATTGATAGACCAGATGTTTGTGCTACCAACTGGCTGGAAAAATGAGCAGAGAGGAACCTCATGAAGTTCAATAAATGGAAATGTCAAGTTCTGCTCTAGACACAAACAATCCCATGCACCAGGACAGACTGGTGGCCAAACAACTGGAAAGCACTTTGGCAGAAATGGACCTAGGGGTTCTGATGAGTACCAAGTTTAAAGTGATTTGAACACAGCCTTGCAGTATTGAAGGGAAGCAGCATCCTGGGCTGCATTAGGAAAATCATTGCCAGAAGACTGAGGGAGCCGATCTTTCCCCTCTACTCAGTACAGGTGACACATGTTTGGAGTGCTACATCCAGTTCTGGGCTCCCTGCTATAAAGACATGGACTCACTAGAACAGGTCCAGTGAAGAGCCATGAAGAGGATTAAGGGTTTAGAGCACCACCATAGAAGGAAAGATTGAGAGAGCCTCTCAGTGGTATCCAGAGACAGGACAAGAGGCAATAGGCATAAACTGAAACACAGGAAATTTCATTTCAACAAAAGAAGCAACTTTCTTACTTTAAGGGTGATTGAACAGTGGAACAGGTTGTCCTGAGAAGCTGTGGCATCTCCATCCTTGGAGATATTCCTTGGAGATATGACACAGCCCTGAGAAATTTGCTCTTATTGAGCATTCTCTGACCAGGAAGGTTGAACTAGACGATCTTCCAACTTCAACTGTTCAGTAATTTTGTAATTTTATCAGTTATGGTTGCATATCTCAATATAAATGACCACATTTTTGCAACTCTGTAATGAGAGAATTTATTTTTAATTTTTATTTTCACTGATCTGTAATATCCAATGGATATCATAAGGCAGAAGGTTGAGGTTTTTTCAGATGGAAGCCTTAATTCAATACGATGGGATTTTAGCAGTAGAAAGTAATTGCTTTATCACAGTCTGTTGCAAAACTATTGGAAATTATTCCAACACAAACCTCATACAAAGAATTTTACTAGGCAACTACAAGCCATAAGAACAGGAACATGAACAAGTAGTGGCAACATCTGATTTGAGACGCCATGCTGTCTTGCTCTTGCTTCCCAGGGCCTTAGGACTGAACGTTTAAGTTTTTAGTTATATCTGCCTATAAGCAATTGCAAAAGCCATGCTGTTAGTACATGCTGTATCTAGACTTTTCTTATGGCCGTTACACTCTAGGACTTTTTAGTGTGGAAACTGGAAGAAGATTTCCATTTAAAATGAGAAGGTTTAGAGCTCTTAACACTTGCTCTGACCTTTAGAAATAGAACATGAGTTACAATCCTTCCTTTAATGAAGGATTTTTATCAACTCAATTATTCCTCCAAGTATTCTCTACCTATTTTACTTTTATAGACACCAACATTACTTTGATGAAGAAAGAGAAAATAGACGTGATATACGATACACTTTTTATATCTTTTCCACAAATAAAAAACCTAAGAGTTACCTAGCTAGATAAACAGATTTTTCTACCTATTCTGCTAATAAAGAGTCAATACAGTTGGAATTTAGATGCTACATTTTCATTCCCTGATTCAGAAAAGTGCTGATGCTAGTGGCTGTTATGTTTCTTTTTTTCCCCCTCAAATATAGAATGCATTCTTTGAGAATCCTGTAATCCTGTATATGCCAACTGAAGGAAAAGATCATGCAATCAAAGTAAAAATCACGATTCACATAAATTAACCTAAAATGTTAAATCTAGAGAATTTCAACAAGAAGCTCAGCCATCTATATACACTTTGTATAGAGGATTAATTATGTAAATAACATATACGCAATCCATAAATGACACACAAACGTCACTGTAAATGATTTCACAGCTACATAGTAGAAAAGACAGAATTAAAACCAAAATGAGAACAAATTAAAAAGAAAAAATAATCTAATTGTGACTGGGGAAAATACCAGTGAACATGTCAATGTACAAGGTGAAAGTCTTAGGCCTCATTGAAACTGGGATTCATATTGACTTCAATAGGATTTCACCTTTACAGTGTTACTCCAACTCACTTTTTTTGGGGAAAAAAAATAGTACTTTCAGTGATATAACAAAATGAAACAGCAATATATCTTATCTAAACTCTACACAAGCCACTGCCTGGCAGCAACAAGCATTACAAGACTTGACAGGATGGAATTTTAAACCCGACACAATCATATCAATCGGAGGGCACAAGCTAGAGCAAAGCTTAATAACCTGGTGCCTCCTGCATTGATGACAGCAAAAATAAATCTATAAGTCAGGCAGTTTTAGGAAGCTTTCTTTCCCAGACCTTTTAAGAAATACAGGTTTCGCAAAAGCCACAGATCAGTACAAGATGCAATGAAGAAAAACTGCACTATATTTTAAACCAGCTAAATGGGTATTGTAAAAAGCCATGGTAGCTAATATGAGAGGCCAAAAGAAACTAAAAACAAACAATAAGCAATCAGGAAAAACAGGTTGATTTATTAACTAAATATAAAGAAAAGACACTGTGTAGGACAATTGTCTGCGGATAATTACCACCTTTTAGACTGTATTGTATTTGGCAGAATGAGACCAAAGAAGAGGAACATCCTATACAATTCCCTGGGAAGTGTCCTTCTAAGTCAGAAAGGCCTGGAGTACTGCAGGGAATTGAAGGAGAAAATCACCCAGGATAACAGGTTTGGAGCACCTACCTGACAACACGTTTTTACTGATTCCTCATCTGAAGCTCTTACATGTTCTGAAGAGCCATGAGAGGGGCTGCAAATTCCTTTTTCATAGCGCTTCAAAATAAAACACGGTCAAAACCCAAAACCTATAAAAGGCAGTGTCCCATTGTCATGAAGCCTGACTTGCCCTGGCAAATTCACTTGGCAAGTCATGCAGCATTAAATGGAAACTTTGACTTTACAAATAATGCAAAATTTAGTCTGCATTACTTTTTTTAATAAGACACACACCTGTAAGCTCTACTCTGTGCTTACTAATTGTCAGTCACATTAAAAATACCTATTAAAGACTTAATAGGATTAAACATAAACCATATACAAATTAGAATCATAAAAATACCTGTCCCCCGGACATTCTGGTTTGAAATATCACCTTCAAAACTAGCACTATTTATAACTACTTGATTTTACATAAATGAGTAGGGACTGGAGACCTTGCAATCAGTTCTGCTTGCGGTGTTACTGCAAAATTACATTCATACCCAATGAGAAATATCATAATCAGTTCCCATTGCGAGTCACTTGGAATCTGCCTGGCCCAATTAAATAACTGTAAGACCATTCTGAAAGACATATTCTCCCCAGAACACTGCAGAAATTTAAAATGAGCCAAGTGAATTAGCCACAGTATGTAGGTGGCCTGTTCTCTGCCTGTAGGTATAATTTTTAAGCATTTCTAAAATCTTTTCAATCAACTCATTCCCTTTGTGGCTGTTAACTGTAAGAAATACCAATTTCTTTCTGGGTAAGTTTTGCCTCATTTGTTTCAAAAACTTGTACTGGATATAGCAATTGTGCAAGAGTCATGATTTGTAATTATAAACTAGAATATTAAGGACTAGCTTCTTGCACAGGTACAAGTATCACAATTGAAAACAAAACAAAACAAAAGAATGTGGAAACAACATTCAGTTTGAGATCAGTAGTAATCGTTACTAAATGATGACTTAATGACATGGGAAAAGAACATTGTTTTTTTTGTAACGGTCAAACATAAGAATTACCTTTGAATATATTTGGTTTTATGGAGTAAAGAAGTGGAATATATCCATAAATAATTGCAGGAAAAGGGATCAAATTAGTACTGACGCAAACATTCATATCCTAATTTCTGGTAGGAAATGGAGGTTCGGAGTTATCAGAATGGGTACCCTAAACATTTCTGACTTACGTCCAGAAATACTGCAAAACATTCACCTGACCACATGATGCAGCAGTAATCCATTCCTTTCCTACCATTATGTATGTTGTGATTGCAACCACCTTTATAAAATGCCTTATTTTTATCACTGTAAGTTATTTGAATACACCTCAGGCATTCAGTTACTTCCGTTACAGAAACACTATATTGCAGCATTTCTGGGTCTGTGATAAGAATTATAATCCTCCCCTCATTTTATTAGTAACCATTCAAATGGACACAATAGATATATATTGCTACTCCAGCACTCACAGATTTATTTATATTTTGTCATAAAATTTATTCTTCGGTACTAGAGTGAAAAGGCATATACAAAAAGAAGCAGATAACCAACCATAATTGTTTTGGAAATTAAATGCATGAAAGTCAGGAAATTAAATTCCCAGTGTTCAAGCTCAGTATTTACCCAATTCACTTGTGATCATGTATGGAAAAGTGATTTCTAGAGGACATCAATTGTACTTTACTATTTGTCAAATTATAAGCAGAACTGATAAGGTAGTTTGACACTTCCTATTAGAAGAAGCTGTTTTAGATTGCCGGTAGCATCAAACTTGAAATATACCACCTTGAATCTCTGCTTTAGGATTATTTCTTTTTCTTTTCATGAGTGCTCAGTAGATCTAGTTTATCAAAAAGAGGAGTGAGAGGTGACTTCATCACAATTTTAAGTGCCTTCATGAGGAGGAAATACCAAACAGTAGAGAGCTCTTTAGTCTAGCAGAATAAGGCATAACAAGGACCAAAGGCTGGAAGATAAAACTAGGCAAACTCAAATAGGAAATAAATGTACATTTCTTTTAAACTGAGTAATTATCATTAGAAAGAAAACTACCTGGACAGTACTATGAAATCCATTTTTTAAAACAAAGTTTCTTCAAAGTAAGAGTGATATCTTTCTGGAACATGCTTTCATTGCATAGTATGAGGACAAATACCAGGGAAAATGTATGTTACTTGATGATCTGAGCTATACAAGAGCGTAGGCTGCAAGTCCTGAGATACAAAGGCTGAAAAGAATTCAGCAAATCACACAACATCAATGAGAATAAGCAGAATAAGGCAGCAACTAAAATCCATGACATTCCAGTCGTAAGTACCTATCTGACTAAGAAAATTGATAAAAAGAGTGACTTAAATTTCCCTGGCTTTAGAAGAGAAACAAAATGACATACATGATCCTCTAAAGGTATCTTTTCTTTAGGTTGTGACAGTCCTAGAGCCTTCCAATGTAAGCAGTTTGGCAGGTGGACACGGAGGCACTGGCATCTGTGAAGTCAAAACAAGCAGTTGCCATGCTCTTCCTCTAAATGCGTTGTGAAGATCTGTTTCTCTGCTGTCGCTGAAATCATCTCAGTTCTGATGTCATACTCAGCTTCCCATGACTATTATTGCTAGCTCTTGAGAACAGTGAGAAATGATTCTTTCTGAGCTATATATGATTTTTTTTTTGGTGTTGTTAGCAACATATTTTTTTTCTCTTCACAGTAAAATCACTACAGTTTTCTTCTCACTGGCTGCAAATTCTCAGTTATTTCCAGGGCATGTGCCTGGCTTTTGAAAGGCATTTTTAATGCTAATACATTTGTTTCTGATAGCAAGCCCCAATACAACTCAACTGTTCTATCTTTTAGGTGAACGCAATATTTCAAAGTCTCATGGAATGCAGCTTATTTTTTATACTGCCTTTAATCCATTTAATACAAGCAAACAGCAAAGTAATGGAAATTCTTTTCAGGTGCACTGGAAGTTGCCATACATCTGTTCATTCTCCTCAGTACTCACTGTATTGAACCATGTATTACCCCCAGGAAGTGTCTAAACATCTGCTTAAAAACCTTTTCAGATGGTACCCTGACTCAGTAACAAATTCAGAATTCAGTAAAATTGTGTCAAAGGTGTAGTAACTATAAGGTACAGATGAAAAATCCTGAGACACTATACACACAGTAAGCTTGCTAGATAACCACAAGTTGAACTTGTGCAACGGTTGCTCCACAGACAGCTCAGAAAAGTGCTACCGTTATTAGCAATACCATCACAACATTATTGCATTTGCATGCATAACAAATTAGCAAGTCCTTGAATATATTCTGTTTGAAATTGTTGAGGGGTTATGATGAAAGAAAGAGGTAAAACATATGTGCGTGAATGCTTGTAGGGATAGGGAAAGAGGTAACAGGCACAACAATTAACAGAATGAGAGTCAAAAAATACGTCCATACCACTATCGTTATTTTTAGGTGTATTTCATTGTCCCTGTCAAATGTAGTCCCGGATAAATCTGATTTTTTTTCTCTTCCTGTGGTATTAGAGAATGAGACAGAGCTTATTTTTCCTATTGAGCTATTTCAGCTTTTTTCTCTCTCATTAGCAGGACAATTTTAAATTTCACAGCACTTTATAAACAGAATTTTTTTTGTTGACTTTATTCTCATTTTCACCTTCTGGTTTATGCTGCTTCCTGATAGAACTAAAATGCTTCTAGAACTCATGTTTCCCAACAAATATAGAGATAATCGCTTTCACTACTTAACCCAATTGAAAAAAAATCATGATCCTTACCATGTGAATGCAAGCTTACTGTATAAAACAAATTCACCAGTTGTTTTGATTATTAGTAATACTCTTATTAAAAGAAAACATAAAATTCACCCACATAAAAATTTATGTACCTACATCCTTGCGTTGACTTCATATATCTTGTCTTAACAACTACGACAAAAAAGTTTTTTCCAATATATCTTTCATTTTAAAATCTGTATTTCCTCTATGAATATCAACATACAATATAATACATTGGTTGGTGTTCTATCATTACTTTCTAATATCTGGTGTAGTGTCTAGGGCTTATTTTGAATTCATAGTGTATCAATAACAATGCAATAAGCATCCTTGCTTGGCAAATAAGCATTCTTTGAAGACCAGGTAAATGTTCATAAAAGTTATATTTACAGCAGTTTTTACCTGTTCATCAAGGAGTATTCAAGTTATAGACTTACAGGGCTTCTTATTAGACAGAAGTCTTCTCTGTGTAATATGGATGTATCAGCACAGCTGATGATGGGTTACAAATCTCAGATATAGTCTACCAGATAGCATAAATCTGCATACTGACAAAATTATCAAAGTCTTCCCAAAGTACATACTACTTGTTATTGCTCGCTGTGGTATATGGAACTGTGATCAGGGGAATCATTGACAATATTTGGAAAATGTCCAGATGCTGGTAACATCACTTTCAAGATAAAAATTCCTACATCACTTTCTTTCTGTTTTTGTGTTAGCAACCTTTGCTTTATCTTTAAGGACAAATATTTTAAGCAAAAATCCTGGAAAGATAATGGAGCCCTATAATTTTCCTTAATAAACTTGCCTTTGATTTGTGAGTATGAAATAACATAATCACATTCAATACCACTGCATTTTTACTGAACCTATTAAATTGCATGCAAGATCATATAGTTAATAATAATGCAATTAATCAATGAATCAAAGTTAAACAACAGTTTTCTATTGAACACCTATTAACAAGTATTTATTTTTAGGGAATCTTTTCTCACTACTCCCAACTATACTCTTAACGTCCTTGCGTAAACCTTACATTCCTGCAAACAGCTGTGCTGCGAGCTGGAAGTAGCAACCCAAGCTTCTTGCAATAGTTTGCAATCTTCTTCATATTCACCTGACTGACCCAGTCTTGGCTGGCTATCTTTCAAAACTTGCCGCTGAGGAGGAGAGGAGGAAGACTTGCCTAAGGCTATGCTGCCTGTAACCAGAATTACAGTTCTGTGGAGACAATGGCCCAGACTATTTCTGGATGTGGTTAGTGCCAAGTTTTTCTTGACAACTCTGCTCCATACTGACAATGCAAATTACCAATGGTCTCATTTTCTTTTGTTTTGCACTTTAAACCGATGATTATAGCAGGTTTGGAGCTTTTTTCATGCTTATTCCCTTCCTCTGCTGCAACAAGACTGTCAACAAGCTGACCCTCTGATCTTTTAGATGATAATTACTATGTCAGCTTAGTTTGGTTTTAGACTGTGCTATCACATTGAATCAGTGTTCTCCTTAAAGAAACTTGTCATTTTCAGCTCTGCAATAAAAGAGGTTTGGAGGCCATTAAGTTGTAGATGATTTTAAAAAGAGAAGCTAAGGTAAGTTTCAAAATTTTTGCAGCCACTTTCATTAGAACGCCTGTGGAAGAGCAAAATCATTAGGTACTTTTATGCTTAAAGACCCTCTAAAATGCATTACTTCAGAAGTTCAAGTCAGCTAGTGGCTCTGTTTCAATCATGCTCCTTGAGGTTTCTGGTCTACTTTCAGAAAATAGTATCGGACTTTAGATTCTGTTATATTTAACAGCCACATTAGGAGCCCAAACTCAATAGTTTTATTTTTTTACTAACAGTTGAGCATGCAAGTAGGAATTTTAACATACAAGTCACATTTCGTACCACATGGACAACCAACAGAAGCCACTCAGCAATCAAGTGAAAGCACAGAAGTTTTCAAAGGACCCTCTCTTTTGTTGCCATAATTTTAGAGTTTGAAAAACAGAAGATAAATCCCTAGCAAAGACAAAATAAAACCTTCAACATAGTATTTATGAAGCATCTATATGATAATGTATATGTATAATAGCACCTGTATAATTTATATTAATATGTCACAAAGTTTACAAAAAAGAAAAAAGAAATAAAAACTCTCAAAGAAACAAATACCATCATTGATTCTAGATAAGGGAAATACAATATTTACACAATATTTGTACTGCTTGTACCTAAAAGTCGACTCTCCCTATGTAATATCAAGAGTTGTTTCTCCTGTTAACAGTGAGGAGGAAGTTCATTACCTACTATCCTGTGTATTACTGCATGAGAAGACATGAAACTTAATGCAAATTTAATACTATTAATGAAAATTCTGAAATAAAGAGGAAAGAAAAGTTAAATATGTATTTGTATTTGACTGAGATAGTCCCCGCTTTTTGTCTTAAATATTTCACTACTACCATTAGCAGATAAGGAGGGATGTTATGATTTATAATTTTTGAATTTTGAGAATTTACTCTTCTCTTTTTCAATAGCCTAGCAATCAGAATTGTATGGTTGCAAATTAATTTTGATTTAACATACAATTTCAGACATGAGGGAAAATGTCATTAAAAGATTATGAATAAACGATCTTCTAGAGATGACAAGGCTGCAGATTAATTGACAGGTATAGGTTGTCTTAAATCTAATTAATCCCTTGCTTAATTCTTCACTAAAGAATGCCTTAAGCTTTAAGTGGATGATAAAATAGGATAGTAGAAATCCATAAATAAGTACATATAGTTACTTAGGGTAAAATCAGTTTTATCTTTAGAAAATTATATTATTTGTTCCATCTGTTCATTCCATGTAAAACTGGTAGTCTAAATGCTTTTCACACCTAAAAAACCCCAAACCTTTTTAAAAAAAGAAATTCCCCCATCAGAAATTAATTTCTCACTTTAATTGTATCTGAATGCAAAGCAATGTCTGCTGCTTCTATAAAAAAATATAAGTAGAAATTATTTCAAAAGCACCTGAAGAAAAAAAAGCATTGGAGCACCACAATGGTTCTTGAAAAAAATAACACATTCTCAATAATCATCTAAAGAGCTAATAAAGGAGTTCTACATAGCTGGACATGCAAAAGGCATGCCTGAGTCTTGGCTGAATGTGGTCAGAGGAAGAATGTCTTCTGTTTGTTTCCTCTAATCCAGACCATTTAACTAACCAAATTAGAGCATAGTCACATGAAAAATAGGGTGAGAGCACTGAAGGAGTAAGTAGACCCTTAAATAACAAATGTCTGAATTAATTTCCCCCATTAGATGCTTGTGTGTATTAGAATTACTGTGAAAGACAACAATTCTACATCTGGCTTTCAAAGTATCTTTGGTAAGTGTGTTTTGTGCTACGTAGGCAACATCTAACCAGTATTACTCACAGCAGGCTGTGCTTTTATTTTCCACTTGTTCCCCGTTCTATAGCTCATGCAGCTGTTCAGCAGGACTTTGATCCTGAACACTTACCAGTGTTCTAACTTCAGAAGCACAAGTCATCAAACCATCTGTGGGCAATTTCATTCTGAAACCACTTGCCCCAGTACATCTACTTGCTTTTTTATAATGATGTGAAAAAACCTCAAAATATTATGTACAAAGAAAACAATTTTGCTAGAACTTTCGTATGAGTACTCTAAATGGATGAATAGTACAAGCACTTGATCAAAGAGCTACCAAGCAGAAAGTAAACACAAAACTACTGATTTCAGTAGAATCAGAAGTAGTAACATTCTCTTGACATATATAATGCCTCTTGCCAAGAGATAGCTAAACATTTTCATTCTGGTTGATAGAAACATACTATACACTGGAGCCTCTTGCAATACATCAGTTAAGATTAGGGAATTTTTTTCCCCCTTCCTAATAGAAAGTGTATTCTTCTACAAATTAAAAAAAAATAATAAAAAGGCTTACAAATGGACTTCTTTCCTAGTTGTGAGTCACAGCTTGTATTTTAGATATCCTTAACTCTTTCTTTTTTTTAAACCTTTCTGCTATTGCAGAAAGGTCTACATTTTATTATTTTTTTTTATGGATTTCAGTTGTGAATAACAAACATGTCACATGTAGATTTCCTCAGTAAAAGATAAAGTCTGTAATCTTCACTTCCTTCAACCCCTGTACAAGGCTTCTAAATCAAGAGTTTCTATTTAATCCCAGCATCATGTTGTATTTTATTTCAGCAGACTTCCACTTACAATGATTGTCAATGTCACGTTGACCTTCCCTGTCTCCTACTTTCCTATGGCTCTACCATGGGAGAAAGAAATCTTTTATTATTAATAGACTATTTTGAAATCCTCCACACATCTACCTTGGAATCACACTAAGTCAATATTCAATGATATATGCTGCCCTATCTGTCATTTTTAATCACAAACTGTACACTCCCTGTAATAGTAATTGTAATAGTGAATGAATCATGCCACTTTGATAATAATAAGGCTTACAATGCATGTAAAATAGATGAGAATTTCCCCTGAATTTCAATGATTGGTGTATTTTAATAGACTATCGGTCTGACATGTTGCTGGCTTTGCAGTAGATAGGAGTTATCACTGGGCATATACAGAGTTTTAACTTAAAGGAGCTTAAGATAATCAGAAACAGACCAATGTATAAAAAAATCAGGCTTAAAAATTGATAAATTGTATCAGGATATTGTCATCTAAAAATGACTCCTTGTAACAGAAATTTTAGCTAATTTAACATCTGAAAGAGAATGACAACTTGCAGGAACCAACAGACATGATGGTTTCCTTTGAACATATTTTTTTTGTGGGGGTGGGGAATGTAGGTGATGCTTTGTCCCTTCTGGTTTAAACTCTTTAAAAGTGACTAAATAAATAAATAAATAAAATTTTAAAAAATCATAAAGCCATCCAAAAAAGCCAAGAAAGATGCCCACTACAACAATAAACATTTATCATATGAAGTCATATCACAAATACTTCAATTTTAATTAATGTCCTAATGTCAGGATAGAATAGAATATACTATTTCAGTTGGAAGGGACCTACAATGGTCATCTAGTCCAACTGCCTGAACAATTCAGGGCTGACCAAAACTTTCTCCAAATGCCTCTTAGACACTGACAGGCTTGGGGCATTGACCACCTCTCTAGGAAGCCTGTTCCAGTGTTTGACCACCCTCTTGGTAAAGAAATGCTTCCTAGTGTCCAGTCTGAACCTCCCCTCGCACAGTTTTGTACACTTCCCACACTTCCTATCAGTGGATCCCAGGGAGGAGAGATCAGAACCTCCCTCTCCTCCTGCTTCTTGGCCGCAAGGGCACATTGATGGCTCATGGTCATCCCGTTGTCCACCAGGACTCCCAGGTCTCTTTCCACAGAGCTGCTCTCCAGCAGGTCAGCCCCCAACCTGTACTGGTGCATGGGGTTATTCCTCCCCAGGTGCAGCACCCTACATTTGCCCTTGTTGAATTTCATCAGGTTTTTCTCCGCCCAGCTCTCCAGCCTGTCCAGGTCTCTCTGTATGGTGGCACAGTCTTCCGGTGTGTCAGCCACCCCTCCCAGCTTTGTGTCATCAGCAAACTTGCTGAGGGTACACTCAGTTCTTATGGTGCCCAGAACTGCACACAGTATTCAAGGTGATTCAAGGTGATTCACACACCAGCTGAATACAGTGGGATAATCAACTCTTTTTTGACCAGCTGATTATACTGTCTTTGATGCACCCCATCGTGAGGTTTGCCCTCTTGGCTGCCAGGGCACACTGATGACTAATATTAAGCCTGCTATCAATGTTACGAAACTGAAATATTGTTAACCAGAGGAAGAGAAGTATAAACAAATTATAAAATCACATTAGGGAATACATAATGAAAATGACATGCATTTAGAACATAGTAAAATCATCTTCGGCTAGAGACTGTCACAGACTTTTCCACCCACATATCTTAAATAGCAGATGAGTTTTGGTGGTTTTTTTGTAAAAAACATGAAAAGCAGTATAAGAAGGGGAAAAAATCTCATAAGATTTCTTAGTAGAAATAAAGAAAATCAGTTGAAATAATATTACAAAAATAATTCTGTTTTCCTTGTAATTTTTTTAATGAGCATCTACCTGTGAAAAATACTCTAAGTTTTATGCCCCTTTTTTTAGCAGGAGAAAATGCAGGATACGGCTTCAAAAGATGGGCAGGGAGAGGGGAGAGCAAGCACCTTCTTCCTTTCTTAAAAATCCAACTAGTAAAAATAATGCTAAAAAAGTTTTTGCAACAGCAAAGAGTGCTTTGCATTCCCAATGTATTTTAACAGAGCTTGAGTTTAGTACAATGTTCCCTCCCTCTCTTCTGGCTTCAAGAGTTTCAATTCCAGTGTTCATAATCACGAAAAAGAAAAAATTGTATAATAAACTCATAATTCATCAAAGAAGCTAAGTATTTTCCTGCATTCTAATGAAGAATTTTTATTTAGACTAAAAGCTTTGTAAGGCAAGGACCAAATTTATTTTAGGATCACAACGGTATGTCCAATGTAAATGTTCAAAACATGGGGGTTTTGCTACGGATGTTAAGTATGGATCTTTACAGATCATATGCTAGTTTTCTTTCACATGTTAATTATGCTTTCTTAACAAGCGCTATTAAGTGATATCTTAAATCTGCAAATAAGAGTTTTCGTATTATATATCTTATATTAAGTAGACACAATAAAATGCATTTTGAATTAAATATTAGTTTATTCTTGTAGGTTTGGGGTAATGAAGCTTTGGTGTAACTGTAATAGTTTAAAATCTCAGTATTTATATGTGGTTTAATTATGTAAATTCCTTATAAATACGATTAGGAGAAGGATGCTAACAGCACACCATTTGATACTGACAATAAGTTGCTATTCTTGCTAGCTGCAGGGTTAGTGAGGCAAAGCTAATAAATCAAAGTATGAAGCCAAAAACTAATAAACCTCCAGGAACAAAAATAATTTCTTTCGGAACTGAAAACATGAGATATTTGTAAGCCAGTGGCAATCACACTACAGAGTTCAGTGAATAAAGCAAAGTCCCTATAAGGCTGAAATTATGAGATATTCAGCATCAGGAATGAATACGGGGGGGAAGAGTTTGTAGAGGAGTATATTCATTACAGAGCATAGTCAAATATGCATTTCAACAATGCAATATGCTCAAAGACAAATATATTTAAATAATGGGGAAAAAACCTCTTCATTTTGAATTATTTACATAACTGATCTTCTGTAATGTCATAATTTTATTTGCATCTGATTTAAATTTCTTGCATTTCATGAAGTATAAGATGGAATTCAGTCTGAAGCACCAGTGAGGGCAGAAATCCTTGTTCCGGCTGAGATGTGTTGTAGTTATCTTTAAATAGTTTGTTCTTGCTTTGCTTCATGGCCACGTTCCCAGAGTACCCAGAGTGAAAATGTACATGATTGGTCTTGGTTTTGGAGCAGTCGAACTAGCTCCCTCCAATACCCAAGCACAGTCGATACGATATATACAGCTTACCACTGCACGGACCCTGTTGGAAAGTCAGCAGGAAGCGGCTTTGTACCAGCTTGGCTCCCTCTGAAGAGTCCAACAGCACCATTCACCTGCATGAGCACATCAAGCACAGCATGAGCATCATCTGAGCTAACTTAGCATATGTCAATGATGGAGTGATGCACTTCATTCATAAGAGAGAAGCAGCAATATATTTATTGATATAAAACAATGATTTAACCAAATTTGATAGTAAATGCAACAGTGGTTTAACAAGACTCAATGGCAAGGCACACTTGGTTATTTACTGCATAGAGGACAGGGTCAGACAAAACTGTCAGAGAGATCTTCACATTGAGTCATGAGGTTCAGAAAGGACCCCCTTGCTTTCTAAACTCCTTCTCAGAGAGGAGTCTAGGTGCAGCTGGGTCCAATCCTAGTCCCAGACTCGGTCAATGGTTTCTGTATAAAGGATTATATGTGCACAATCAATCCTTTATAACACTTAGCTAAGATTTCAAAGTTTATCAAGCTGTTAGTCACTTACCGAGGATCTGTTTCAGCAAGGAATCTGAGGAGTAACCTCCAGAGGCGTCCTGACCAAAGGGGAGATCCTGATGTACATGATCCACCAGAAAATTCCTTTCAAAATACAGTATACTGCCCTCAGTTTCAAAGCTTGCCCTCTTCTTTCTTTCTTTCTTAGTTTCCCTGTTTCTCACTGTCCTGATCCCCTGCATACATAACCAGCCATGGCTAATATTTGACAATGATAATCTTCTTTCTTAAAAGCATCAGATTATTAGCTTTGACAACTGATTTTGGCGGCTCAGTGGAAAAGAATTTGCAGGTTTTTGTGGGACTACCTATCCTGTGATGAAAAATGGCCTTAAGAAGAAGGAAATATTTATACTTTCAGCCACCCATTAAAATCACTGAATTATCTGAATTCAAAAATAAAACTGAAGTTCTTCAATTGGAATGAAAAACTTGAGAAGCAGTTAATTTAAAGGACAATTTTAAAGGACAGAGGAATAAATTTTCTTTAAAATAGGGCCAGGTTTGATTTCAAGGTAATTTTTATGTTCCTTTCAGCTAGCAAAATCCTTCAGTAATGCTAAATCCTAAAACAAGTAACAGTTCCTTAGAACTGAAATGCAAACATTTTGCTAAGCTTTGTTCTTAGACTCAAAACAGGCTCCACTTACATGTCATCTTTTCTAAGGCTTTTCATCAGGGTGCAGATTCATACCAATTTTTGAAGCTTTCATTCAAAATAATCTATTCAAAAATTTTTTTTCCTCTTTTTTTTTTGGCAAATGGAATCTTCTTTTGCAGTTTTAGCCACTGTTGTAAAGAAGTCTTCAAAATGTCTCTCCCAATTAATGGTTTCATGTGTTTAATTGTAAAGCAATCTGTTAATCTATCTGAAAGTGATTCACTTAGGGAGGAAGCTTCAGAATTTGTCTTTAAAAAAAGAAAACCACAACGGAACAACGCAAGAAACACTAAAAAGTCAGTATTTTTATTTTAGAAACTGTGTACTTATGAGAACAAAACCAGGAACTGTAATGCTGAAAAGTTCGTAAACAACTGCATTTGGAGACAAATGTGTTAGAAGAAATCTCCTCTCTATCAATTTTGTTTGAGCTAGCAATACTAAAACATCATTATTTCAGCTTCAACTGAGATAATTTCCTTTATTTTTACTAAATTTAATCTTTCCTACTATTGTTATTTTATACAAACTCTGCTAGGCACAATATTGGAAATGTAAAAGAACCCACCACAGCAAAAAAGCTGTTTTACTGGAGTTTGTAGTGATTTTTATACTGTCAAGAGAATGCTTTCCTTCATCCATTTTCAGTATTTTTTCTCTGTTAAAACTAATCATTGTTTCAAGAGATAGTGAAATAATTAACAAAGGATAATTAAAAGAAAGAACAAAAAAGTCTATCTGAAAAAATGGAGAATTAATTTCCTTGTTATACTATATAATTTTTTTCACCGTTTCAACAAGTGATTATTTTATTCTATATTAATCTTTTTAACAGCTCCTTAAAATATGCTAAACTAATTTTATACTGCTTGTTAAGAAGGAAGGGAGGGGAAATGACACATTATTTTTACCTTATTAGAAGACAATTTCCAGAGACTTTTTTCAGTGACATCTACAACAGAAAATCAATCCCCCCAAAAAAGAAAACTTAGGAGAATATTTTAGAATGCAGACCTAGTCTTATTTCACTGTAAGGCATACAGAAATGTACATAAGAGATTTCTAAATATTGCTATATGGAAATTTCTCTCAAATCTGAATACCTGTTGTCAGTTTAGACCATTTTTGCCTAGAGAAAGCAAAGTTAGTTAGCAACTTTATACATTTATACAAAGTGATAGCGGTTCACAAAATGTGTTTGAAAGGCTGGATCACAATAGATTACTCTTCGCTTTGCTGACTGCTTATTGTGTCAACCTTTTTTTGAAAGCTGTGCTGGTCTTCTTTTAAAGATTAAATATTTTTAAAGTGTTATAACACTACTTATCTATACTTTGACCATCGTCCCTGAAATGAATGCATGCATTTTGGAATAATTGAATCAGAGAGTGAAACATGTTACAGTTTGAACATGAGGTATGAAATTTTTTGTTATCTACGCTTCAAAAGCTTCTTAACTACTTCACAGGTCTTAACTACTACTTATAAACAAATGTTATATTAGCTTCTGTTGAACCATTTTTCAAATAAAGGTGAAATCTTGTTTCCACAGAAGTATAATTATCTTGGAGTAATCCTGAAGCTATTTGGGACATAGTGAAACACCCAGGGTTACAAGTCTCAGAAATCATCAGCTACAATATCTTCAACTCCACGGCATTATATTACTTAGGCTCCTTTGCCTAAACTAGTCTATCTATTTTGGAAAAAAGTACTCTCCTTTGTAGTTATGTTTTATAGTTTCTATGTATATTTCAATCTGCAGTGCACATACAACTATGTCAGAAAATTTATTACAGGAATTTGGATACGCAGTCTCTGGATTTAAGACACACAGATGTATATATCTGTCCACCTAAAAGCCCAGAGCATCCCTCATTTTCCTAAATATTTCAAATATATGTATTGTTGATTGAATGATACTAAGAAGCATGTAATAGTGTCTGAAAAAAATAAACCACTCCTCTAAACTGCAGCAGACTCAAGTAAAAAAGAGTACACATAACATGAAAAAGAAAGATTTGGCATGATCTGCATTGAGATGAGCAATAAAATGAGCAATAAAAGTCATTTGGGGGGAGGGGGAATGTTAGGCTATTAAGAATGGGATTTATTTAAAAATCCTACTCAAATACAGGACATTATATATAAATACATTTTTTTAAAAATAAAACAAAAAACAAACCCAAAAACAACAACCCCCCAAAACCACAAAACACTTAAAACAATGTCTGTACATGAGAATCCCAATTGGTATGGCTGTTTGTGTGTAGCAGTACCTTTGTACATTACTTCAGCAAATGTCTTCAGGGTTTTATCCTCACTGATCAAATAATTTCAACATTACAAAGACAAATTTCATGTGGCTCATGCTATGTCAGAATTACCAATTACCGTATTTAAAATCACTGTTAGGTAGAGATACATGACAAGCCTACCTTACAAGTAAAGCAACTTTTGGAGGGTGAAATGGAGAGAAATTTAAGTTTCTTTAAATGTTGGGAAAGATCCTAGTCAATTAACTATAGTTGTTTTCAAGAATCAGGAAGAGAATGTATGTAAAATCAAATGGATGCCAAATAAACATTATATTTAAGAAAAAAAGAATTTATATTAAAAAGATAAGTATATAACACATTGTCTACCAGATTTGAAAGTATCATGCAAAATTTTTACAAGAACAAAATAATCACAGTCAACTTTAGTTTGGACAACTCATTGCAAGCATCTCAAGCATCTCATGACACTGCCAACATCAATACTTAAAGATACTCACTTTTATTTTCATAACTGAATGCAGGCAAACTTTAGCGATTACTTAAGCCACAATTACCATTTCATTCTTTTCCTTTCCTTTTCTTGAGTAATGGTTTAATCAAACTTCTTAAATTCCTCAGGATTTTATTTTTAACAGAAGAAAACATGCAGATTTAATATAAACACCTGCATTTATATTACAGGTCTCTATTTTTATAACAAATTTTTATTAGCCACGTGATAACATCTGAAAAGCTAGCAGGTATCACATGCCTCATTACCTTAACACATGGTAAAACAGCAACTGCAAGAAATTCCAAGGGAAGAATCTTAGCAGCATGGGAAATATAGCTTCCAGACCAACAACGAGGGAGAGAAGTTAATCGCTTGCTGTGACAATCTATATTCATTGCACTGCTGAGCACTTGCTCTGTAACCTTCTGGAAAATTTCGATTTCTAGAGAATATATTGTTCTTAAGAAGATTTATGTAGATTAATATGTACACTTACACAAATAACTAATTATGTACAGTATACATAATTAGTTATAATTAAAAATTAATATAGTATTTGCACATACTTATGTATGTATAAATATATATACACATATGGCTGAGAATTAATACTTTCTCACTCTCCTTCAGGATGGAAGTAAGAAAGAAAAGATAATACCTAAATGAAACACAAGAAGGGATAAAACACAAGAAAAACATCATGTTGCCTGTCAGCCAGGGAATAAAATCGGACATCAACGACATGACATTGCTTGAAAATACCCAACTTATTTTGTCTGCTACTAGTAGTAATTACTGAGGACATGTCAGAAACTTATTTTTAATGAGCATTAATGATATTATTCCTTCATTTTTGCTGTTCTCTAGTCATACCTATGATGATGACAGCAGTGTTCATTGGCAGGCAGCTTCTTTCTTTTATTCCTGGGGAGAAATGGAAGATGGGAGGAAAGAACAGAAAAGAACCACAAGTTTCAAATACTTCGAAGCAGATTACTGCATATTTTTTGTCTCTGGAACAAATAAAAGTATGATATATGAGAAAGATTTGTGTAATGCTTTTTTATTCAACATTAAATATTTCAATAGAGTTTAGAATTGAGACTATGAGCGCTTTCCCTTGATGACGTATTTTGGTTAAATGTCACATGTTTTTTGATGCCTTTAGTGTCTATTTTTATTGCAGTGCAAGCCAACTATCAGCATCACGGATTGTGGGGCTCTCACCACATTTATGAGCCCAATCTATGTTTCCACAAACATGTATCATGGCTTTGTAGTCCTCCTTAGAGAAGGAGATTTTCTGGAGCAGACATGATGTTAAGATGATCAGATAATATTTATTGACATTTATGTGAATGTCTTCTCTCTCTTTTCAGAGACCTCATGAAAAGTTAATGCAAAGACTTTCTGAAAGTGAAATAATATTTCTTGAAGAAGGCAAACTGCTTTGAAGCCTGCCTCCAAACTTACTGCAAATCAGTCTTCAAAATTTTACTTTATTTGAAAGTACTAACAATGTGTAATTCATAAATATTTACAACAGAATATCACCAAAAACTTGTAGCGGTTACAAAACACAGTTTCTAAGTCATGTTCACTACTTTGTGGAAGGAGATTCAGCTCTGCTGATTTTTATGGGTCAACTATTGACATTGGAAATGAATGTGGATAATGCAGTGGAGGAAGCAATATTTACTTTGCTAGATTAGACTGATTCTATCCCTCAGAATTATGCATACTATTACTATTTATCTGGGGGTTCTAACATATTGGTCTCCTTCCTGATTTTAGCACAAATAAATATAAACATATTAGTCATAGACACACTTTAATTTATTTAATTACCAACAGAAAAACAGAAACAGACCTTTTCCTTCCTCCATCATATTTGGCTATCTATTTTTGTTAAGTTCTCTATGAACAACTGTGAAATTAGGTATAAAAAACTAAAAGAAATTGCATATGTAAATGCTTTTCATGAGATTGTTCAGGATGATCTTAGCCCACTATACTGATTAGCTACATTGGTATTAAGAAAAAAGTTAAAAAAGCATACTTGTCTTTCCAGAAGCAGTCCAGGTACAAAGGAATAACACATTACGGGTTCTAAGTCCTGAAAGAGGAGCTACAATTTCAATGAGAGATAAATAAATAAAATATGTTGTCATGTATAAATATAAGTACATTATATTATAAAATAATATAATATAATATAATAAATAAATAAATAAAAGCAGACTACTTTCTTTCTTTCTCAAATATATGCTGTCATTGCTTCAACCTATTCTCTTGAGATTAATTTCTGTCTCTATGGATTCCCAAGGCTTTGAACATGCATAGTCACTGGCTATATGCATCATTGTTCCCACCAGGTTATAGATAAGGAGTGTAAAAAATTATGTTTCACCAGCAACATAAAGGTTTGCAGGCGGTGTTTGAGAATAAACCCTTGCTCTACACAGCAGGAGAAGGACAACATGGATCCATGGGATATCTTTCAGAAAAGGATTTGCTGGACATAGGATGTTCAGTCAAGTCAGCAGCTTCTGACATTTAACAAATAAGAACAAAACCACTAAATAATCTCTAGTAATGATTAGGAGCGCTTGCTAAATAGTAAAATGGCACAACACACAAATGCAAAAAAGTCACGTTCGGTAGTGCTGAAAACTTCTAGTATTTTTATCCAGACAAGCACAAATACAACAGGTAATCTACTGAGGTAAACTCTGAGGTGAATTAACCTCTTCTCTCCGTCCTTTCCTCCAGGCACATATGCTTCTAAAGACATAATGAAAACTGCAGGCAAGACTGAGCTCCACATTTATCTTCGTGTCCCAAAATCTTCACATATGTATGTAGAAAAATACACACTTACAGACCTTAGTATGAACTCACTTAGCCCTACACGTTCAGGAAGCAACATATTTTTATCTCATTTAAGCTTATTAAGCACAAGGTACAGTATTAGCCCTGAAGCAGTCTGATTCCCAGAAGGTTTGTTTTTGTTTTTGTAGTTTTTTTCTTTTCTTTTCTTTTTTCCTGAGAAAAAAAACAGAATAAAATGGATGAATGTTTTCTTGGTAACTAAATCTCTGACCTATTTCCATCCTGCCACTCACCCTCCTCCCAAAGAAAACGCTGCTGACAGCAAAAGACACAGGTAAGACAATGCAGATCCACAATTTTGATTTTGAAAAGCGTAATTTTATCATACGTGCCAATACTGACAGAAATGTTACACATATTTCTTAAAATAATCTTAAAAGGAAAATTGCAAATATTTCCCTTTCCCCTAGACAGCTGTGGACTGATGGTAGAAGGGAATTAGAGTATGGAAGAGCTGACAGTCAAAAAGAGCCGATATGCTTTCTTAAAATAAGACAAGTGCAAATAATGACAAAGAATGAATTAGATCATTCCTTTATCTGTTGTCATAAATGATGGTTGGGTACAGATAAAAGGTTTCTTTGATATCAGTTTTGACTGGATTAGTTTATTAAGACCTCAGTAGATTGCACCAGGTTTCTCTGTGTAGACAAGCAAATAACCTGCAGAACGTTATGACTTTCGCTCACTACTGAGTTGGGCTGTCTTTGAACATCATATCCCATTTATCCCCCCTAAGCATCCCATCTGAAATGTCAGCACTTTTCCCATCAACTTGCATGAAACTGAAGGCAATAGAATGCACAATGATTTGTTAAATATGTCCTATAAGCAGATATTACTGTGCCATCATTGTGCATGTACTCCGCATTACTCATGCAGCATGTTTATAAATTACATTGTCATCATGAACCTCTTTCATGCACTTTGTTTGTCCTTGCTGTCTTCAAATACACACTGGTTATCAGTCAAAGCTGTAGGAAATATCCTACAAGGTCATTCAGTGCGAAACAGATGTTCATATAATTTATGGCAATAAACATATGCTTGTGCTTTATTAGACTAAATATTAGGTAATAAATTAAAGGAAATATTATCTTACAGGAGGTTAATCAACCTGAGTATATGCTGTGTAATTTATTTTACTGTTCAGGATTTAAAATGTTTTGGTTTTGGTAATTTATTCTTTTAACACACACAAAATTACCGTGGCTGCAACAATATTTTATAACTACATCTATATATAGATATATCTGTAATAAAAGGCAAGTGTTACAGTAACTGTGATTATCCATCAGGACATTAACATGAGCAGTTTGCTGATGATCTTTCATGTGTAATATTGAAAAAGCAAATTTTCATTGCCATTTCCTACTCTTAAGTTTTATGGAAAGTTTATTCCTGAAGTAAATAATACAAACATGAAAAAATTCAGAATAGGTTTTAACCTTTATTGCTCCTTCCTCTTAAAGGACCCCTTCTCAAAGAGCTATATTATTTAGAAAATTGGTTATTTCCATGAATCTTTGTAACAGAAATTTTCTTAACCAACCTAGAATACACACAATCCCCAAACTAGTCCAAGATATGAAGCTTCTCCCCATCTCTGTAATAAAATTGTCTTGTGACTTTTTTTTAAAAATTTTTAAGATGTTGCTGTTTATTTTGAATTTTTTTTAAAGACGTCTTGATTTGAATTTCAGTGTTTGATGATACATGCATTGCTGAAGTGGAGGAAGGACAGGTTTATGGCAGGTTTATGGCTGATGGTTCCCTCAGTCACTCTGGCCTAATGAGAAAAAAGGATGTTTGATATGAGGTTGCCACAGGACCTGCTCATGAAACTTCCAATATAATACAGTCCCATGTTGCAGCACAGTGCTGCAAAGGTTGCATGTGTGCAGTTGTGCCATTTCTTTCCCACTATCAAGTAGCATATACCAAGTACTGCTGGTTAGTCTGCTTCCTCATAGCATAGGGAGAAACTGTGCACTGTGGATACAACTGAACTGGAACAAATGCAGATGTGCAGGCACGCAGTTGCTTAAAATGCTCAGCACTCATTTGTCATTGAATTATATGCGCTGCACCAAATATGTCAAGGTAGAAACCATAGCAGCAAATTCTACACTTACCATGCAAAACCTGATACGTTCTTTTAACAGATGGGAGTCCTGTTTCTTATTTTGTATGTAGAATTTAACTTTCTCTCTGCCTCTAAATGAAATTAGAATTTGACCTATTGAGTGAAGTGCATTGGCCAGATTTATCTAGGATTCAAGAGATTGGTCCAAGCAAGAATCACAGTGTAGCAGGCCTAAAAATTTTAACACAGAGGACTTTTCACAAACTCTAAAGAAATGCCTTCATCAGCTGTTTTAACTCATGGTCTAAGGCAATCATTCTTCCAGGAGAGTTTGTTCAGTCTTACAATTTTGACATGGATCTACACTGTTTAAATAAATCCCAAGCATTTGGGTGAAGGAATTAAAATATAAATAGCGTATAAAAGTAGATCTTTCAAAATTACTTCTGTCTCTGCAAAGACAGCAGCTCCTGATGAGTTACTGCAGGCATTTCAAATGCAGGCTTTCCCTCCTTGCTGTCTTACCGAAAGAAACAGTGACATTTAACACATAAAACTAGCCAAATAGCATACTGATTCTTATCACCTTTTCAAAAAACAGGAGTATGTCTTATGAAGATAAACCCATGATTCAAAGACCTTACTCAATGATTAATCTGTCAAGTGGAGTCACAACCTATTCCTGCTTTCTCTGGTACTTTTTATTGAATGGCAAGCTATACATACAAAAGATCTTTTTTTGCCATTTAAAGTTAAGGACACGCAACAAAGGGATTTTCTATGATATTTGCAGTTTTCTTCCACTCTTTTTAGAGGTGTAGAAACAGTAAGCCAAAATTGTCTTTCACTTTCTATATTTGGAGAAGTAAATTCAACTTGTGATATGAAGAAAATGGAAGCTGGGGTTTATAACTTCTTTGTACCTGTTAGATGAGCACTTCAAAGTCGTTCATTATATGCATAGAAACCTGGTACGGTTGACAGGTCCTTCATATAGAATACAAGGTTAGAAAATTAAAGATGACAGTGTAAGGAGAGCATGTAGACATGTAGAGTCTGCTTCCATTTCTGCTTGTCCATTAAGGAGACACACATCCAGCCTTATTCGCTTTCAGGCTTTTCTGGATACAGTACACATCTATCTTCAGTATTAGGAATAAGTTATTTTCACCGCTATCCTGTCTGAAATACCTAGCATAATCTTCTCCAGAAGTATAAAACATTTGTTTTACACGATGGATTGTGATTGGGCATATTCAAAATGCCCTCAAGAAGTTAAAAAGAATGACATTCATAGACCTGCCAATGAATATCTCTCTGTTTTACTGACAATTTTGAATCATCTGGAGCAATTTGGGGTATACAGAGTGGTTCATAATAATTTTGGAGGCTCCCTTGAGAACTTGCATCTTTATAATGTTGTTAGGACTATTCCTGCTAAAAGCACATTTAAATGTCTCTCATAAATTTTTTCTGTTTTCTAATGATGTGTTGACTAGTTTTTGCAGTGGACCCTTTTTTTATTGTGTCCTGCACAGATGAAAGGAAAGACGAAGAATACATACACAGAGTAAAAATAGACAACTGTCTTAAAAAAATCATTCAATTTGTATACTACAGAAATGTACCAAAATCCAGAGATTTTCCACAGCAAGGACAGGCAAGAAACAGTCTTCCTGTCCTACCTAAGCTTTTGAGATCCTGAAAAAAAACCCAACAACACCTAAAATCAGAAGGAAAAACAGTGATTACCAAAGGGCGGGCGGGGGGACGGGACACACCCATGTACCAGATGAAAATCATTATATGATTATAAAGATTTTTTATTGTCTTCCATCAAAAGAAAAAAAAATAATTTATCAGACCTTCCTAGGTTAAATGCTCTCTGGAAAAGATTGTTTTCCTCTTTCTTTCAGAATATGAAGGTAATTTTTTCCCTTAAAACAAACAAAAAAAGAACACAAATGTTGGTGGAGCAAGCTAGGACAGTGTATTGATTTTCAAAAGCGTCTCTCTCTGGACTCTTGGGAAGATCTTGCCAGTACATCCTTTGATCTCAGTAGTACAATCATCATATATGAAAGAGATGATCTTAAACTTTATTTGCATAAGTGCTATTCTAACCTTCAATTACTTAACTTGCTTTAAAAATCTGTCTAGCTAACATTTTTGAAAGTTGAAGCCCTGTTGTCCATTAGCTTTCCTACTTCTACAGCCCTTACAGGTAAAAGACAAAGATTGTGTTTGAAGCACTGGCATGGTATGTAATGCCAACATCACAAAGGACATAATAGGGCCCATAAATCATTGCCCGAGTAGTAAAACTTTATGAAGAAAATCAAACTTCTTATTATTTCATTATTCTCATAATCATTCCATAAATGGTAAATGATCTTTCCAGAACACATTAAGGCATAATTGGGCTATTTTCAGCTTTATTTTGTATGTGCTTACAGTGAAGAAAAACAGACAGGTAAAACAAAGGTTTGGTTCCATAGTCAAAACAGAGCTAAAGTATTAATTCAATTGATGGGGTTGTTTGATTTTTTTTGATATGCAGACAAGCAGACAAGATAGATCCTGTTTGGCTCCTTTGACAAAAATTATAAGTGGTTCATCTAGACAAAAATACACCTTCAATAGTACTGCATCTTTAATTTCTGTGACAACTAAATTTTCCAGGTTTGAACTCAAAATATTGTATTGTTTAATACAATTGATATTTCAAGAATTACTAGCAGTAATGTTAAAAAATAAAGTACTGTGTGTCACATGTAGTAGTAAAAATGTAAAAATATAACTAAGCCACTTACATCATGATATATACAGGTTGCAAGTATTGATCAGGTAACAAAGAGTGAAATTTACAGTACCTGCAAATTGATAAATTGATCTTAAACAACAGTACAGACTTTCATATGAATTCAATTATTGGTCATTGGAATGCAAAAAGTAATCACTGCTACTTTTTTCCTTCTCTTCTAACAAAATGTGGTAAAAGGATGAATGCAAAAACCTGAAACACTTTTTAAAGCATCCTAAAACACTGTCTTAATATGGGTAAGCATATGGGATCAGTGCCATAATAGTAACTATTATCAACTCTTTATTGTTATTTTGCTTTTGATTAAAAAATGGCATAACACAAATTACTATAAGCCCCAAGTTATTACAAGAGTTTTTGGGAAGGGATTTAAGTGGATTTAGTGCTCAGTTGTGGCTGAAGACCATAAAATTTATCACTCTAAATTATCACGCTTCTGGTTTGCTTTACTCCTCAGCAAGTCAAATATTCATTATTTCACTTTTAACTCAGAGCTATAGGATTAAATCAGCAACCCACCATGTTCAAAAGCATCAAAGCTCAATATGCTAATTCCTGGATATTACTAAACTTTGAAAAATGAGAGACATTAATGTAAATTGCCTTTGATGTCAATGTGAGAAGTGTTAGAGTTGAAAAATGCTTATGTAACTGATTAATTATGTTCAGCTGAACATACTTGTGGTCAAGGACTAATACCTGAAGGAAGATATGGTATTCCTCTCTGTGTGTTCTTCAACTAAAAAGCCGTGATTAAACTATGTGAACTAATTGAAATATCTGTGTTACTTACTATCCACCTAAAAGAAGCTGAGCACATAGTTTCTAAAGCATTATTTCAATTTTAAGTTATAACCTATTGCTCCTTTCAGGCAAATAGCATAAAACACCATGAGCACACACACACTAGAATATTCTGTAATGTTTTGAATTACTTATAAACACCAACTGTTGCTCGGAAAGTTTCCTTTATTCTACATCAAGTAATATAAAATACTTGTTAAAAAATGCAATAATAAATCCAGACTGTTTCATTTCTTCTGCTTTTTGTGGTAAGTGGATCATCCCATATCATCAACAGACAAGAATATCAAGGGGATGTGATTTTGCATTACAGTGTGGCAGGAGGGCCCAGTTAACCGGCACTGTTCCTCTGTGGGACTGTCTGGTGATATGGATTTAATAATTTGAATCCATAATTAAATTTAACATTAATATGCAGGTTAAAGAAGTCCTGCATAATGACACCACTGTCATTATATCCCTCTTTTAGTTTAAGTCTTTTAACCCTATTGAGAGAACAGATTTGGGGTTTTTTTTGGAAATAGAAACATCATCAATATTAGTTTTAGTTCTCAAATTGAACAGATATATTCTTCACTGTCCCAAAACCCTCTCAGCCTCTGAGCCTATCAGTACAAAAAATATATTTGACAGATGACAAAGATGTGAGACAGCTTTTGTGTATAACCTACATGAAGGATTTGAGGTTTATCATGATTTACAAAAAAAAGATTTGTTCTTAAACAATATTCCGTCACAGAAAATGAAATACATTAATTTTCCTGTGTATAAAATCAGGGAGTGCCATCAAAGAGACCCATAATTATTCTCAGAAAAGGAGAATAATTCCACTGCATTCCTTCTTTTCCTTCCTTTGACTATAGAATTCTTTCATGTGTTTCTAGCTTATAGCTCTCTCTTCCTCTCAGATTTCATTTATCTGCAAAAAGCAGTGGAGCAGATATTTGGGAGTTAAAAAGCATAGTTCAAAATACTTCTTTCACAAGAACAGCATATAGGATGAAGAGATAAAGGAAGTTGGTTGATACATAGCATAAGAGGGTTTTTATGATCATTTTTATAGAATCATAGAATGGTTAGAGTTGGAAGGGACTTTAAAGACCATTTTGTCCCAACCCCGTTGCCATGGTCAGGGACACCACCCACTAGACCAGGTTGCTCAAAGCCTCATCCAGCCTGGCCTTGAACACTTCCAGGAATGGGGCATCCACAACTTCCCTGGGCAACCTGTTCCAGTGCCTCACCACCCTCACAGTAAAGAATTTCTTCCTAATATCTAAACTATATCTCCCCTATTTCAGTGTAAAACCATTGCCCCTTGTCCTAACACTACACTCCCTGATAAAGGGTCCCTCCCCATCTTTCCTGTAGGCCCCCTTTAGGTACTGGAAGGCCGCTGTAAGGTCTCACCAGAGTCTTGTCTTCTCCAGGCTGAACAACCCCAACTCTCTCAGCCTGTCTTCACAGGAGAAGTGCTCCAGCCTTCTGATCATCTTTGCGGCCCTCCCTTGGACCCGCTCCAATAGGTCCATGTCCTTTTTGTGCTGAGTGATGCAGTACTCCAGGGGTCTCACGAGAGCAGAGCAGAGGGGGAGAATCACCTCCCTTGAATTGCTGTTCACATTTCATTTGATGCAGCANCAACCCCAACTCTCTCAGCCTGTCTTCACAGGAGAAGTGCTCCAGCCTTCTGATCATCTTTGCGGCCCTCCCTTGGACCCGCTCCAATAGGTCCATGTCCTTTTTGTGCTGAGTGATGCAGTACTCCAGGGGTCTCACGAGAGCAGAGCAGAGGGGGAGAATCACCTCCCTTGAATTGCTGTTCACATTTCATTTGATGCAGCACAAGATGTGGTTGGCTTTCTGGGCTGCGAGCGCACATTGCCGAGTCATGTTGAGCTTATCATCAAACATACCCCCAAGTCCTTCTCGGCAGGGCTACACTCCATCCATTCTCCGCCCAGAGTGTATTGTCCTTGGGATTGCCCTTACTGACGTGCAGGACCTTGCACTTGGTGTCGTTGAACTTCATAAGGTTCACACAGGCCCACTTCTTGAGCTTGTCCAGGTCCCTCTGGATGGCTTCCCTTCCCTCCAGCATGTCGACCACACCACTCAGCTTGGTGTCATCAGCAAACTTGCTGAGGGTGCACTCAGTCTCGCTGTCTATGTCACCAACAAAGATGTTAAACAGTACCAGTCCCAGTACTGACCCTTGAGGAATGCCACTTGTCACTGTTCACCACTTGGACAACGAGCCGTTGATTACTCTTTGAGTGTGGTCCATCCAGCGAGTTCCTTATTGACTGAGTGGTCCATCTGTCAAATCCATATGTCTCCAATTTAGAGACAAGAATATTGTGCGGGACAGTGTCAAATATTTTGCACAAGTCCAGGTAGATGGTGTAGATGGTGTCAGTTTCTCTTCCCTTATCTACCAATGCTGTAACCCACCGTAGAAGTCCATCAAATTTTTCAGGCATGATTTGCCCTTGGTGAAGCCATGTTGGCTATCATCAATCACCTCTTTGTTTTCCATGCGCCTTAGCAGTTTCCAGGAGGATCTGCTCCATGACCTTGCTGGGCACAGAGATGAGACTGACTGGCCTGTAGTTCCCCAGGTCTTCCCTTTTTCCCTTTTTAAAAATGGGGTTATGTTTACTCTTTTCCAGTCAGTGGGAACTCTGTTGGACTGCCATGACTTCTCAAATATGATGGATAGTGGTTCAGTAACTTCATCCACCAGTTCCCTGAGGACCCACGGATGAATCTCATCAGATCCCATGGACTTGTGCTCCCTCAGGTTCCTTAGATGGTCTTGATCTTGGTCTTCATTATCCCGGTCCCTACTTTTGCCTTCTGTGTCTTGGGCGGTGAGGCTAGAGCCCTTGCTGGTGAAGACTGAGGCAAAAAAGTCATTGAGTACCTCAATCTTGTCCATATCCTGGGTGACCAGGTCTCCCATTTCCTTCCAGAGAGGGGCCACATTTTCCATAATCTTCCTTTTATCACAAACATACCTATAGAAGTTTTTCTTGTTGTCCTTGACATCCCTGACCAGATTTAACTCTACCTGGGCTTTAGCCTTCCCAACCTGGTCTCTGGCTGCTCAGTTTCTCTGTATTCCTCACAGGGTACCTATCCTTGCTTCTACCCTCTGTAGGCTTCCTTTCTGTGTCTGAGTTTGTCCAGGAGCTCCTTATTCACCCATGCAGGCGTCCTGGCATTTTTACTTGACTTTCTGTTTTGGGGATGCATCGCTGCTGAGCTTGGAGGAGGTGATCCTTGAATATTAGTCAGCTTTCTTGGGCACCTCATCCCTCCAGGGCTTTATCCCATGGTACTATACCAAGCAGATCCTTTAAGAGGGCAAAGTGTGTTCTCATGAAGTCCAGGGTAGCAAGCTTACTGTGTGCCCTCCTCACCACCCTAAGGATCTTGAACTCCACCATCTCATGTTCACTGCAGCCAAGGCTGGCCTTGAGCTTCACATTCCCCACCAGCCCCTCCCTGTTGGTGAGAACAAGGTCCAGCATGACACCTCTCCTCATTGGCTCTTCTAACATTTGGAGAAGGAAGTTAACATCGACGTATTCTAGGAACCTTCTGGATTGCTTATGCCCTGCTGTGTTGTCTGTGCAACAGATATTGAAGTGGTTGAAGTCCCCCATGAGGACCAGGGCTTGTGAACATGAGGCTGCTTCTATCTGTCTAGACGGCCTCAGTCACTCAGTATTCCTGGTCTGGTGGCCTGTAGCAGACCCTCACTGTAACATCACCTGCCCCTGCCCTCCCTTTAATCCTGACCCTTAAGTGCTCAGTTGTCTCTTCATCCATCTCCAGGTGGAGCTCCATGCACTCCAGCTGTTCATTGACATAGAGGATGGCACCCCCTCCTTGTCTACCCTGCCTGTCCTTCTTGAAGAGCCTGTATCCTTCCATTCCAACAGTCTAGTCATAGGAGCCATCCCACCATGTCTCCCTGATGCCAATAAGATCACAGCCCTGCAGGTGTGCACATATCTCTAACTGCTCTTGATTATTCCCCATGCTACGTGCATTTGCATAGAGGCATTTAAGTTGGGCCCCCAACAAAGCTGACTTACTGGCTGGAGTGGCTGGTACTCCTTTGTGCTGCACACCAGGTGCTCTCCTGTTGACTTGCAATCCTTCTTCAGGCTCTGGGCATCTATTGCTGGTATTGGCATCATACTGATGGGAGTGGGGTGGATTTAGGTTCCCTTCCCCCAGCAACTCTAGTTTGAAGCCCAATTCACAAGCTTGGCAAGTCTCTGACCAAAGATGTTCTTCCCCTTCGCTGAAAAATGGACCAATTTTGGAGACTTGTAGTATCATATATCTCCAACTTTGGAGAATTGTATTATCATTCATAAGGCAAATTCATCAATTGTAGATGTTTACAGGTAATTGATGCATAAAAAGTTAAATTTCTACTCATTAAACATAGAGAAGGCTATGCAGCATAATGCAAGGCAAATTATTTCTAGGTAAATTGGTAGGTATGTCAGGTATAGAAGCAACACAGTGCATTAATTAGTCCAGACTGGGCTACAGTCATGCAGTTCTAGGACAGAAGTTAAACTTATTTATCGTTAATGGGGTTATTAATTCAATTTTCACAATGTGTGAATACTGTGAATATATCTCCTTGGATTATCAATGAAGGATGGTAGACCAATCATTTTATTTAAGAACTAAAGATATATTATTTGACAAACTAAAAGTTAACGTTCAAATAAATCAATTACTAGGCATAATTCCTTCTGAATTTCTTGTCACAAAGAAAAAGTTTTGTATTTCTTAAATAATTCAGTGAATCATTTTCTGTCTATGATGGTAGATTTCATAATAGTCAGATGACTGTTACAAATAAATTACATTAATTATGTTTACCCAAGGTGTTAGCTTTAACTCCTTAGAGTATTACTTTCCTTTTGGCATAGAGCAAAGAAGGTTCTTTTATGAGAAGAGGAATAACTAGTAAGCATGCCAAGTCTCTATCAATTCCTAGTTTGCCATTTGCTAATAACAATCAGACAACATGAAAAAGTTGCACCATTGCTTTCTCAGAAGCACTAGAAAGACAGTTCTATACCAAACTTTTATATTGCATCATCTACCAGTTCTGATCATTTCACATGAGACTTCTGTTGAAAGATTAGCCAACCGTCATGGCCTTCTGTTGCTACCTCTTTTTTTCTTTTTGGACCGTTAGGGATTTACTTCTCCTTAGTGTAACCCAAAATTTAAATTAAATCCAAAGCCTTGTGGTCCTTGTCTCCAGACGTAAGATCTTTCACTACCACAGTTCATTAGTTCTTGGCAGTTAAAAAGGAAATAATGGTATGGAACAGAATTTAGGCCCCGCCCTGACATGTATTCCAGTCCAGCTCTCTTTGGGCAACAAAGGTCCACATCTAAATAATCTCTGTTTTCTTTTTTTACCTCCTCTTTATCACATCTCAAAATTTTTTAGTGTTCTGGAACTTTGAATTTTCCTGTAGGCTTTTCCTAAGTTGTAGCTGGTGAGTATTGCCAGGGCAGTTGGTACGCTTTCTGTTTCTGTCCATGTCAGACATACTTATTCATTCCCTTATAGGTGGACCTGATTCTAACTGTCTTTTGCTGCTACAGACACAGGCCTGTAACTCCCAGAATAGAACAATAAATTATCACTACTACACTTGGATTTCATAAAAAGCTGATGAATAATATGTTAAGGATATCAGGAAGTAATTTTGCCATCTAAACTAGTGAATGAAATAATTACACCAAAACTGTGGGGAAGAAAAAGTGCTTCTGAAAGTAGGATATTATGCTACCTTGTAGTTATAGATTTCAGGAACACGGTAATGTTCTTTGTATAAGCCGAGCTGTGCAATTGCATTTTACCAGGAGACTAACAGAAAAGACATTCTACTTTAATATTACTATGCTGCATGCAATATGTAGCACATTCATTTTATGTACAAAATAGGAAAATTTTTCATAAAGGGTGTATTTTAATGAATGTTGGCATCTAAATATCACTTCCAAATCACTGGGACTCTGCTATCTTGTAAGCTTATCACCAGCAAACCAGACAGAACTGGTTCCCTGCGAACATGAAGATTGCAAACAATGTCTTCAGCCATGTTTAGCGTCCCTTTTATGACATGTTTATTTCTTCAAATCTATTTGCCCTGACCTCTTATGACAGCCTGGATCACAACCCTGTACTTGAAGAACAACCTCTACTGCTGCTGTGGGAATTGATTGGCAGGATATCACATGCGAGCAACCTGGCACCATCGTTCTGCTCAGGACTAAGCCTGACACAGCTGGCTCTGCCCTGGTAGCTGAAAATTGTTCAAAAGTTGTTTTTCTAAGCTGGGGAGAAATAATAATGATAGAGACAGTTACCATGAACTCTATGAAAAATTTATTCTGATCTGTTTATTAATATCATAGGGAGTGTCGTTCTGAGTTTTTACCAAGGACCTTGGACTCAAGAGAAACTTCTAATATATTGTGCCATCTATTTTTTTATAGCTGTGGCAAAGTACAGTCTTTAAGACAATACAAGGTGATGACAAAACATTAATGGTGGTGAGCGCGTAATATATTTTATAATATGTCTTTAAGATTTCTGACAACAAATAATATTTCTAGATGGTGATACCATCAAGACAGAATGCCTCTCCTTCATAAAGGAGAAAATTGCTTGCATCATTTCACTGATGATATTAAACCTGACTTGTTTGTCAAATATGTGGAAGACCTTCAGCATTTGGCAGCTAATAGTAAGGATTAGCATTCCAGAATGGTTGCTGGAATGGTTGAGAAAACAACAACAACAAAAACAAAAAAAACTTTCGTAATTAGACATTAAAGTGAAAAAGCTTGCTTGGCAGAAATCCAGTGCCCATATATTAATGTAAATAGCCATTACAGCAACTTTCTTTATTGCTGTTCTCATGAGATCCAACAACACAAATAACAAAGATGTGCCAATTGTTCTCTACTGGGATAATCTGTTACAGCCAGAAAAATAATGCATGAAATGCTATTGTTCCCGCAAAAACTCTCTGATATATAAAAATAAAATGCATTAGTTTTTTTCTTTTAAACCATAACAGTCTTTTGTGTCGCTATTAACTTTTTCAGTCTATGATTGATAGTGTGATTCCCTGGATTGAGAAGAGTGTGCCAAGAAGAACAGCAACAGAAGCATCACTAGGAGTATGTTCTGTTGGAGAAGGACCAGGAAGAAGGGATAAAGTTTAGGTTTTACATTTTTTTTGAGACAACAAGGGTATTTTAAATAACTTTTTAAATAACATAATAAATAAATAAATAATAATTTTAAATAACATTGGCATCCTTCCAAATATTTCCCCGAATGATTACTAAATTTTATTCTTAATAATCTTAAGAAAAAGAGATAGAATACTAAAAAATGTCCAAAAGCCCAGCTAATTAGCTGATTCCGTCCCTATTCTGAAGTAAATGCCTACAGATAATCTCTGCTCTCATCTTTTGAAACCTTATTGCACCAGAAAAACAAGGAACACAACTATGCATCTAGATCTCTGTCTCCATGCTTCCTCCCTTCATTTACCTCTCTAAGAAACTGGTATCAGGGAAAGAGTATCCATGTTTTTTTAAGAAATATCTGTGCTCAGATCAGAACATAAACATAAAATCTTGCTTTGTTTTTCTCTTCGCTAAATGTTTACAAATAGCTAAAAACTTTGAACTACTATTTCTACATTCTTAGGTGAACTTATACCCTTTTGTAATTAAATGTATTAAGATATAATTTATCATAAATGTATTTCTTATAAAGGTTTTTATAAAATCAACAAGTGAGGAGATCTATTTCACTTTCTTTGACAGTTTCACTTGAGAAGCAATCTGTATCATTCTTAACACAAGATACATTTAAAAAAACCAGTAACTTAAAGTTGATTTAGAAAATAAGTGTTAGATTTCTGAAGTTTATCAACCACAATTATCCACTGCATGTTTTACATATCTTGTCTTCTGGTTTGTACAGAATTTCTATATTGGTTTGGGAGTATCATACAATATCAGTCCTGAAGGTTAGTAAACACTGTGGTAGATTTAATCAATGTGTCTGTCAAGGGAGGTTTTTATTTATTAGTGTACCTCATTTACAAATACGTCACTATATAGACAAAGAAATCTCCTACGAAGTATTCTTTTATTTTGGAGTTGGGGAGCTGGCTAAACAGTGTGTCATAGTTCACATGATGTTCTAAAGCACACAAAATAACAATAGGAACTCAGTCTTCCAGGATTCATTTTTATTTCTTACTTTTAGAGTAGCTCGAAGACTATAAAGCTATAGCTTGGTGATCTGGATTGTGAAGTCAAGCTTTGTGCTCACGCACACGTGTATGCCAGGTAAGAATTGAACTGACATCAGGCTGCAATCCAAAAAGAGTATTTTGGGAAGAGCATAGGTCTACTATTCTGCTTCCCTTTTTTTCAGATATCTTAGCCATCATTTCCCACATAGAGCTGAACCACTGAGAGAAGGAACAAGCCTTTGCCTATTTATCTTGATACCAAAGAAACACCAGATTACTGAAACTCTGTAACAATGGGTATTTGTTGCAAAATAGAGTTCTTGGTTTATCATCAGAGACAGCTCAGAAAAGGAACAGGACAGGGTTGGGCATCTGGTGAGAACAGAGGGGCAGATGGGGCTAGGATCATCATTAGAAAATTTGGCAAAGATATTTAATTTTGTGTTTATTTGTTTTAAATACCTAAACCCAGAACTGTGTAGAAGTGAGCATCTGGGAGGAGACCGATGGGGTAGGGTGAAAGGTACAGGTGCAAAAATCTTAGGAAACAACAGTGTAACTTCTAAAGAGGTTGCTTGAAAGAGGAATTCTGAGGAAAAAATGTGAGGAAAAATATAATACAGCAGGTCATGCAGAAATATAGAGAGGAGAAGGGAAGTTAAAAGTTTTTCATTGCTGAGATGTGAGCTGTGTTGCTCCTGCCATTTGGAGTGTGAAAAACTCAGATTACAAACTGTCCTCTGTGTAAGGAGATCAAATATTACATCTCTGCTCACTGCTTAAGTCAAAGTGAGCTCTTGAATGGTCAGGAGGATGTCCTAAACACTAGGATAAAATTCTTTTTTACAAACAGCATTTAAGCAAACTTTCCAAAATCAAGCCAAGTCAACAGCACAGACCGAGAGAATCCCATAAATTATACATTATAGAGTAGTAGTTAGAGAAGTCTTCTAAATGGGAGAGATTTACATTCAGGTAAAGGAATACAAAACCTGTTATCCGATATCCTTTGATAATGTTTTAAACAAAGATCTGCTGATTGAAACAGGGCATATGGCCATTCTGCAGACTGGCAAATGTAAGAATTGTTTATGAAGCTTCAGTGGATTTATTCTGATTTTTTTTACCTGTATCTTTTGTTTTGGTTTTAAGTGCCAAATGCCCCCTCCCCCTACGTTTTAGAAAATAAAATGATTAATTGGGAAAAAAAAAAGTAATATTTTTCTGAATATGATCTGACAACAAAGAAAAAGTCTCTCAGAGAAGGTATAAGGCTGTAATAGTTACAGCCTTTATTTACCAGGGAATACAATGCTAGCCAATCAACTGGGCTGGCTGAGTTTGGGTGGTTGGGGTAAAGGTAACCAAAAGATATTTTTGCAACACCTTCCACAGCAGTTACTCGAATTCCCTGTCAAAGAGAACAGAGCTTCTCTCCAGAACAGACCATGTCAAGCAACACAACAGCAAAAACCTGATATAAATAAGCAGAGAGTTTGCATGGTAATATGTTTACTGTACATAAACTTGCAAAGGAGGATCCCTTGGCATCATCTGAGCACATATGTAGTCATTCTTGTTCTACATTCATAACCCTGCTCTGCGTAAATTTATCAGCACCATGCTACAAAGCAAGCAACAGCCATTAGGGTACTACACTAGGATTGCCAGTCGCTGCAGTCATGGGAGCGGTTGGGTTTGTGTTAAACCAAAACCTAGTCAGTTCATGCATAGCATCATCTGCCTCTGGTTCTCATTCCCAAAACTGCTGGACTAACAGGAGTTATATGCATCAGCCACAAGAATTTTTTTGATGGTACACTTCAAGAAACCTATTTCTTTCTAAATACTTACAGGAGAGGCATAACTGTAGGCATCAGTAGGAGTACGAAGGCAACACAGTCACAAGAAACAATTTAGCCACTCCGTGGCACAGCACATCTGTAGATCAGTATTAAAAATTTATTTAGATACAAATCCCACATTTTTCAGCATGTTGTCTATTGAGCTATTTTACTAGCTGAAGAACATTAAACTGAAAGCAACTCACAAATATAAGAAGTTAGAACAGATCGAGATTCTTATATTTAAAACACAGTATTTCAGCTTATATGTCTTCATATGGTTAAATAACTAAACATAAACAACATGGATACTTAATTTTAAATGACTGATGTCATACCTATCCACAGCCTGACACTCCTATTCATGGTTGCATTTGATTTTTATGGAGGAATAGATTTTCCTATTGTACTATACTGATTGTAAGCCAATTATCTACTATCTTTTTTTTTTGAATGCTGTCTGCTAGTCTGTTATAATAGTTTAATGCTTATATTGCCTCTAACTCTTCTTTTCCTATAATCTTTAGATAGGTGATTTAAAGGTCAATGTTTAGTTAGCTAAAGCAACTACTTAAAAATAGAGTTTATTGGAAAACCTTTTCTCTCCTGTTGGAATTCTATCTCAGCTGAGACAAATACAAATTCCTGTTTTGATGACTTTTTGACATAGAAAAGCTTATGGAAGAGGAATTGCAAAAAGTTTCCATTCTGAAATATTATAAATGCACGTCTATTGAGTCTAAGCATTTTAATGTTTTGTAAATCGAAATTGTTTTTTTTCTGACATGAAAGCAACATCCTTCAATGGCATTAAAAATACTACAACACATAACATTGTGCATTCTGAAAAGAGTTCATGTCAGGGTATGTGAGCTGTATGGAAGAAACGTTCTTAAAAGTTCTTAAGTTCTTAAAAGAAATATATTTACAACGTGGCTTAATGTTGCTCAGTATTAACATGTTGAGGAGTTAAACATTTCAGGACATTTCAACAGATCATTTTACCTATGTGAACTGACTGGCTGAATAAACTGGAAATTAATATGTCATTTTTATTTTCTCAATTGAAGATTTTCATAAAAATCTATGGTTTCCTAGGGAAACTGTTTTCAATGGAAAATTCTTCAACCTTCACCCTTAAAAAATCTTTTTATATGCTTTTTTGGAGAACAATTTTATAGAATTTTGCATTGGTGCCTGTTTGAGTTTTAAAGTTCTTAGAGTAAGTTTTCTTCTCATTGATCCAAATTGAAAAAGTCACTATTCTTTTTGATGTTCATCAGTTTGGTTATGCATGGATAACCAACACCTTTGAAACAACAGTTACTGAATTCTTAAATAGCAGCTTACACACTCATATAAAGTTGGGTTTTTTTGCTGTTAGAACTCACCTAACAACCTAAGATGTTGCAATATTTATCATCAAACTATATATGTTACAGCTTCAGAAACCATTTATAGGTATCAATTTTGCCAAAATTTAAGACCACTTTATTTAAACAAAGCGTTTGTTTTTCCTCTTGATGTTTTCAACAAAATAGGTAAATGAAGTCTAAATTGAGACGTACCATACCAAAAAAATGACTCATTTAGAATTTGACTGAATGCATAATTCTGTAAAAAAACATTAGATCTTCCTAATTCATATCCTACTGAGTAGTCATAATTTCCAAGTTTGATTTGAAGATTTAGCATTATAGATACAAAAAAAGTCCAAGGATGTATTAGGCTAGGATTTAAACTATTCATACACTTTAAATCTTCCATTCCCTTACATTTTTGGAACATAAAAGCTGATTTAAAATCTATTTTGTATGAGCTCAAATCTCAGAGGGCATTAAAATACACCATAGAATAATGACAATTTCTCTTACCTGTCCTGTTCCTCTAATGGCTTCTCAATCTTCACAGTGTGGTCATCCTGAAATTTAACAACATACTAAATAAAGTTTTCAAGGGATTGCTCAGTTAAGTCCAACTTCTAAATGTACCTCCTTAGGGATGTTTATTCTAGACTTTTCTGGCATTTGGAAATGACCTTGGAATTTCCAAAATTTGTTTGCAATGAGGTTGTCCTCGTTTGTTCTTACACCAATGTTACCATTAAACACAACTTCTCACAAGTCCAGGTTTCCCACGCTGTTTTATAATTATGGAGTGTAATCAGGTATGTTCAAGTCTTTATTTTCCTAGGCTAAGACATGATTATGTATAGGTTGTCTGTACTGTGGCACAAAGCATGGAGCCAAGGTGGCCAAGTTACAGCACAGCCTGGCAGCCTCCTGAAGTCAGGTTGAATGGGCTAGTGCTAGGCACAGCCCACAACACCCAACCCCAAATGCACAGGCACCAAATTGTATGGACACAGTGAGACTGCATTCAAAACTACTCTGGTGTACATTTACCCAACTGTAAAGCATTGCCTTTGACAATGCTTTCTCACCTTGCCAGTTCTTCTATCTGCACAGATGGCTACTGCATGCAATGGCAAAGATGAGGACCCACCAGTCTGGGCCCTATACAAGGTCTAGTTTGAAAGTCTGGATGCATTGAAAATGCTGTGGTTAATGTCATCTATTAAAACAGAGCAATGGGAAAGTAGATTTTAGCCAGAAATTAAATTTTAAAATTACTTGCTCTTTCAAGAAAATTTGTTTTACCAATGCCCACTTCTTGTTTTGGTAAATGGTCATAAAAATATAGCTTTCTTAAAGATATGTCCTTGGCAATGTACTAGGCTTCACAGGATTTTGTAGTGTGATTCATAAACTGATTAAGAATGTCACCTAAAAGAAAGAAAAAAGTACATTAAGTCTTTCTAATTCCTATTGGAAAAAGCTTTCTAGATGTTTAAATATGTAGTTTCAAAATAAGCAAACACTAGACCTTGTGGAAAACTCTACATTTGTTTATTTTAATGAAGAAAACTATTTGCTCAATCAAATATACATTGGGAGTATGTTCTTTTTGACAAAATTTTTACTTTCTAATGAAAGACAGAATATCCAACTACTCTTCATCCTCTCCTCCCCCTAACCCACAATAAAATATTTCAAATGCAACTTTTGTGACTCCTATTGCTGAAGATTGAACCTCCAGTTGCATTTCTCATTTACAGGCATGCCTACCTAACTGCATCATTTCTTCTAAAATGCAACATTACCTAAGCCTTTTTGGTCAGAGGAAACAATATACTGCAGGAGAGCGGCATAACTGATGTATCTCATGAAGATGTGAACAAGATGAGTGAGGCAGGCCATGAAGAATATGGGCATGAATTCTTCAGATTAAAATCTGAAGGAGTTAATTTTATCTAAATTCTGTAATTTAAACATTTTCCTATATAGGTATTTTTAACAACTCTGCCATTCATTGCTGTTTCAAAAAATACATACAAAACTAATGCTTAATGCATATGTAATAAGAAGCATTAGAATAATCAGAACACCTTGCATTAAAAAAACCAAAACATTATGTTTATTAATGTTAGAAAATGATCATGTGAAGGATAACAAGTGGTGGTGGATTTTAGTGTTTTGAAAGGGTTTCTAGAAGTCACTGTCTCAAAACTATAAACTGAGGTGCCATAAATGTATGGTTTTGGGTTTGGGGTTTTTTTGGTTTGGTTTTTCTTTTTTTGGAAAACAAATGATAATGTAATACAGCTAAAAAAAGATTAGGTCAAATCAAATATACTCACTAGCATTCATTGTCTAGTGCCAATGGCTGACTGCACAGAGAAGAAATTCCCATGTCTGGACCTAAAAATAAATCACTGTCTGAAAAAAAAAAAAAGGACGACATTTCTCAGTGTCTTCAGGTATTTTTCTTGAAGTATCTAAAGTATCTCAAACATTTAATTCTACTTATATTTCACCTCAGAGTAAAAGTTTATGAAATAAAATTTGCAAGTTAAAGTTTGTATGCTTTCCAGTTAATGAGAGAACTAACTCATTTAATTAGTAGAAGGAGATGAGCAACAAAAATGTAAACTTTTTTAGTCTAAATGGACAAAAATTTATAAACATGCAATCCAGCTGTTCAGTTTGGTCTTACTATCCTAGCACATGGACAAAAAATCAATAGGGGCTTAAAGTCTGCTAAAGGGTAAGAAGAAGGAAATAAGTTTCTGCATTGTGGAAATGCTGGTGCTACTGAGCTAGTTGTAATCATGTAGCATGAGATATACTGAAAGAGATACTCCATGAAAACAAAAAAACCCCTTTAGATTACTTCTTAAAAGGCTGTCCCACCTCTATTAAATTTAACCTCTCCTGCATTTGATTTTTATATCTTATGAAGTCCAACACTGATTACAATCATTAAGGCAGGGAGAAAATGGAAATGAGGAGGAACAGGGAATACTTCAAAGCCTGTTTGCCTTATCATATATTTGGACTGAATTTCAGACGTGTTTTAAGTTACCTAACAGGGGAGTGAGATACTACGAAGTCTCCAGAAATCTTTCCTTCTCCCCCTTCATTTGTTAGGGTCTTTAGTGCAAATAAATGTGATACTTTCTGTGACTCATTCCACTGTGAAGAATCTTCATTTAACAGTGATTCATGTTATGAAATTATTTAAAAATTCTATAATGACTGAGAATGGTGAGGATGGTCAATGAGAGTCTAAGAGCAACCAGATGTTGCAGGCAGCATGCCCTCTTCTACTGTTTCATAACTCTATGTCTCCTACCTCCAAGCTATGTATATTACAGGGACTGATAAATTTTCTTTCTTGTGCCTCACTGCTGAATCAAAACTGGTTTTATTTGCAGTTGTAAGTTTTGTGAGGCTACATACTTGATCTGTGAAAGACTATATGGACAACATAACACACTGAAAACTTGCCTCAAATGTAAGCCCACATGGAGTGCGGATTGAAACTGCAGAGAATGAAAGACAATTGCATACTGAGTAGCACTCTGTGCAATGGTTTGTACACTGTGAAGTAAGCCCTTTTTTTTTTTTAAACTGCCAAGAGAAAAAAAAATCCTATTTCTTTTGGCCAGAACATTTTCACTATGATCCACAAATATTTTTTAAAACCCAAGAACTGATTTTTTCCTCCTTCTCAATTGAACAAGTACTTTAGCAGCTAGCAATTGCTCTAGAAAAAGCATTCTCCCACTCTCCATCCTGGCAGGGGCTTTGAATACAGTACATTTTGTGGATGACATTAAAAAGCCAGCATAAACCCCCAGCAGCTGCTGAACCGTGTTGCATAGATCTGTCAAAAATTCAGAAAGTGTTATACAAATAGCTCATACAAATAATATTTTTTTCTGAGATTTACTTAAAATGGTGAGATTTACTTTTCTGAGATTTTACTTTTTACTTTTACTTTTCTGAGATTTACTTAAAAGGATGAGCCTTCTCTTCTCCAACTGTGCCTTAATTTTCCTAATCCCATCCCCACACATCTGTGCAGCAACCCTATATTCTTCCCTGGTTCCACTGCCTGTGAATTTTCTTCTTATACTTTGACCAGGAAGTCCTTACTGAGCTATGCTAGTCTCAGGCCTTCCTTGCTTGAATTATTACATGTGGGAATCAAGATCTGTTGCGCCCTGAGAGAGATGTCCTTTAAGAGCTGCCAGCTCTGTTCAGCTCCTTTGTACCTGAGGGCAGTTTCCCAGGGGGTCTCATCCACTAATTCCTTAAACAACTGAAAGTTTACTCTCCTAAAATTCAGCACCCTCACTCTCCTCTTCACATGGCTCGTATCCCTCAAGACTGGAATTCCATCAAGCATTGATCACTGCAGCCAAGGCTGCCACCAATCTTAACATACATAATTAGCTATTCCGTGTTGGTGAGCAACAAGTCTAGTAACATTTCTCCTCTGGTGAGGCTGTCTATCACCTGGATTAAAAAATTATCCTTGACTTTCTCCAAGAGTCTCCTGGACTGCTTACAGCTTGCTGTGTTGCTTTTCCAGCAGATGTCAGTCTGATTGAAGTCCCCCATCAGGATCAGAGCCTGAAAATGTGATGCTTCCTGTAGTTGAAGTAACTTTGTCAACAACCACCCCTTGGTCAGGTGACCTGTAGTAAGCACCAACCAAAAAGTTTCTGTTGTTGGCTTGTCCCCTAATTTTCACTCATAAGCTCTCAACCTGTTCATCATTGTTTTTCAAAGACAGGTCTGTGCAGTCAATCCGTTCTTTTACATAGAGGGCAACATTCTCACCTCTCCTTCCTTGCTTGTCCCTTCTGAACAGCTTATAGCATCAATTGCAATGCTCCAGTTGTGCATTTCATCCCACCATGTTTCAGCAATAGTGATTAGATCATAACTTTATAGCTGCATGATAACTTCCAGCCCCTCCTGGTCGTTACCCATGCTGCAGGCATTGGTATAGAGAACTTCAGCTGGGCTATTGACAGTGTCACCTTTCTAGAGGAACATGGCCTAATTCTTTTGAGGCATTTCACAGGTGTTTCCCTGTTGGTTCCCAATACATCAGCAGCCCATTGCTTTTCTCAAAAAAATCTTGACATACAAAATTTTGGTAGGCATTGATTCCTTAAGGAAGAGACAAAGGATCTCACCAGTGTTTGAGAAGATTTGACGTTTAAGTTTTTATATAATTATATTGAGGTCTCTATATATTACCAGTAGCTCAAACAAGTGTAAAAGGATGTTTAAATGGTGAAAAACCTTACACTATATGGCTAGATAAATCTTAAATATAAATAAATAAACATAGAATTTATAGTGACTCCAAGTCCCGGCATTTCCTTGCAATTGGATAGCAAAAGCAGCAATTTTTAAAATAATAATAATAAGAATTAAAAAACAAGACTTGTTGGGTCATGTGGCTTAGGCTTGAAAGAACAAGGTCACTTTGAAATGTTCAAATGCTTATTCATCCTCCCTATGAAAAATACAAAAGGAATGAAGGACATTTACATGAATTCTAGAAATTCCACAACAATTTTTATACGACATTGGAATTAATCATATTGTCTAAGCTGACTTATTCTAGTAATTTTGAAATGCATGGCTCTGCAAATATGATTTCTTTAAATACAGCGCTTGAAAGGAAAAATATTTACTTCACTTTTTTTGTAAAAACAGCAGAAGAAAAAAGGTTAGCAATGAAATATGCATAAGCACTAACACAAACTTTCTCCCAGCATGTTCTATTAGCAATTTTTTGATGTCCTATTGAAAGAACATTTGACCCAGACTTGAACTCATATGTATTGAAAGTGATGATTTATTGCAATGATCTGGAAGCATGCTGTGGAAAAACTCAAAAGGAGAAGCAGAAAGCTGGCCCCATATTTTAACTTGCTGTGAAGACAGAACTAAGGAAGGATTTTTCTGCTAAAGCTTAGGGGAAGAAAAAGAATTTTTGAAAGCTGAAAAATGGAGCAAAATCTGAACTCTTACCTTCCTCAACCTGAAAAAATATCAGAAAATACCTGTGAAGGTTCAAAATTTATATCCTAAAGCAAGTTTCTCTTCAAATATTTGTCAACTACAACAGAAAAATAACTTTCATAAGAAATGAAGTTTGGTGAAACAGTTTTAGATATGTGACGATGTTCATCACACATTACTCAGTTACTATACTAGCATACTAGAACCTTAGAATTCGATCCATTCTTCCAAAGTGTCCCATTTAATTTTAGGTTTTAAGACAATCATGGTAAGAGCATCCACCTATTAAAAGATAAAGAATCTTTTTTTTTTAAGTGTCTGGCTAGAATTGTCAAGTGTTTCTGTTTCCCTCATATATCCAGCCCTTCCATAAGCAAACAGTAAAGCTGGGTAAAAGAAAGGGAAGGTAGAGGAATGAAATGGGCTAGCAAATGGAAGGCCTAATACATGATGATGATGACGATGATGATGGTGATGATGATGATGTTGATAATAATAATAATAATAACAATGATAATAATAATCTAGAGTAGTTCGCAGAAAAGTGAAAAGGGAGGGAAGAAGAAAATAAAATTTAAAAAAAGTAGGAGGTTGGATGAAAAACAAAAAAACCTGTAGTCCTAAAAAATAGGAAGAAGAGACCAAAGTAAACTGAGTTCCTTGCAATTATCAAAATTAGTAATTTCTTAAGATGAGCAACTTAGAGACTTTAGGTAATTAACATGGAATTATATCTCTCAAGATTTTATATGTATGGCTGCCAAATAGTTTTAGCCATGGATAGTCTAACACTGTGCACAGAAAGTAATTCAAAACTTGATGTCAACTGCACATTTTACGAAACTATTTTGTGCTTAGTAGTGATGCACCCAGTGCGCTCTACAGCACTCAGGTGCCACCTACTAAATTGCTAATACTGACTCACCCAATGACTCCTCTAATACAAAGGTAATTGAGGTTTTTGAGGAAGGTCGATGAAAGAGCACACTGAAATCTTGTGCAAAGGCAGTTAACCACTTCTTCCTTAACTACTTCTTCCCTTATCTCTCAGTAGACATGATATTTTCCTTCCTTTAGCGTTTTAAAACTTAAGACTAAGTACAGCTGTTGTCATGTGCCTACGTAGTATTTTTTTAAAAAAATAAGAGAAAAAATTAGAAATAGAAGTTTTTGCACTGTTGTTTCTCTTTTCATGAAATTGCGACAAGCTGTACAGCAACATCATTTATCCTCCATATTACCACTAGCTTTCTCTAGCCAAACATGCAAATAAATATGCAACACAGCAGGATCCAATTAAACTACGGAAATAATGAACAAACCAAATCCATCAGAGCCATGGCTATAATTTATTTAGTAGCTCCAGTCATTTTGGTCTCTCCATACAAGAGAAGAATAGGATCCAACAATACTTTCAGGAGTTGCTTTTCCTTGACAATATGTTAGTCGTGTGGCTTTTGCAATCTTCCTCTGCAATCCAAAAAAATTGATCAGAGTATCAGAAAGTTAATTTACAAATCATACAGTCAGAAAAGGCACTCCCTACAAGATAGCAAGGACATATCCTGGGAAAAAATAAAATTAAAAGTTAACCTGTGGCAAACAGAGAGCAGGATTCACTTATTCAGTACGAACAAATCACCTATTTGACAAAAAAAAATCAAATAAAAGAATTTCAGCTCACAACCTGTCACTCATACAGGCTTTTATTGGTGTGATAAATGGTAAAACACTTTGATTTCCTTGGTCATAATGGACAATATATTTTAGCTAAATATATGGCCAAGAAGATGGATGGACCATAGGTCAAGAAAGGCCTTCTGGACAAAGAAATGAATTGTCTTCTTTGAGAACAGAACATGCTCAACTGTGAAAAACTAAGTGCAATGCAAATGAGATTAAACAGTTTGAAGGAGGAATCTCTAGAAGGGCACAAGTATCAGGTGTGCAAACAGACATTTCCAAGGCACTAGATCATAGCACGGAGACAACCCAAAAACTGAAACTCTGGAGGCACTGGAAAGGCAGGTCATGAAGCTTCAAAAGTTAGCACCCATTATAACTGTAGCAGGGAATACAAGCATAGGATGGTAGCAGAGGCCTTGAGAGTACAGGCACAAGATGACACCAGAGGGCCAACTTATATAAACACAAGTCACACACAATACTGCTCAACCTTCAGAGTGAGATAGAGTTGATTTCAGGGCATAACAGAGCCTAACACTCTATGCAAAGCAACTCATATGGTAAAAATATGAGGGAAAAAGCAAGAAAGTATACAACAGTTGCAGCCTCTACAAAATGTGAACAAATGAAGACCACAGAGTGGAATTTCTCCTACTTTTAATGACTCCATGCTTCACCAACACCACCACATATCTGAAGTAAGTCCTCCCTCAGAGCATCACTTCTTGACTCGTCATTGACCACATCTTGCTACCAAAACTAAGGAATCATAAAGTATTTTTTCTTATGGCATTGGTAACTTAAGCAGATTAGAATTTTAAAATGCAGCTTGCGTGTGTGTGGTTTTTGCTCCAACCTTCCCGTATGACAAGATGACTAATACAGCAGCCCAAATTCAGCATAAAGTTGGATGCAACACAAATAATAGCAATAATTGGAACAGTGTATGACATTAGATGAAAATTAGATCTATTAACCTCTCGGCCTTCAGTCACAATAGAATATTCTGCTTTCACATTTTCTGGGACAAGAAGATTGATGACACTTTACACTTGTCACTGCTTCGGCATTGCACTTCTGAAACTCTCCACTTCTGTCACTTTTGGTAATGGATAAATTAGCCCAGATTCTGAGTTCAGTTTAACCTGTATACCTCATCAGGGCAACAAAGCCCATATTTCAAAGCAGGGGTTGGTCATTAAAGAGAGCAAAGCCTGCTCATCATTTTTCTGTATGGATGGTACTTTAAGAGATACCTTTTTTTTCTTTCTTTTTTTTCCCCTGGAATGTGGTGGATTTCCAGTTAGACAGAACAATGAACTTGATGTAGCAACCAAGACAGTCCCACCGGAGGTAATATAAGCCCAAGACATTTCTTCACTGACAAAGATGAGCTCCAATATTTCCAAATCAAGCAGGGAAAACAGAAATGAGTGCTGCTTCTCTCTGCTGTTCAAGTACTACTTTCTCACTCAAACTAGGTAATAAACTAGACTTACTAATGCAAATTCAGTCTTTATTTCTGTCCTGTTCTAGTCTAGGAAAGCTCTCTAAAAACACAGTGGTGATGTTTAAACTAAAAAACCTCATTTCAACATCGATGGCACTATTTTATCCACAGGAGAAATTCAAACAACTTATTCTTCTTGTGGAATTGGTGGGGGGATGGAGAGAAAGTCCTGAATTAGACATCTCTGAGATATGATCATAACATACCAAAACAACACAACAAATTTAAAAACTAAGAATAAACAGTATTTCCTTTTTGTTTCTATTTTGACTCATGCACTTTATATCTCCAGGGAAATAGCTGAAGATTATTTAAGGAAAACTGTTTTCTTTTTCCTCTTTTTAAAAAATGTATTATTCATAAAAACAACAACAGATGAAAAACAGAATGGTTGTTATGGTCCATAAGGATCATCATGCAAATTAACCTAAGAAGAATAAAGTCCCTGAGCTTATATTATCCAGATTTAAGATGCATTACTGCTATTTTTGATTATAAGAAATGATAAACAAAAAGAAAGGCAATCTATTTTCCAAGCTGTTTAGGTCTCCCTCTCTTTCTCAGCAAGGAGTTGACTGAAGAGGCAAAAATTCTCCCTTTCTCTTCACTTTTTGTAATAAATAAACAGGAGGGGATGCAGATTTAATTCCGTACCAATCTCACTCTTTTAAAGTAGAGGAAGAGTATTTAGGGTTCCAGTTTCATGAGGATGTTTCAAAATGTGTATTTGAAAATTGCTGCAATATTTGCCCATGGAAAGTAGACTTGTCTAGCACTAGATCATCATAATTCTGCACTCTTAAAAAAGGTCATACATTAGCTTATGAACTTGCAAACTTCAGTAATTATTATTCTACATTTAGGAAAAGCTGTTATTAAAAAAATCAGACAAAAGGAAGGAATTTTTCAAGTTCTTGAAAATTACACTCCAATTTAAATTTTTCTTTCATTTAGTTCAACACAATTCTCTTGGGCTTTTGGTATTACTCTACAAAACAGGTTACCTCTTGGAGTCTTTGCCTTCCTTTTTGAAGCAATCGTATTTAGAGGTAGGAGAATGCTTTCATAACTTCTGTTATAGCCTGTAGGACTTCCCTGTAATCCAAGGCAGAACAGAACCCACTGGGTTTTGCTGGGGAACTGTCTGTATCCTGTTTGTGAAGCCAATTTCTTTTCTTGTTTAAAAGGGTAAGGGAACTTTCTGCTGATAAAAAATAAAGAAAAATAAAACCTTTTTTTTTTATTATTATTCTGAAATCCTCCTGTTTATTTCCTTTAGACATATTCAAAGATAGTGGGAAACAGAATTAAGTAAATTAACCTCAGGTCACAGTAAACCAATCCAAATCCAGGAGGTATGACTTCATTCCCGTTGTGTAACATTTCACAGAAAGAAGAATTCCTTCTTTCTTAATCTATTCTGCAGCACATTGTTAACCGTTCTTACTTCCTTTAATTTTGAGATCACTTCTTGAAGAATAACTTGCACCCAGCACAGCCACCTGGCAGTGTAGAAAAATTGTTTAAAATGAAAGCTGTGGTCACACAAGTGAATTATGGATGCCAAGGCCCTCAAAAGCTGTTTATTTCAAATTATTTCTGCCTCATGACTGAGAAACAGTATTTATTCCTTTAGACTAGCTTTTCGTTTCCTCAGTTGCAGAAATATTGCAAGTATGGAACTCAGACACAGAAATAGCTCATTGAATTTGATCCGGTGATAGATTATTTGGGAAAAACTTGTTGGGCAGGAGCATAGATACCTGGAGAAACACCAATAGATCTTTTGTCACCTTTTCATAGGTTATCCCTGAATTCCCAATATATACCTGCTCCCCCGGGGAACATCTTTTCTTCAGTATTTGTGGTTGTTAGACCAGAGAATCTCCTGCTCAACAGTTCTGACTAAGGATTTATCATCAATTTAACACTTTAAAATCACAAAGGCGAGTGTGTACCTCAATAAGCAATGCAAATGCAAATTCTTCTGAATGCCAAACTCTAAGGAAGCCTCTTCATTATCATACTGACTTTACTGTAAACAAGGTTTCTCTTGCAGGTGAAAAGGTAAGTGTAATCTTCAATAAATTCTTTATGCAAAATGAGTTATAATCAGAGGTCCAAACTAAGAGGTAGGGGAGGGATTATGAGTGATCTTTCTAGGTATAAAGGATGCCCCTGGAAAAAGGCATACATTCTAGAACACAAAACACTATCTCTTCTCTTTTAATAAATGAAGACATATTGTGAATGAACTCAGTTAAAAAGCTGGCATGAAAATGTTAATTTTTCATGTGATCAGAATGTGCTTCATGAAGCAAACTAAGAAAACTATGAAAACCTTGTGAAGCAATCCAAGGTTTAAGCATAATCTGGAAATATACAAGCTTTCTAAAACAAAAAGTTTGATGGTTTTTTTTTCCATTTACATAGAAATAACTATTCAACCCATGGAAAAAAAAAAAAAGCCTGAATTAGTCCTCAGTCTATTTTGTCTGAAAAAATTCTTTATGTCAATACATTAGGTAAACATTGCTTCAGACATAACCCATGTAGACATTAAATTTATCTTTTCCTCCACAGTAAGATTTAATATCAGTACTGAGACACATTGTCTAAAATTGAATGCAAGGCACCCCATCAATCTGACTTGGTAGCAATTCTTTTTTGTCCCATCTGCTTTAGACATATTATTCTCTCATAAAAGCCCTGGACATTGCCCATCAATTTGCATGACATTAAATAATCTTCTTGGAATTACTGCATTGCAAAATATTCAGATGCAACTTGTCACTTAAGTATTTGCAAATAAGAATACTTGTACTTAAATGTGTGGTTCATATGGTCTGGAGCAACTGTAAATTTACCATTCCACTGTAAATCTGCTGTGCGTCAGAATCTGACGACTGTGGAAAACAATAGAAAGGGTAAATTCTCCTGTTTTATTCCCTTTATATTCATACTGTTTTTTTTTTTAATCTCATGTCCAGAGGCCTAGATGGTACAATGGCTTACTACTCTGATTTTTCACCCATCAGACAATGCAGAATGATACTTGACATTTTAGAAGTGAAAATGTATTTGGTTGTCTGAAACTTGTCTGTTTGGCATGTTTGCGCATGTCACAAAACTGTGGCTTGTTTTATTACAACTATCTGTCCTGATTCAGAATAAAACTCATAATGTGGTGGCAGGAGTGTTGGACGTCAGGTTATTTCTGTGTAGAAAATACTGAGGGGAAATTTTAGCACTTATATTAGGCTACATATCATATTTTGATCAATACATGGTTTTCGATACACCTCATTATGTGTGTCTAAGGACCTCTGGAGAAAAGTTTTTTGGAGAGAAATGATGATTTATCAAAAGAGAATGTTTGCAGGGATTGATTAGTTTCAGCTAAACATTTGTTAGGAAGGCTTACAGGTGCAGAAAGAAATTTTAAGTCTGAGAAAAAGGGAGTATACTTGAAAGCACAAAACATACACTGCTGACAGTATGGTGTCTAGGAGATTGACCTAACTCTTGGGGATGTAGTTTTTATTCAAACTTGTTTCACAGCAATACCTGACCACTCTGTGCCTGTGTCACAGGTAAGAAATTAAGACATTGACTACCTTAAGAAGATTTCAAGGATCATATAAGAAATCTACATGACAGAGATTAGAAGAAAAAGAGACACTGATTTTCTTAGTTCCTCTTATTTTTTTTTTCAAGTGCCAGATCTCTTTTCTATACTAAATATATATTCTTGTAACTACTCTGTAGTAGTATTTCCTCACCACAAACGTTAGCCCATCTTTGCACTTAGACATCTCTTATGCTTTCTGCTTTCTTCATTTGTTCATATGAAGACTTTATGATATGCTAGTCTGCAGCAGATTCTTATAAGAAAATCTCATTATCTGAGTATATGTTCAGTCTTCCAGTGAGAATCATTTGCAGTAAAACCTCTCTCATTTTTTCCAGATATTCATTTATATAAATAGAATCAGGTCCCTAGTTCCATCAGGACAGACAGGATTTATACCTAATTTTGTTCTACTCTTCTCCCCTGTGAATTTATTTCAGTTAGTTGCTTCTTCTGTCACTTTAGGTACTACAGGCATTAATATAAATTTAGTATTTTCTCCTACACCATTCACACTACTATGATCTGAATATATCATGAGACCATCCATTTTCAGCAGGAAAAACAATTTGCTATCCAACCACCACTTCGATACTATTGATAATCAACTAAAGAAGAAAACTTAAGTGCTTAAAAATCAGAGTGCCTAAAAATCTTCTAGAACAGCCTGTCAGTATTCCCGTGCTAATTCTTCAAAGCAATTTGAGAAGCTACGAAGAGTAATGTTTCAGTTTGGTAGTCTCAGCAAGAAAGAAACAAGCTTGAAATTAAATAACAGGAAATGAAATACTTGAAATACTTTTTTTATGTAATGCACTGTATAATTAACCTGTGGAATTCTCTTCTGTAAGATTTTAGTCAAACATGCTTCAAAATAAGTTAGACATTATATGTATAGAAATTACACATTAAACAACACTAATTATCATAAATGTCGAAAAGTTATTAAGAGGTTCTCAAACCTCAAGGAATAATTTATCCTGAATTGGATTTGGGAAGAAGTATCCTACATTAAGTATATTATAGTTTAAGTATAGTTAGAGTATACCACAGGTTAAGTATACTTTAAGTACACTGTAGTTTCCATAATGCATAATAAATTTTGTGCAAAAAAAAAAGCTAACAGTTGAATTTCCTTTAAAGGTGAGTGGTTATACATGTCATGGAACTATACATGAACGAAAATTATATAAACTAATAATCTGTTGTGTTTGTTAAATTATGTCTATTTCATTCAAAGCATTTAGTTAACTATCACTCATTTAATCGGTTATCTGGGGAGCACTCATATTAAAGCCTCTCTACACTGTCTTATGCCTGTAGTTCAATAAGAAAAAGAGCTTGGGTTTTAATTCCAGCTCAGCTATTGCTTTAACACATTAACATGGCTAATCACCTTTGGGCCATATGTTTTAATTTGATGTGGAATGTTGAAGGCCTAAACTTTCATATCTAATTTACAATAAATGCTAAAAGTTACACACAGACCTAGACAGTTACACAGAGGATGACTTCTAGAGATCCTCCAGACTGGAGTTTTAACTTCTATAACTGCTAGTTTGCTTGCAATTAACCATTTCTTTAAAACCCATTGACAGCAGAATAACACTTTTATAGCAAATAATGTTATAATGCATGTTTTCCATTTCACAGATGGAAAATTAAAGTCTGTTGGATCTGTTATGCCAAATACATAACAAATCCTGTCAGAGCAGTAAATATAGAACAGAGAAGTCTCACTTTCATGCTTTGGTTCTTTATTTTGATGATAGTACTTCTTTATAGTACAATCTTCCAATCAAATTAAAAAACATCAAAACCTGAAACCCACAATCTTAATTTTGTTGAAGACAATATTAGCCACATCAAGAAAAGGGATTTTTATTCTGATTTTAAACTCTTGTCAATTCACGTTTAGAAGATAATATAAAAGTTTCAAATCCCATTTGCAGCCAGATGAAATTGCAAAAAGTCTAACCTATTACTTGAAGGTAATGAGTCAGAGTGATTCACTGCAGCCTCTTGGTGATTTCTGCATGAACCAATCAAATGAAAGGGCACAAAAGCCATTCACAGTGAAGATAATCCTTAGTTCTGACTAATGCAAAATCTGGTGTCATTGAAATGCATAACAGTGAGAAGGAAGGAAACATAAAAAGCAAATTCTTTGCCCTCCCCTCCCTACCCCTAAATCTCCACAACACGAATAATCAAACCTTAAAATCAAACATTAGGATGATACTACTGAAACGCTGGATCTTACAGTTCCCATAATTTGTAAGAAAATATGTAGCAAAAATGAGAGATTACTTAACAAAGTTGTTGCTTAGAAGTAACTTAGAAGGAAAACAGACCATGTGGGCCAGCAAACATCCCACATAGCCCATTCAGAATGATTAAAAGCAATAGTGTTTGTGCAGCATGACCTTTAGCATGAACAAGAAAATAAATAAATGTATTATAGTGAAAAAAAACTAAGCACAGACCATTTTTATGCATTACGTCATATATAAAGAATTAATACTTTAGGATTTTTTTTTAAATCTGAACAGATGAAAGTTGCTGAAAGTATCTGACCTAAGGATATTTACTCCTCTTTGAATACTCAAAGAACTTTATAGATTTATTAGTTGTTGTACACACACCCACCACACACACAGACAAAAACATATGCTTTTCATTTCAGAGTCTGAAAGTAGAATACTGCGTGTCATTCAAGTCCAATGTACGGAATTTTTCCCAGAATCCAACCAACAGAAGGAAACCTTGTTATCGCTCTAAGAAAAAAGGGTCAGTGTTTTAGATTAATTGAAAAACATCTATATTTGCCAAGCAGATAATTTGTATTAAAAATATAATCTAAGTTAAAAGCCAACACATAAAACAAATTAATGTTTTCTTTTTGCTCAATAGTCAAGCAGTAGATGGAGTCATCATGTCCAATTATTCAAACCATATTCAGATCTCAGACAGTAGAGCAATAGTCCCATGCCATACAGCTGTTCTTCTGGTTGTGGTGAATTGACACCAGGTGCCCACTGAAGCCGATCTCCTCAACTGGGCATGGGTTGAGATAAGGACAGGGAGAGATCATTCAGCAATTACCATCATGAGCAAAATAATCTTGACTTGGGGAAATTAGTATAAATAATTACAAATCAAAATTATAATCTGGTAATGAGAAATAAAACCAAATCTTAAAACACTTTCTCCCCACTCTTTCTTTCTTCCTGGGCTCAACTTCACTCCCAGTTTCTCTACCTCCTCCCTCTGAGCAGCGCAGCGGGATGGGGAACAGGGTTTGTGGTCAGTTCATCACACATTGTCTCTGCTGCTCCTTCCTCCTCAGGGGGAGGACTCCTCACACTCTTCCCCTGCTCCAACATGGGGTCCCTCCCAAGGGAGACAGTCCTCCATGAACTTCTCAAATGTGAGTCCTTCCCATGGGCTACGGTTCTTCACAAACTGCTCCAGTGTGGGTCCTTTCCACATTTCCTTTCCACAGGGTACAGTCCTTCAGGAACAGACTGCTCCAGCATGGGTCCCCCATACAGTCACAAGTCCTGCCAGAAAACCTGCTCCAGCGTGGGGTCCTCCATGAGATCATAGCCTCCTTCAGGTGCATCCACCTCCTCTGGCGTGGGATCCGCCATGGGATATCCTGCAGGTGGATATCTGCTCTACTGTGGACCTCCATGGGATGCAGGGGGACAGCCTGCCTCACCATGGTTTTTGCCATGGGCTACAGGGGAATCTCTGCTCCAGTGCCTGGAGCACCTCCTCCTCCTCCTTCTTCACTGACCTTGGTGTCTGCAGAGTTGTTTTGTTTCTCTCATGTATTATCACTCCTCTCTCAGCTGTTGTTCCACAACAGTTTTGGGGTTCTTTTCCCCTTCTTAAATATGTTACCACAGAGCCGCTACCACCATGGGCTCAATTTTGGCCAGCGGCAGGTCCATCTTGGAGATGGCTGATGTTGGCTCTATTGGACATGGGGGGAAGCTTCTAGCAGCTTATCACAGAAGCCACCCCTCTAGCCCCACTGCTACCAAAACCTTTCCATGCAAGCCCAATACACTTGTCAACAAGAGAAAAAAAAGAAGTTTTCACATCCAGTCCTTGTGAGGAGGATCTTTATGGAGTAATAGCAGTGACCTCCTACATGGAATCTAGACTCCAACAGAGGCTTTATAGTGAAATATAGATGCTTCAGAGTTGGATGCAAACAGTGACCATGGTAAGTATTTTGCTGCTTAGCAGTCCTGTCCTGCACACTCCTGACCAAAAGCTTATGCAAGGCAAGCCATCATTCACTAATAAGAATCCTCTCTTTAAAGTAAATACAGTAACTTTTTCTTTGAAAGATCAGAAATCACCTTTTTTTTTTAAGCCATGTCTTGAATTTCTGATATTTTTTTAATTTCCAGAGTAACACTTTAAACATCACAGGCAGAGGTTAAGGGATCTATGTCCAGACTTTCTGTCTGGACAGGTTGACAAAACTGTGTCAAAACATGAAAAACCGAGCATAATGTCAGTGGTTAGTAGAATTAAATACAGTTGTACCCAGTTTAAAGTTGTTTTCCACTTCTGAGGACTTTTCTTTTCCTCTTCCACTCCTCTCATTTCCTCTTTCCTCTTTTCTTTCCTTCTCTTTTTGTTTTATTTCCTTCCTTCCTTCCTTCCTTCCTTCCTTCCTTCCTTCCTTCCTTCCTTCCTTCCTTCCTT